>CM076614.1:10898673-11261041 GCA_038502775.1 Hippodamia convergens | reverse complement strand
TATTGGAATAATCAAAGGGTTGTTGTGAATAGCAAACGTTGCCAACGTTATAATTACTACCAAATGATGAAAGACGCTGTAATTTGAATTTCGTCTGGTTTTTAACTGCTTGATATGTTTGACGAGAGTTCAATTATTAATCAAAGTGAAGATTTCGTTGTTAATCTGGGATATTGAAAGTCTCAAGAAGAGCAAATCTGGAACTCCTACCTATTAAATCTGTCAGTAGTACGATATTGCATATAACAATTTCCTAGCCTGGTGTAAATTGAAAAATGTAGAAGGAAACTTCAGTGAAACTGTTTTCCTGGCATACTTAGAAGGAAAATAAAAAATATGGAGTTCATGAACTTTGTCGAATGAATTTTCAATAATGAAGTCAAGCGCCCTTGTTTAAAATGGTGTGGATGTTAGTGAAGGATATCGTCTCAAAAAATCGAAAATTTTTACTCGTAAACTAGTTGAAAAGTTCATGAAGGAGGCACCAGATGAGAAATACTTGATGGTTGAGGTTGCATTTATTTTCGGATTATTTGGAGCCTGTCAGCGTGAAGAATTGTTTAATTTATCAGTGGAAAACATTGAAATAACCAATGAATCATCGGTTATACAACTTTCTTATACAAAAACGAAAGTCAGTCGTTTTTTCAGTATTATTGGGAAGTGTTTACACAATTTTCACAATTACTTTGCACTGCACCCTTCTGTCATCAAACATCGTCGTTTTATCCTGAAATACATGAATAATAATTGCAATGCCAATCCAGTTGGTATGAATACATTTGGGAAAATTCCATCTATTGTTGCCGAATTCCTCAAACTGCCAGAACCAAAGCAATAAACAGGACACTGTTTTCGAAGATCCTTTGCTTCATTGCCAGCAGAATCAGGAGCAAATATTACGAATATGAAAAAACATGGTGGATGGAAGTCTACGACGGTAGCCGAGGGCTATGTTGATCATTCCATTGAATATAGAAATGACATTGCTGAAAAATCCTCCCAACCTCAACAGATTTTGGATCATCATCATCGAATATTGTACTTCCGTTTCTACAAGTACTGATGATGCTGAAAATTCTAGTAATGTGTTGCGAAGCTCCCTAACGTCACAGGGCATTAATGTTAGTAATTGTTCTACTTAATGTTCATAAGTAATGATTGTTAAATATTGATAATAAAATTTTCAATTGCTGAGTTTTTCTCATCTGATTTCATCATAAGGAAATGGAGGGCTTAAAATATTCTAAACACTAATGTTATAAATATTTTAACACGCTCCCACGTAAACAATCAATTTTAACATTGTTTGCTGTCATTAAAAGTGTCACTTTAAATGGCAGTTGGAAAAACATTTTTTTTTGGGTATTTATTCGATGTGATGGACTTTAAGCCCCTGATTACGAAAGTGAAACACCGTTGAACACATTGCCTACTTCCACTTGAGGAATCAATAATAAATATAATATGAGGACTCCGCTAACACAGCAAATTCAAGCGATTGCATTAGATATGAACTAATTACTTAGCATTGTCATCGTAATCACTTCTGGTCATTCAGTCTGAGTGTTTCTCGTAAATGGTCCGAAAAAGGTGTTATTTAGTCATGTTGAATTAATATTAGTTAGCAAGCAAGTGTTTTAACTATCAACCACATCACACCATTGGATGCAAGGAAGTGCCGATACTTGTAGCCAATACATCGGTTTCAAGAAGATTTAATACTATCTTTTCAGTGCAATCTGCCTATCTGTCGTTCGATCAAGGTCTCCTATAGGATAAAACACCCAACGAACAAATTCTCCGACATCATTCTTCCCAAAAGTCCCCAAAACGGGTCCATAATAAACCTGGGGACTTTCCAGATCTCAACCGAACTTTTCATCTTGCGCTCGACCCTCCGACTCAGGTTCATATTCATTTGGCAGACGAATCCATCATCCGATTAGCAGGTCCCCGCAAACCCAAGCGAGGCCATCCCTGAGGATTGAAATTGCAGGATCAATCCGGACCGTCCCATTGAAAACACCGGAGGCTGAAGAGATGGAAAAATCCTCGTCCTTTCAGAAAGATCTTTCTGTGACCCGTCCGGCTAAGCTGCTCTAGGAGGTCGTCGAAATATACTGACTGACGAAGAAACTGCAAAACCCAGAAGGAGCTGTTTATTGAATATTAAAATTTTTTGATACAGCATAGTCAGTACAGCAAGGAGAAAATGATAAAAATTCGTAGAAATAAATGAAAGGTGTACAATTGAAGAGTGCTTGGGAAAAGGAGTATAAGTCAAACGTGTGGTTTTTGGCAATTCAAGTTTATTTGTTCATTTTTTGTAGGACTATCACTGAGTTGCAGGAACGTCCATTAAAATTCAGTGCCGCCTTAATTCTCTCTTAAACGGAATATCCATAGACGGTAGCCATGGATACTCCGTTCAATGAAGAATTGAGGCAGCATTAGATTTAATGAACGTTACTGCAACTCAGGGTAAAGCTCGAAAAGATATGCTATTTTCGAAAAACGATAGATACCAACATTAAACATTAATTCCTTTTGAGAAAATATATGTATTCGTCTAGAATAGATATACTATTTTATCTCGATTTTATTTCTAGTTATAGTCTACTTTAGCCTGTTGCAAATATCTTGTTCTCTTTCTATCAGAAGGTGAGGTTCATTATTAACGTTGAAGTATATGAACATATCTCATTTTGGCCATTTAATGACTTATAATCTGTAAGGTTAAGGAAGATCAGGCGCTTTTTACGTTGGTTGTCAATTGTGTAAGGTTATGATTCAATACTAAATGCCCCAACTAGTCAGAATATGAAACTACCTTACATTTATATGAGACGAAATGAGACAATATGCTCCTACTCTGGCTAATGATAATCAAAACTTGAACTGTTGGGATTTATTCTTCTCTGATGACAATAGCTATTAACAATATCTATTATTACAAGTTGAAACATCAAATTATGAGGACAGGAATATCTACAAATATGAACAGTTTGTTAGATTTTTCATTCACAAGCGTTCTTCGTTCTTAGTTAACTTATATTACCTATTAGAATAATGCCAGATATGGGAAATGACAATCCCTTGACTTCTTCCAGAGTTGAGATGTAGTAGACTTCCAGATCTTTCCCAACTAGAATGACGAATCTTCGACTCCTCACAGTTCATCCATCTTTACTCTCCAGAAAGACATTGTAACTTCGAATTCTTCCAGAAAGAATGGTGTTGCAGGATGTGAAGGTTTAACTCCCATCAAATAGGTGTTGAAAGTTTGTTTAATTCCCCCAAAAGGTGTTGAAGGTTGAGCTTCCTCCAAAAAGGGGTTGAAGTTCCAATTCTTTCCAAAAAGGTGTTGAAGGTTTAGCTACCTCGAAAAAAAGGTGTTGAAGGTCTAATTCCCGCCGAAAAGGCTATTGAAAACAGTTTTCTGCATCGGCAGGATCTCACAATTCCCCGAGATCTCTGATAATCCTCATTCACATAAAGGCAATTCAAGAGAAGAAAAAATGTCCACTGGCACGGATGAATCGAGAAATGAAAAATTAGAGGACCAAGGAATTGCGAAATGTTCAAATTCAATCAACAAAGTATAATTAAGATAAACTGATCTAGAAGAAAAGTTGATTCATCAGATAATTGTGGAAATCAGATGAAAAGTCACATGATTCTCAAAATTCCAGAATTCGAGCGTGCTACTCAAGTACTACACTTCACATGAAACAAACGAACTATTAGCAAAAATGAAAAAATGGTTGTCTGATTAGCTTTGTACTCACCGATATTTATTAATCGCCGCAGATAATTAGGTTCGCTCGAGAATGAGAGAACGGTACCACGACTTCTCAGAAGTAGGAAGTGAGAAAACGAAGAGATCTGAATCAAAAATCCGTGCACAAGAAAGCAACCGAGAAAAATGGAATCGTCAAACGGAAATATTGCAGGAGTAGTTTTCTGACGAGCGCTTGTTTGTTGTTAAATTGAAGAAAATTAAAAAACGACTACAATATTCAAGTAGAAGAAGAAACCGTCAAATTTTGTTTTTCAAATTTAAATCATTTTCTCCTCGCTATATCTGAGTTTCAACAAAAGAAATTGAAATTTAGACAGATTCTTCATCAATTAGTATATCACGCAGAATTCTATTCGACCTGGGAAATTCTAATCATAATTAAATCCAATTTTCCTACCGATTGTTCACGGTTTCTGGCATCCTGAAGAGCTCTTCTCAGTTTTTATCAGGGACCTTAGTGGCCTGACGGTGTTATTGGGACAATGCCAATTAAAATTAATTGAGACTCGACCGATGCAAGTCGTGCGAAAGGATTTAGCCGAGGGTTTCGTAAATAATGATGAGCGAGGTTTTTCTCCACTTTGGGCTCAACGTGTCCTTCTGCATGTTCCGCTGATTACAGATGGGTTGACAAAGCCGTCGAACGTTGCACGAGGGCAGTGTTTTGATTTTTTCATGTTGAGCCCGTACTCGAGCGAGTTTCGCCAGCGATTTTTCATGGACAGATGCTGGAAAATCTACTGGCGATAACGAGGGACTTATTCGGAGGTTTTCAGATCAGAAAATGGGAATTTTGTCATTAATCGACTGCTTCCTGACGAATAAAAATTACAGATAGGAACCTTCCGGGCCAACTCTTTTGATTCCAGATGAGTGATCCATAATCTAGACGAGGAAATTTTTCAAATTCTTGTTTTTTTTTGTTACCCCTATACCATCTAGAGTCCTCAATTTCCGAAGCATCGTATCATTCAGAGTCTTTAACTCACAGTTCTATAAAAGTTGATTGTTGATGATTTTATTTTGTGGAAAACCATTTCAAAGCAATAAGTAAAATTAAATAAAATTATATTTTGTCTGTTTCCTCTGTTCGATTTATTTAGTTAGAACCGATTTCGGTAATTACACCATTCTCAAGTAACATAAGACTGAAACACAACTATACAATATGTAGGTATCATATGGATTTCATTATGATTTCAGAAGAAATTCAACAGAGGGGACCTTGACATTTCTAATTGACTGTTCAGGTTTATTTCTGTGATTTTGTTGAGCTTGTTAATTTCCAAACATTCCAGCAGGTCCGTTTTTCTTCCCTTATCACAGATATGAAGAATTTCCAGGTTGTCCGAATCTATTGAGTGGTTGTGAGTGTTTATATATTCAAGGATTGGAAAATTACGATCTGTTGTCAAGTGTTCTCTCAATCTCGTTTAGAAATTTCTACCTGTTTAACCCACGTAAGTAGCTGAACATTCATTACAGTTAATTTTATAAACCTCCTGAACAGTCAATTAGAAATTTCAAGGTCCCCTCTGTTGAATTTAACATACTTTTCAGAACGATTGAATACGATATCCCTAACTCTTGTGGAGCACTATAGTTGCCCTTGGGCTTTCAGACAATCAGCTGAGGTGGGTTTTCGATTTAAGTTAAAGTCCAATAGTTGCAGATATCTGCATGATTCACCCTACCTCATGTTCGCGAGCCGCCACTGATATCCATTATCTCCTGCACTCAGAGCGCGGCTTTCCAGTCAGTAAGAGGATTAAAAATTTAAAAAGAACGCAAGGTTAATTCGGGCAGAATTGGTGGAAAACGGTTTTATAGGATGAAATTTTTTATACATCACATAATAATTTTACCATATAAGTCGATTAGGCAACAGAAAGATGAACTCATGATTTCAAATCAGATATGTTTATGTTTACAGGGTGTTTCGGAAAAAAGGTGATCCCGTCTCTAGGATGAATAGAAAACTGAAAAATAATTGGGGTTTTTTCAGTGAGAAATTCGTATTCAATATAATAATATTCACATTTTTGAATATCTGAATGAGAAGAAAATATAAAATGATTGGGTTAAAACATTCCTCGCATTCGTGGAAAAAATTATTATACAGGGACTCAATTTATATATTTTTTTGATTCAGATATTCAAAAATGTGTATATTTTTTTCGGTTATGGTGAATCTTCTTGTTGTTGAATTTTTTGTTTGTCGCAATGTCACAATAACGTATTTTTTCATATCTTCTACATCATTCATGTTCAAGGAGAGGATTTCGTCACATCGACAACATCCAAAAATCCCAAATATTGTTACAATTTTCGCCAGCAACCATTGGTCATCAGGAACATGTGAAAGAAATTGTTCAGCCCCTTCTTTACTTAATACCTTTGCCTTTTTTGGCGTGTAATGCTCATTTTTTTGTTTCAGAAACGCTATTACTTTTTGAAATCTGCAAATGACAACTAAACGTCATATTTTTCAATAAATTTTTCAAGGAAAACAAACCTGCGAACAGGGGCATTTTTTTTCATTTCCAGGCAGCTTTCCAGCATAGACCATTTTGCCCATAAAGTATTAGGGCTGAATCTAGCTGATAGTTGATGCAAGTAGACCAACAAAACATCTTCAGTTACCCCAAACACATTATTTTTGTTTTGCCACTTTTTAGTCGTCGTATTCTCGCTCGTACCTTGAAGCTGATTTTGCAAGTAATAAACTAGATGCTACACTGCTGGCTGCCTCAATAATTTCTTTTGGTACATTCATTTTCGCTTTCGCCAAAACAAATGTGAAGAAAAATAAACAGTCATGTTCATGGCAACGCTTCCATAGCTTACGACATTAGCGACAAATTATTGAGACTTTTTTGGAATATATCTAACCTTTTCAAAAATGAGAAACAAATAAAATATAAAAGAATACACGCAAGGTAACGGATTTTACTGAATCAAGGAGGTAACTGACTCGCCTGCGGCCCGTCAGTTATATCCTCCATTCGCCAGTAAAAACCCTATTACCTTGCTAGTAATCTTATATACCATTTAAGGGAGATTAAAAGTGGTATGTTCAGTACTACTCAGTACGAACCGTATGACTAACGCCCTCTATGAGAGTAAGACGTAAAAACAAATTCATTGGATGCATCAGCTTCCAAAACATATTCGTATAAAGTTTCATCACAATGTTGCCAGTAGTCTCTGCAGAATCGTGATACAAATGTGTATAATTTTTTTCCCCAACCCGCATTATCTAGAATACGATTTTTTTTTACTGAACAAACCCCATTATTATTATTATTATTATAAAAAAATAACAAGAGTTGAGGTTAAGAAACCAATAAACTCAAAAAGAATATACAGATTTGGTACACATACACAATAAAAGTGAGATATTGAGAAACAAATCAAAAAAAGTTAATTATTTAACAAAACAAACAAAACAAAAATTTATTAGGTTTCTATCTGTCTAGTATGAATGAATTCAAAAGTCTAATCAGAAAGTGGCTGCAGAGAGAAATCTGAGTTCTTCACTGCGTCGTGATTCTCACCCCTATTAATTCTTGCCACGTGGCACGGAGAATCCGGCACGGCAAATAATCGGATATTCGACTCAGATAGACATAAATTGTCGGCGCGGCCGGGGTCAAAGGGAACAAGGGCGACAGCCAGCGCCATCTATCATCATCAACCTAATTATCGAACTTTTCGTGAATTTTTTCCGACTATCCTCGCCGTCAGATCTATCATCGCCTCCGGCCATATTTTCTGGTCATCCAATTCAATTCCTGTCCATCACGAGGAATCATATTAGCGAGGTGGGAAATTGTGACGGGCTTTTTTTTTGTCGCGTCCTTTCCATCGTCTGAATTAACGAAAATGAATGTCGATCGGGTGGAGAACTCGATTGGTGTTTGAGGGGTCCAATTAGATTGCATATAATAGGCGTCACGTGCTTGACAGGCACAGAAGGACGTTTTTTACTCATGAAAATTTGATCCACAATTTGCGATCTACTATTTTTTTTTTTTTTTTTTAATATAGTGTTTATATTCCCTTTTTTCCCTTTGAGGGTTCTATTGACTTAATAAGTGTCACTTTTAATCCTTGATACCTGGGAATCAAACTTGATTCCGCCCTAAATTTCAACGCCCATTTAGATGATCTGCATTTGAAGCTTAAAACTAGAAACAATATTCTTCAGAAAGTAGCTGGTTCCTCATGGGGCGCTGATGCAACAATACTTCGTACGGCAGCGCCAGCCTTGATTTTTTCTGCTGAATAGTGTTGCTCTGTTTGGTTGAACAGTGTTCGTTTAAAAAAAAAAATCGAAATTTTCTATGAGGACTATTACAGGTACTATCAAATATACTCCTTGGTTACCAGTTCTCTCAAATATTGTCCCTCCCCATATTTCGCAGACAGACAAGAGTTTTGAATTTTTGGAACAAATTTAATGCCTTTTCAAATTAATTCCCAGGCTCACACATATTCCAGATAATGAGGTCCCCAGATTGAAGTCTCGAGAACCTTTCTGGTCAAATTTTCTAATTTATATGAATAGGAGCGACAACGAAAATTTGGCAAACTGAAGGGAATATAGATTTTTTCAATGAAGATCTTATTACTGAACCTTCCATCAGAGTTCCTGGTTTTAACCTTCCCAGGAGGATTTGGTCTGTTCTAAATCTTATCAGAGCAGACTATGGGCGATGCAATAGCATGCTAGTCCGATGGAATCTGGTTGAAGGCCCTTGTTGTGAGTGTGGGGAAAATGAAGAGACTATAAAACATCTTATAAATAGGTGTCCCATTTATGAATTTCAAGATGGTTTCGAGGCTATACCTAAAGTACCAAATGCATATATCTGAAATGGATGGTTAATCTCAAAATAATTTGATTTATTTTTAATAATTGGTTTTTTTTTCTGCTTTTGTCTTTTTTCATTTCAGATTAAGAATTCCGAATCGTTTTGTGCAGAATCTGTTTATCTGAGTCCATGGACGGATAACATGAAAAAGTTCTCTTACGCTGATGTCTTTCAAAATTTCTCTATTATATAATATTTCCAGTAATTTCACGGCGAGGCAGCGGTTTTTTTTCACAGCTGCGGTTTTTCCCTTACCTCATTTAATCATACTGCAGACTTTTGTGATTTTAATGTGTTGCACCCCAGCTAGGTACCTTTTTGTTTCAATATGTATTGTATTATTTTAGTTCTAGATTTATCGAGCAAAATGTCAAGTGCACATGAATGTTTTGGAGATGATTAAAATTTGAAAACAAAACCTGGTGAATTATGTTCTGGAAATATCGAGAAAAAAATAGAAATTCTCACTGAAAAAAAAAAAATATTTTCAGTCAGAATTTAACTGTTTCCTCTCAATCGTAAAAATTTTTCCTGAAAAAATAAATGAGCGATAGAATGTTTTTAAACTCACAAAATACTGTGGAGCTGACGAACCACAGGCTTTCATTTCTTCGAAAAATTACTCACATAACACTGATAAACACACTCTTCAAACAATAAGTTTTCGGTCCTCGAATACTGTGAGGCTGACGAACCACAGGGTCTCATTTCTGAAGAATCATGAACACACGTGCTTGAGGCTTGAGCACAAAAGAAGCGTGAATCCGACCGTACAACCTCCACGTGGTATGCTTTGGGTAACGCTGATCCAGGCGGTAAACCAATAAATAAAATTTTAGTCGTCAGAAAACGAGAAAAAAGTTTCATTCAAACTCTCCATATTTTTTTTCGAAATGAAAAAAATTTTTTTTTTTATATTTTCTCGATCTTCAAAAAAAAACAAAATCAACTGATAACTGAAAAAATTTAATTAAAAATTTTCGAAAAGATTAGCTCAAGTTTAAGGAACAAAAACATTGTTCCCTTAATTATTTCAAAATTTCTATAGATTGGTCCAGGAAATTCGCTCCACCAATCCATCTACCGATTTAGATATTGACGAAGATACAGTCCGTTAACCAACAAATGGCAAAATGGAATTTTCTTACTCTTTTTTCACACAAATGAAAACAAAATTTTTCTTAGTTTAGCATGATTGACTTTTGTTGAAAATCTTCTGCAGAAAAAGAAACCTGCTGTTGGTTTGATAGGTCTTCAGTAGTTCCGGAGATATCAGCAGTTGAGTGAAAAGAGGTCCTTTTGCATTCAAAATGGAATATCTCGAAGACAAATGGCCATTTCCGAGGGTGGTAAAAACAAATTAGACCTGAATAAACAGGATATGCATGCTTTGCATCGGTCTAGCTCGAAAAAAATTTTCCATGCACGTAGAGCAAAAATAAAAATTTGAAAAAAAAAAAAATTTCGTGCTTTAAACGAGGATTGCATGGCTAGTACTCTGGAAAATTTGTAACCAATGAATTCAGAAACTAGAGTCTTTAAGCTTCAAAAGTCAATTTTTTTATTTTTCATACGACCATTTTTCACTGAGATACAGCCTGTTGAAAAACATCAAAGAATTTGGAACATTTTTCTGATCTTTTAATTGTTGCGAGATGTGAAGTACTATTTGTGTTTATTTCAAATTATCTTGTTTGAAAATTATTAAAGTATTTTCAATCGAGATGTTCGAAAAAAATATATCAGCACCTCAGAGGTGAAGTGTGTTGAGTCACATTTTTCTCAGACACGATTTATCTACAATATTAAATTTACTTCATTAAATTCTACCTAGTGGAAAACAGATTTCACTTCTTAGGTACATCAATTCGCTAAAAAAAAAGCGATAAACATTCTCTGAAACAATAATTGAACTGAAAAATCCCTCTTTGATTTTGTGACTCAACACACCTTACCCAGAGGTGCTGATATGTTCCTCATCTGTTACCATTTTTCAATCAATGTGAATCTTCTCTTCGTGCCAAAACTCAAAAATTTGCCGTTAAACAACACAATTCCCATCGACGTAATTCAACGACGTATCGAGTTATTTAAAATTCACATCTTCCCGACCTCATAAAAAATTCCACCCCTTCAAGAGGAGCGGGCGTAAGCACGCATAAATAAACTTAAAAGCTTCCTATTCCGTGTCGAAATCGATAAACCCTCATGCCTATCTGAGACAAAGTCGGCCGGGATATCAGCACGCCGTCATAGGCATAAGCCCCACATCAATCGCCCCCATAAAAAAATACATGTAGCATAACACTCTCCCACAATATTCCCCGCCCCCCCCACGAGCGCCGACCCTGTATCGATCCTCCGTGCCTTTTTACCTACTGAATATAAAAAAGGGCCGTTATCGTTTATGTTCCCGAGTTAATGGAAATCAGATCGGGGGCAAATAAACCGCGAAGTTTAGAGAACCGACGGTGGTGTGGAGATAGCTTAATTTGAAATCGAACGGAAATATTTTTTTTCGATGCCGAGCAACAACTCGGGGATCGCTTGAACTTAGGGTTTAGGGGTAGCAGAAGTTATCAGGAATTTACTGTTCCACTGGGTTTCAGGTGTGGAATTCGAATTTCAAAACTAAAATAAAAGAGTAGTGATTAAGAAAAGATTTAAAAAAATCAGATATTGAAGATTCGTTTTGTTGAAGCCCTATATTTGAATGAGAAATAAGCTTCTTCTGGAAGCTTTCATAACTGAAAAACGTTCATAACAAAAATAATTAAAGCAATAAGTATTTGTGCAGAAGAAATTCCAACCAAAAAACGTTTATACCCTGAAGAAAACATAATAAAAAAAGACAATAAGAAAACTCATAGGAAGAAAATCATTCACTGCGCAAAAAAATTAAAGCACATTCTGAATATCTCAATTTTAATGAAAGTTAACTCTACATTGACTTTATAACTTATTTTTTATGTTCTCTTGGGAAGGTTTTGAACGAAACAAGACACGTTGAATGGAAGAAAAATTCAGGATTTTACCGAATCTTTTGTGAAAGAAGAGAAATGAACAATTTTCGAAATACTGAAATGCTGATAAGTGATTTAATAATTGGTAATTCTACCCCTTGCGTTAATTACAGCTTTGCAACGACGGTTCATATTCGAAAGGAGTGATCTTAAAATGTTCTGATCTAATCCTTCCCAGATTTCTCCGAGTTGGATTCCTAAGTCTTTAAGAGTAGCGGATGATTTTCTGAACTTCTCTTCAAGGTACTCCTGAACGATACGCGCACGATGGGGTCTGGCATTATCGTCCATAAAAATGAAATTTTCACCAATGTATGGAGCGAATAGCACTACATGCTCTTCAAGAATGTTCCTTATATACTCATCAGCATTCATAGCTCCATTATCAACGACCACTAGGTCTGTGCGGGAGTCAAAGATATTCCATCCCATACCATAATTGATCCTCCCCCGAAACCAGTAGTATTCAGGAAATTGCACTGAGCATATCTTTCATGTGGACGTCTGTATACAAGGGAACGTCGATCACAATGGTAGAGGCAGAATCTAGACTCATCTGTGAAGGAAACTCTTTCCCAATCGGCCTCAAAACCAAAACGCCCCTTCGATGGGCTAGGGTAAGAGCTGGGCCTCTTGACGCGACACGAGGCCTTAAATCATATTCTCTGAGGCGATTTCTTATAGTTTGAGTGCTAATTTGCACCCCATGAGTTTGCTCAAGCTGATTTTGAAGGAGGCGAGCAGTTGCAAACCGCTGTCCCAACGAAGAAACTCTCAAGTAATGTTCTTGAATGGCAGTTGTTGCTCGTGGTCTACCCTGTCCTGGTCTTCGGACATTCATACCTGTCTCCCTGAAGACATTCTGGACACACTTGTATGGGAAACTCCAAACCTTTCTGGACAGGGTAGATTACGGGTAAACAACTACCATTCAAGAACGTTACTTTGCAACCGCTACCCTCCTTCAAAATCAGCTTCAGCAGTGCAAATTAGCACTCAGACAATAAAAAATCGCCTCAGAAAATATGATTTAAGGCCTCGTGTCGCGGCAAGAGGCCCAGTTCTCACCTCAGCCCATCGAAGGGCGCGTTTGGGTTTTGCGAGAGAGCATATCCATTGAGAAGAGGCCGATTGGGAAAGAGTTCTCTTCACAGATGAGTCTAGATTCTGCCACTACCATTGTGATCGACGTTCCCTGGTATACAGACGGCCACATGAAAGATATGCTCAGTACAATTTCCTGAATACTACTGGTTTCGGGGGAGGATCGATTATGGTATGGGGTGGAATATCTTTGACTGCTCGCACACACCTAGTGGTCGTTGATAATGGAGCTATGAATACTGATAAGTATAAAAGGAACATTTTTGAAGAGCATGTAGTGCCATTCACCCGATACATTGGTGAAAATTTCATTTTAATGGACGATAATGCCAGACCCCATCGTGCGCGCATCGTTCAGGAGTACCTTGAGGAGGTTGAAGTCTCTCGAATGAAATGACTAGCAAGAATTCCAGATCTCAATCCGATTGAGCAGGTTTGGGACAACCTCAATAAAAGGCTGAGAAGTTCAGAAAATCATCCAGCTACTTTTAATGACTTAGGAATGCAACTCGGAGAAATCTGGGAAGGATTAGATCAGAACATTTTAAGATCACTCATTTTGAGTATGAACCGTAGTTGCCGAGCTGTAATCAATGCAACGGGTGGATATACCAAGTATTAAGATAGTAATTAGCATTTCAGTATTTTGAAAACATTTCTCTTCTTTCAGATAAGATTCGGTGAAATCCTGAATTTTTCTTCCATTCAATGTGTCTTGTTTCGTTCAAAACCTTCCCGGGAGAACATGATAAATAAGTTATAAAGTCAATGTAGAGTTAACTTTCATTATAATTGAGAATTTCAGAATGTGCGTTAATTTTTTTTGAGCAGTGTATTTCGATGGCGGTATAAAACGAATACCTTAGCGCATTGAATGACCTCGAAAATCTATTTATTTCAACCACCACTTTTGCAGTAAACTGATCTGAAACAAAAACACTTGGTGCATATAACTAACATCACTGGTGACTGCTTTCAATAAACAAGATCCTCAACAGTTTGATTTCCCCCCTCTCGCAAGAAACCGTTGAGAATTAACGAATTCTCTGAGAATTATTCAACGTGAAACTCCTTTTATTGCTGGGTCTGCGGTCCAAACGGTTGTGAATCAGGAAACTAGAACGTAATTTTCGCCAATTTTTTATCCCCAACGTTATAAATCGCTTCCAGAGCCCCCTATAAAGCGGCCCAATAAAGTTTCTGCAGTCCGTAAATAGTTGAAAAGTCAATTTTATGCGAACATGAACCGAATTAGAGTTTTGAAACTTTTCATTCTGAGAACGGATTCGAATTTAAATCAGGATGAACAGTGACAAATATTCCCATTTCAAACCGTTCGAACTTTTCCAATCAGCACTTCAATAGCGCAGTTAATACAGTTGGATATTGAAAATGTCAGAGTATCTGCGTTGGGCAAGTTCTGACATTTGACATACCTATGTTATTTTATCACATATGGAGGAGCTGTTGATTTTGACCCATGCAGATTTACAGGACATTGAACAGCATTTGACACAGAACAGAGAAGCTTACTAGGAGCATAGAAGTCATTTGTCAGTTTTGTAAGAAAATTTCTGGGCAACAATTGAATGCAAACTACCAAAAGTTTATGAACTTGTAGATACCTACAGATCACTTCGTTCCAGATTGTAAATCAAAAGTTCATTTATTTCATTCAAAACTATCATTTCGTTCCTGAAAATTTAAGAGTTGTCAGTAACTGGCAAGATAAAACATTCCATCAAGATGTTTGGATAATGAAAATTTGCTGTCGGAGATCTTGGGCCAAGCAATAATGGTTGATTACCGTTGGATTTTTAAGAGAGAAGATATGGCCTCTGATAGACAAAAGACATGAGATATAATAACCATAACAGTATGTATGTATGTATGTTGAAAATTGAGCATTGCACCCCTCAGACCTCATCTGCAGCTGCGCCTATGGTTACGTCGCAGCGCCACGTCCACTCAATCGAATACAGCTCTATGGTCAGCTGATTGATTGCTCGCGTCAAATTAACCTCCCCTATGTATTAATCAGCTGACAGATTAACTAATGTTCATTACGTGTATTGAAAACTTAGTAGTCTAATGGCGGTATTCTGCTTTTTCTCTGTAAGCTACGAAACTGTAGCGTTCGATTGATCTGTATTTTTTCTATGGATCTGTATATGGCTGACTTACAGATTCGTAAATTATGACATTCTGGAGGTTTTTCTGTAACTCTCGTATTAGAAGTGTCAATTTTGAACTACTTCGCAATAAGATCGTAACTACTTCCTAATGAGATCATAGAATAGAATTTATTTTCCAATAATTTTGGCTCGTAAGTATTGATTATTGGATATATTTATGTTCAATTCGTGATCGTTACAACGAGAAAGAGGAATTAACCACCGAAGTACGAAGATGAATTACGAAATTAGTTGAGTTTAGTAAAGTATTTTATATTCTGTGACTGAAACAAATCATTCAACATAACCTCACAATATACCTTTCTATATGTTTCCGATCACCTGTAAGCTGCAGATTTATAGAAAGCGTTGAGAATTGTCCTGTAAACTTATGAAAAGTTACAGATTCGCTTACAGATGAAAGCAGAATACCGCCATAAGTCTGTTCTTCATTGAGATTATTACAATGTGAAAGTATCATGATCAAGAAATCAATATTTATAATCTATAACATTGGTCTATAAAAAGAATGCTAAATTAATCAATTGAAATGACATTTCCAGTTAAGACCCTACTTGCTAAGCGGTTCAGATGAATGAAATTGAAAATTTCTTATTTATAATGAGGAGATCATACCAGTTGAATGGTTTAACCAATATTAGAGGAGTGACTGAGGCTGTCAATCAGGTTCAATGTCCTAACTACTTGATCCTTTAAATACTTCAGAGAAGTTCACTTGGTTTTATTGAGAGAGAGAAGACTGATTCCTTGATTCACCTTTGCGTTTGAGGATTATTCATCCATCTGAAACTCAAGAACAATAATAAGCAAGTGTTATGAGAAGTGAATAGTTGAGAAATGAGATGAACTGATTATGAGAATGAGATGCACATGAGAATATAATAAATCAGTATTTATTACCAGAGAACCATAAGAATGTTCATTCTTGGAGCAAGTAATCATTTCCATGTGAGGAGTCTAGAGATATCTGAAAAATCTATGAGAACTGCAAAAATATACCAAAATATATATCTTAGAGGTTTCAAATACTTCAGTTCAACGCTATAGAGATTACATTCGATGAAGCGAGAAAAGATTACCAATATTTCTATAGATTTTCATGATCTGAAACGTGGACAAATTTTCAAACTTTATAAAAAGCAGGAAAAGTAACATGAAAACTGCAACAATTAATGATTCTGAGAATTCACCTACCTTTATGATTACTTACTTCAAGAAATGAACGAGATGAACAGTGATCATGCGAGGTCACTTCTTGAAAATTCTAATATACAATCTATCTATTCACAGGCAGAGCTGGATTACAAAAAAGGACGATTAATTGATTCTATTAATGAACATGAGTTAATCTGTCAGCTGATTAAGACAAAGAGGAAGGCTAGTTTGAAGAAAGCAGTTAATCAGCTGACCATAGAGCTGTACTTGCTGGAGTGGGCGTAGCGCTGCGACGTAACTATGGGCGTAGCTGCAGATGAGGTCAGAGGGGTGCAACGCTTAATTTTCAAAAATTGCCTCCAAAGTATTTGCCATCAAAGGCCGACTTTTGTTAAAAAATTTTAGGGCACTACAAAATTGTCTGTTATCATGTTTCTCTATATCTTATAGTTTACCCAGCATCGGCCCCAAAAGACTCCAAAAACCCGGTTAATCACTGACTTTTTCATGAATTCTTGATACTTTTTTCTCATTTTTTCGTGATATAGGAATTAACCCTACATGAAAACCTCTCAAAATAAATTCTATACATTATAGTGTAAGTTTCATTAGAATCGGTCTTCTGGTTCCTGAGTCCATAGAGGACAAACAAACACACAAACACACGGACATTTATAATATGAGTATACAGGGTTGGGATAAAGTATGGAACCAAGTAAATATCTTTCAAACGTAAAGAACGATATTTATGAAAATTTGCAGGTAAGTGCAATGGAACAAAACGCATCTGATGTACATTTTTTCGATAATAATATACTTCCGGTTTAACCGGAAATGCAATCAACTTATTTATTTTAAATGGGACACCCTATTTATTTTTACAGATTTTGAAGGAGCTTGTTATTTTGAATTCATACATACTGAGTTTAGTGTGAAAAAGTTCGTAAAAACGAGGAATAGGTATAGCACTTTAACCAACCTCCTTTGAGTTTTTTGCATTGGAGCAAAAAACTATTTAGATAAACTAATTGATGTTGTTTGTATGCATAGTAATAAATAAACAAGTACTGTTTAGTACGTCTTTTGTTCTTCAAGTGTCAAATTCTAATTGACGGAAATAAATTGAACAATTTAGAATGGTTCAATTAAGTGAAAAAGAGCGTATTGAAATTTTAATGATGATCAGTTATGGTGATCTCCGGATCTTAGCCTGTTAGATTTTTTCTTTCTTTTTTCTTCTCTAAAATCACGTGTTTACGTTAGACGACCAACAAACTTATAGGAATTGAGACAAAGAATTATTGATGAATGTGAACTAATACGTGGAGAAGTCTTGGAAAGAGTGACTTGTTAATAGGATGGCTTATTGTCAGCAAGTAAACGGCGAGCATTTGAACATCTGAAGTAATTTTGTTTTTCATTATTCTAAAATAATGAAATGTACATCTATTGTACTACTGACAGTGAGTTATTCCTCGTTTTCACAAATTTTTTTACACTACACTCAAAATAACAAGCTCTTTCAAAATCTATAAAAATATATTCGGTGTCCCATTTAGATTAAAGAAAATGATGGCATTTCCGGTCAAACCGGAAGTATATTATTATCAAAAAAATGTACATCAGATGCATTTTGTTCCATTGCACTTACCTGCAAATTTTCATAAATATCGTTCTTTTCGTTTAAAAGATATTTACTTGGTTCCATACTTTATCCCAACCCTGTATACTCTTTGCTGAACTATTTATGTTTCTTAAAAAAAAAACATTCGAATTTAAACAGGTCCTTCTGGGTGTTGATGTGTCATTAGTAAGTAAAATGCGAAACCAGTGTATATTTTAAATAAAGGACTAGTCCAAACCCATGGCTCTGTTTTAGCACAGCAATTCATTTTTACAAATGCAGATTTCTGGTATGATGACTTAATTTTATGAGTTTCTTCAATTTCAACCAAGAATCAAACTTCAAAAACAGCCTCTATAAAATATCATCAGCGATTTCACAATGATTTTCGTTTAATCTAAGCTTCATCTGCCTTATTGATGTATGAAAGCTCTAGAGAGACACCCAAACATCCCTTTCCTAATACCACAAACTTTCGAAAGTACGTAAAACGACACTATATCTCATAATGTAGTCCCTGCCAGTGAGCAACTCCGCCAAAGTTACCGGCTCAATTCATATTATATCTCGCCGTTATTCAACCTTTTTTTATCGCCCTCCATAGCCGACTCATTTCGGCGTCGACTGAAACTTCGAAAGTGCTAAAAGCATTCAGACTTTTCAGCCAAAGCTCAGCGCCATCATTTTTCACGGGACCCGTGCTGCGTCAGAGATAATGAATCAGGTTTTGCACACGACTTTCAAACATGACAAGGGTGGAACCCGCCCCTGACGGGCGAGGGGGTGAAAAATGACTGCTCGTTGTCTACCTGTGCGGATGTGTGCATAGTGGGCTAATTATCGGGATGTCAAAACGCACGGCTGGCTGGATCCCAATCGAATCGGATCGCAGTTGACTGAGTAACAGATCGGGCGTTTACAACAATGGGAAGGGAAGCAGTGCGGTTCGTGCTGCGGGGTTTTGATGCGATCACGAGCGCGGTTGCTCGGGTGAGATCGAGTAAATTCGTTTGTTAGGCTCGGACGTCATAGGTCAACTAGATATGGGCGCAATTTTGGTTAATCTAATAAAACCTGGTTGCACTCTTGCTATTCAGTTTTCAGGAATTGCATTGAATATTGTTAACAAGAGCAAAGTAGGTGAAATATAATGAAGAAAAAACTGCAACAACCTGAAGAAGTTCTGTTTGAATTTGAAATTTTATAGAAAGAAGTAAAAAATTAAAATCTGGAAAAGAAAAAACGAAGGATTCACAATTTTTTTCATCGAATTTGTTAGTAATGTGTTTATCCACCGCTGTTATATATACAGGGTTATTCACGAATATGGCTCTATAGAATAGATGAGCTTCAAGCGAGAAAACGACTTCTGGTATATTTTTTTGAAGGTTCTAGGTCTAGTGACATCAACTTTCGTTTTTCAAATGCATAAATATATAGATTCTCCATTGAATTCTGAGTCTTCTCGATTCCAAAAACTTGAATTTTCACGACAAAATTCTCTTTAAATGAGGAAGTACGAAAAAAAAAATCTCAGAATTGAGCTCTGTTGAAATACAGAAAACTTCGAGGTTTTTCCATTAAAAATTCTCATTTTTGAGGATCTCCGAGAAGAAAAGCTGATGCTTCTTTTCCGATAGCGTGATTTTCAGAATATGATACAGGAGGTAACAAATTCTTTGTCAATGTAAGTAGTGACAAAACATCGAAAAATCTTTTTTTTTTTAAATCGGAATCCCATTTTTCCGAAACATTCTCGAAGTCTTCTTAAAAGAATAATAGGAGCGTATATCAAAGACTCTCATCCCAAAATGAATCTTTGTCGAGGTATTCAGGAAAATCATTTTTTCTTCAATTTTCATCCTATTCCGAATGTGTTTTTTCACTGAAAAATAATAAGCAGTCAAGTGAAATTTTTGGAATTCTCTGTTATCGAGATAATATCTTCCTATAGTTCAGACTTGTTCAGTTTTTTTTTTAAGCTCAGGATAATTTTCGCAAATTTTTAATTCTGAAGAATTTCTTTTTGTCTTGGAAAGGAAATTTGAATATTCAGTGATGGAATTGTTACATTGTCTGTTAATAATTTTTTTAAAAGCGTTGAAAAATATTATAAATAATTTTTTTCTGCATTATTGAAAATTTTTCACGTTGACTTCACTAATACTCACATTGGGAACTTTGAACCAATTGTTGCTCTCGCATTACAGATGATAATTGAAGAACTTAACTCGACTGAACTATAGAAAATTTTTCCTAGATAACAGAGATTTCCAAAAATTTCACTTGACCGCTAAGTATTTTCCAGTAAGAAAACACATTCGGAGTCAGTTTGAAAATTGAAGACAAAATCGTTTTTCCTGAATATCTCGCAAAATATTCATTTTGAAGTTAATGTCTTAGACGTATGCTCCTATTATTTTTTCACGAAGATTTCGAAAATGCTTCGAAAAATTGGGGTTCCAATTTGAAAAAAAAAGATTTTTTGATGTTTCGTCACTTCTAACTTTGACAAAGAATTTGTGATATCCTGTATCATATTCTGAAAATCACGCTATCGAGAAAAAGGCATCAGCCTTTCTTCTCGGAGATTCTCAAAAATGAGAATTTTCAATGAAAAACCTCGAAGTTGTCTGTATTCTAACAGAGTTCAATTTTGAGATTTTTTTCCGTATTTCCTCATTCAAAGAGAATTTTCTCGGGAAAATTCAAACTTTCAGAATCAAAAAGACTCAGAATTCAATGGATAATCTATTTTTCATGGAATAAAAAATGGGTCTTTCGATTTGAAAAACGAAAGTTGATGTCACTTCCAGAAAATCCTAGAGTCTTCAAAAAATACCTTCTTCCTAGAAGCTCACCTAGAATTTCAATCCTGAATCTTGTTTCTTTCCTAAAAATATTCTAAAGAGCTATATTCGTGAATAACCCTGTACATTAGGTACAGTAGATTTATCATACCTTCTTGTTCACGAAAATTCAAATTTCACCATTTTTCCCTTCTGCATATTCATAAAAATACCTAAGATGATATCGTTGAATTTTCACGATTCCACCTTGGAATTTTTAATTTCGTTGAACGGGAAACTTGAAATATTTTTATCTGATTTTAAACGTAACTGAAACCCTAACACGCAATTGAAATATACACCCGATAAAAAAACTCGTGTATTTCTAGCGGTTTTCATGTCTGCAACTGAGTTATGCTCGACATGATTGATCGACATGAATTTTTAAAACAAGAACTGAACCGACCACGCAAATTATTCATGGTTTAATTAAAAATCCAAGATGCATATGATTGAGTTTAAAAATTGTTTCTGCAAATTTACCAGCACAAAATAGTTATTTATGGTATGAGTGTCAAAAGTGACGTTTTATTTTGTGAGTTAAAAAGTTTATGAAATGAGCGGAGCGAATTGAACAATTTCACGAACAAAATAAAATCACTTTTAACACAAATACCATACAATTTTTTTTGTACAACTGCTCTGTTTTGATAATGAAATGGGCGAATTTGCAATGACAATAAACTTCAAAATGCATTTTAATATTACAATAATCAAAAGGTTGATGTGATTGGCAAACGGTGCCAACGTTATGATTACAAAAAAAATGAGGAAATACGCTGTCATCTAAATTTCGTTCCTGTCCAATGTTCGTCTTGGGTTTTCAACTGCTTAATATGCTTGTTGAGAGAACAATTATTAATAAAAGTGACGATTTAGTTGTTCCTCTGGATATTGAAGAGTCTGCAAGAAGAGCAAATCTAGAACTCCCACCTGAAAAATCTGTTCAGCAGTACGATATTGCATATAACAATTTCCTGGCCTGGTGTGAGTGGAAAAATGTAGGAGAAAACTTCAGTAAAACTGTTTTCCTGGCATACTTAGAAGAAAAATCAAAAATATGGAGTTCTTCAAATTTGTGGAGCAAATTTTCAATGGTGTGGAGTTAGTAAATATTTTGAAGTAAAAGTATATTTAAAACAGAAAAGTGAAGGATATCGTCCCAAAAAATTGAAAATTCTCACTCGTGAACAAGTTGAAAAGTTTATAAAGAAGGCACCAGATGAGAAATACTTAATGGTTAAGGTTGCAACTATTTTCGGATTATTTGGAGCCTGTTGGCGTGAAGAATTGTGTAATTTATCAGTGGAAGACATCGACATAACAAATAAATCATTGGTTATACAACTCTCAAATACAAAAACGAAAGTCAGTCGTTCCTTCAGTATTATCAAGAAGTATGTAGACTATTTTCATCAGTACTTTGCACTGCGCCCTTCTGTCATCAAACATCGTCGTGTTTTCCTGAAATACATGAATAAAAAATGCACTGCCAATCCAGTTGGTAGTAATACATTTGGAAAAATTCCATCTATTGTTGCCAAATTCCTCAAACTGCCAGAACCTAAGCAATATACAGGACACTGCTTTCGAAGATCCTCCGCTTCATTGCTAGCAGAATCAGGAGCAAATATTACGGATATAAAAAAACGTGGTGGATGGAAGTCTACGACGGTAGCCGATGGCTATGTTGATCATTCCATTGCATATATAAATGTCATTACTGAAAAAATTCTCTCAACCTCAACAGATTTTGGATGATCATCATCCAATATTGTACTTCCGGTTTCTACAAGTACTGATGGTGCTGAGGATTCTAATAATGTGTTGCGAAGCTCCCTAACGTCACAGGGCATTAATGTCAGTAATTGTTCTAGTTTTACGATTAATATTGAGTATTGATTGTTAAATATTGATAATAAAAATGAATTTTTTCTCATCTAATTTCATCATAAGAAAATGCAGTGCTGAAAATATTTTTAACACTAATGTTAAAAATATTTTTAAGATGCTGCCACGTAAACAATCAATTTCAACATTGTTTGATGTCATTAAAAGTGTCACTTTTGATGGCAGTTGTACAAAAATTCATTTAACAACTAGTTCTTACATTAAGTGAGTAAGTTGGTGGGTTGGAGAATCTGGTAGTAGTAGGAAAATTGAGGAAATTCTTCAACCTCCTCATAGGCTAACAACACATCATTTTTAAAAGAAATGTATGCATCAGAGAATCAAATTGATCTTCCAATTAGTTAAATTATTTTGTTGCATAAAAAATAAATAAGCCATCGAAATTTGTAAAGAATAACACTCAACTCATTCATCAGGATTCACAAGATGATCATCATCAAATGAATTCACATGACAGAATAGAACTGATAAAATTTCCTTCAACCAATGGTAGTCCTTCCGGTATCTCAGGAGCCCCCTTTAGCAGCAATAATGGAGGGGAGTCCACAGGTGAAGTTCCGCTAAATCTTTCCCTCAAGTCTTCAACACAAAGCACCTGCATCACAAATCCTTCTCTAAATTCTCTAAGCAACATGTCAGCTAATATAGGCTTCAGAACATCTTCGATCCATAATCTTCCAAATTCACAACCTTCATTTCCTCTCCAGGAAAAACAACATAAGTAGTTTCGTTTCGTATGTGAAATCAATATTTACCCAATATGAAAGTTCGCTCGAACATTACACGAATTTCATCACGCTAGATGAGTGTATTAATATCAGGAAGATAAGATTGTGGAAAGATAACGTGCCAGATGAGCCACATTCATCAGTACGTTTGTGGTATCCATCGCGTTGCCAAATCGTGTTATAAAAGAAAAAACAATGACGGGTTTCGGTGAAGGAAGCGGCGCAGCTGCTGTGCAGAAGTTCGAGAATCATATGAACATTATCAAGTACACCCTGCTGTTCACGAACGCTTTCGAAGTGGTGAGTTTAAATAGGAATAGTAGTTCAAGCAACAGATAGAGAAAGGAAAAACTTACAAGTTACGATTTTGGGGGCAATTTATGGACTTCATAATTTATTTTCTGTTTCGAGTTGTATTCCGATATGGTTTAGATAAAAATGTGAAAAAGCTACATTTAAACATGGGTTTTTCAGATTCGTGAACGATTAATTGAAATGAGGTTGATGACTCACTCAAGATTTGAATGAAAAAATAAAATAGAATGACGTTTTTTTGATTTAAGACACAATTTCTACAACTGAATATGATAAGTTATATAGGTAACTGATATGAAGATTCAAAAGAACATAATATAAAGGAAGTTAACAGTCCATGAAGAGAAACAAAATACAAAATGAAACGAATGAACTTGATACTAAAATAAAATGACAACAAACTACCATATGGTGAACAATGTACATACTATACAGGGTGTTTTTTCTCACACCAGCCATCTTGTTTATTTCTTTTATCATAACGATTGGAAAAAGTTTCCGAAACACGTCAAATGATTCGGTTCTTGTGACATATTTTGACGTATATTTGAGGCTTGAATCGGCAACCCTCTAAGAGGGGGCGCTTCAATCTCTCAAAATTGTTTGGGGAGAGGGGTTGAGTAATACTTCATTTGGAAACTCAAGGAAGCCTCTTTACAACTTATGAAAAACGTTATTTTGATGAACCATTTTCGCCAAAATTCAAAAACGCAGATAAAATTTTTCGATAGTAAGCATGATAAAACAATCAAATTTGTTTCAAAAATGTCATTTTTCTCAAAATTCTTCAAGTTTGTAAAATAGGATCAGTGGAAATGACCAAAATATTCAATCTGATTCATGCGAACTTGGGAGAAAACGGTTTATTAAAATTACGTATCTTATGCACCGTTGTAAACAGATTTCCAAGATCACTCAGTTCCACTTCAAATTTCAGAGAAACTAGGAAAACCATAGTATGCTATGGTATAATCTAATACACTTTTTTCAGACAATTCGAAAAATATAGAGGCTGTTCCAAAAGTTCGTCTGCCTATCAGAAGTTTTTGGAGACCTGGACCTATTTGAAATCTTAAAATTACGATTATTATATTGTACGACATTATGTACCGTGCTAAAATATTCTTGAAGCTTAAACAGTTTCATTTATACAGCGTATGAAGAAAAAAATTTTTTTTCTGTTTTTTTCGTTTCAAATTTTGATAGAGTATTCAATTCTGAATAAATTTTGTTTTTTCGTTTCAAATTTTGATGGAGTATTCAATTCTGAATACATTTCTCTTAAAATCGTTGCATTCCCCGAAGTACTTTTCAAATATGAAGGGAAAACTGAAGAAAAAAATGGAGATAAGAGTATTCGGTGTTATGTGTGTTATTCCTATTCTAAATATCTTATATACAAAAATTTTTCACATTTTTGATGTCAAAGACTGAAAATTTTGTAAATTTCGATAATTTTCAAAAACTCGTCACAGGGTGTTCCAAATGTTAGGTCAAAAATTGGGATCAAGATTGGCTTATAACTTACGTGTTTTTGAATTAGATCCCTATTTTTTTTATGATTATGATTTCTACGAAGTAGAATAATGTTAATAGTGTTAAAGATGTTTATGCTCCTAAAATGAATGGTTCTTGAGTTATTTGGGATTTTTTTATTTTATGTCGTACCTAGAGTCAAACTCATGAAATCTGTTTCATATCAACTATGATCTATGGTCAAAGAAGATAAATTATTACAATAATTCACTGAATTTATTTATCATTGTTGATATAAATCAGATTTTATGAATTTTACTCTAGATATGATATAAAATCAAAAAATCGTGAACATCTCAAGAATTATCCATTTTAGGGGCATTGACATATTGAAACACTATCATTATTTTTCTTCCAATGCAAAAAAAAAATGGTTCTTATTAGAAAAACAAAAGTTATGAGCCACAGCTGATCCAAGTTTTTGACCTGAGATTCTGAACACCCTTTGACGAGTTTTTCAAAATTCTAGGAATAAACAATATTTCCACAGTCTTCGACTTCAAAAATGTGAAAACGGTTTGTGTATAAGATATTTAGAATAGGAATAGCAAACATAATACCGAATACTCTTATGCCCCTTTTTCTTCTGTGTTTTCTTTATATTTTGAGAAGTATTTCGACGAATGCAACAATTTCAATAGGTATGTATTCAGAATTAGATACTCTATCAAAACTTGAAATGAAGAGACAGGTATATAATGTCGAACAATACCATGATCCCAATTTTCAGACATCGAACAGGTTCAGGTCCCCTTTTTATTTTGATAAACTTTCGATTTCATTTCATATCAAAAATTTCGAAAAAATACTTTTCGGTCAACTGTGAGATACAGAGAAATATTCAACATCAGATTCTGTCCCATAAATTACACCTTCCATAACCCAATCGATAGAGCATTGAGAGAAGCCAATTCAAGGAATATAGATTTTTTCTCAGTCTCGATATTCACCCTGAAAAGATATTTTGAAGAAAGTCAAACCTAATTAGTTGGTACCGGACTGATTCCGGATGATAATCAGTGTGGTTTGTTTTCTTTTTGTTTCTTGCTTCTGATTTTTCTGATTAAAGATTATTGTTGTTCTTCTGAATTTTGTAAAATGGTTGGTTCCGTCTAAATAAATAGATAAATAAATAAATTAGTCGAGCAGGCACCACTTGCACCAATTTTTATTGAAAGGAAGAACAGCGCTGGATCATTCCTTTCCTTTCTCAATTTTCAATTACCAGATGTAGAGACTGTGATAAGATTCAAAGAAAAAAAATGATGCAAATTTAAATAACAAACTTTCTCTCTCTCTGTCCCAAGTAAAATTCAAACCCAATTACCTCCAAAGTGGAGTGAAACATCATCCTCAAATTACATCTTCCATCTCCCTCAAACCATCAACATCTCGGGGAATCCATCAAATCCGCAAGATCCAACCGAGGTGCAACTTAATTCGAAAAAATATATTCTTCGCCCAGTCATTAATCTCGCCCTAATCCTATTTATAAATTCGGCGAAACTGCGGCTCGAGCGCACCTTGTGCATCATCCCAAGAGCGCCAGGGTCAATTTAGGTGATGTTTCGGTCGGAATAACCCGCACTTTTAATTTTCGGATAACACAAAGATATGCAAATAGAGTTGCGGATGGCCACATCCGCGTTGGGCGCATTGAGTTATACGCGGCGGGAAAATTGCCTTTTTGGCCGTAGTAAAGTATCGCTAGCGAAGTCTTTATTTATGGGATTTAATTAAAATGTCGGTACGTAGATTGGGACAATCGTTATCTCATATCATGCGCGTTCTGGAGGGAGGGAAACGGGACGGGATCGATGAGTAATGTTTGGAGAGTGATAAGAGGTTGACTAACAGGTACGTGATGCAAGGTATCTATTTGTTCGAACGTAGGTATTCGGTGCGATCGTCGTATGTGTATCTTTCTCCTGTTAATCATTGAGATTGAGACCCAGAAACACTAGAGGAGCTGAGGAGAGCTTTGAGTGTGCATTCCAACCGAAAATCTTAGTTTGATTAAAAAAAAACAATTTTTTTTGTTTTCACAAAACCTCCCCCTAATTATCTTCAGGGTATCTAAGATTATACCTTTGCGAAAGTATCAGTTCCAAATATTAATATTTAGAGGTCACTAATCGAGCTATTCACTCATAAAGTCAAGCTGCTATTAAAGCACCGAAGTCCTATGTCATCGACTCAAAGTCAACATGGAAATGCCGGATCGAACTCAATGAGGTAGGCAAGAAAAATAAGGTCTCTTTAATTTGGGTTCCTGGTCATTCGGGAATCACAGGTAACGAAGAGGCCAATGAACTTGCCAGAGAGGGTGCTCGGAAACCACTCACTGGCCCTGATTCTTTTTGTGCTATAGGAAAATGTACATATAAGAAGGAGTTTCTGGAGAAAGAGAAAACTGAAAGAGAAACACTCTGGCAGAATCTCCCAGGGTTGGATCACTCCAAAAAGTTCCTTCGGAATTTTGAAACTGCAAGATCCGAAAGATTTTTGGATCTCATTAAGAACCAACTACACCTCCTCACTGGCTTTCTTACAGGGCATTGTCGCCTCAGTAAGCACTTGCTGAGAATGGGCGTATCGGACACTGACGAGTGTAGATTCTGTGGGGAGGAGGAAGAAACTCCTATTCACCTAGTCACAGAATGCTTTGGCATTGTAAGCCAAAGGAAACGATGCTTTGATCAAGAGACCTGTAGGAGTGAGGAATTCACTTCCGAGATATTGGATTTCATAAGATCTCTGGCACTGGAAGGCGAGCTGTAAAGCTTTGTCAGGGGGCACAATAGACCATCAGGTCGCAGTGGACTGTAACCCCTTTTAAACTATCAACTATCGATTATTTCTATTTTCCTACTAATAGCAAGGAAAAATTTCCTTTTTTCAATAACAAATTCTTTGTTTACAAACCAATAGACGGATTTCATTGTGCGATACATTTTCGTGTAGGCAATTAGATACTCTTCAAGAATGTCTCGAACGATATTTCAATAAACCGCATCGTTCACTGATTCGATGCTCATATTGAGGTATTTTTGAAGAAAAAATTCGAATAACTTTTGAACGAGCACTTTTATCGAAATATCGTATGGGACATTTCCGTGGAGTATCTAATTCCCTACACAAAAATGTATCAGACAGAGGAATCCGTCTACTGGTTCGTGAACAAAGAACTTTCTATTGAAAAAGAAATTTTTTCCCTGCTATTAGCAGCGAAAACAGAAATCATTGCTTCCTGCTTTCAGTGGGGAAAATAAAAATAATCGATGAGCGGCCTCTAAATATTAACAGTTGAAGCTGATATGTTCACAGAGGTCTTTTTTCGATATCCTGAAAATGATTAGGGGGGCTGGGTTTCGTCAAAACAAAAATCGTCGATTTTTTTGAATCAGTCTGATGTATATTCTTTTTATTAAGAGAGCTAAAATAATACAATACATATTGAAACAAAAATGTTGGTGCAACACAGGAAAACCATACAGGTGTGCAGTATGATTAAATGAGGAAAGGGAACAAACCTCAACTGAAGAAAAAAAACCTTACCTCGCCCGTGAAAAAAAAATTACTACAAATGTTTAATATCAGGGAAATCTTGAAAGAAATCAGCGTGATCTGAGATAACGTCTTCATGTTATCCGTCTATGGACTCAAATAAACAGATTCTTCACAAAACGACTCGCAATTCATAATCTGAAATGAAAAAAGACGAGAGCAGAAAAAAAAACAATTATTAAGAAAAAAGTAAATTATTTTGAAATTAACCACCCCATTTCAGAAATGCATTCATTACTTTATGTATAGCGTCGAAACCATCCTGAAATTTATAAATGGGACAACTTTTTATAAGATGTTCTATAGTGTTGATCCTTTGTCTTTTTCGAAGAGAAAATAAAACTCTGCGAAGAGTACAGCTTGATGTCTCTCAAAAAATTGAAAGTGAAGATGTTATTCAACATCTCTCATTCGTTCAATGTTGACACTAAAACTCGTGCAATAGTGTCAATTTGATATTACAATAACAGCTGTAGGAATATTCAACATGCAGATATTGTTAACGCTTCGCCCTCTGTCAAGGTTGACAAAAGAAACAAATCCAAGTCAAGATCTTTTGTATTACTGGATATGAAAATGTTGTCAAACTTTCTCTTTCTTGAAGTTCACCCTCAAATCTTGTAAAGGTTGCACTTGAGTTGAAGTTCTTTTCAATTGCAGCGGTCTCTTCAGATATCTCTTGGAATATTCCATGGGAGTTCTTCACATTTTGCTGACAGTTTGTTCATGGTCAAATTGTTAAGATTTCGAAAAGTTTAATCAAGTTTGAAATTCGTCTAACAACAAATCTGATATAGACTCCAAAACTTCACGAAGTTTAATAGTTTCCACACAAGGGATTTGGCCCCTGATGAATTAGTGCACAAGATTTAGTCAGGTGCCTTTCTCTCACGAGTATTATTTGAAAATTTTCATCTCATCCATTTTTTCCAGAGACTAGGAGAGAACACTCTCCAGAATCATTAGGAAAAATTGCAGAAGTCGTCTCCCTTCTTTTTCCCTTCATCTAGTCAAATATCAACACTGCAGACGTGAAAACTTTATGTCAAAGTCTCCCCAGATATAAAATATGTAGATTTAAAAACTTTTCCTTTGACACTTAAACTATTCAGAGGTCACAATCTTGAGAATACTTTAGAATATTGGAAATGAAGACATTAAAATCCCTCTTCTCCCTCTTGATCTCTGCAAGGGTTACAAATCAATCAAGGTACATATGTTCCATATATTGTGAATAAAGGTGTTGTCAACTTTCTTCATCCCTTGGTTTTTATATTGAAACTCTGCAGAGGTGACAACTTCATACAAAGGAAAAATCCACAACCCTCGATCATCTACCTCTTTCCAGCTCTGGTAACCTTTCGGATTCCGAGTTATTCATTTCTCAGGACAATTTTTCACTAGCTTCACACCTTTAAACCCAAAACTGGAGCCCCATCCACGTTTTTTCCACAATTCCAATCACCTAAGGAACCGAAAAAACTAAAATACTGCCATCATTCATCAAATATATTAAATTTCTTATGGAGCGCATTGGAAACGGCTAAGGCCCCTCCTACCCGATAACCTAGGGGTGTACGCAAATCTGACCATAGATATGAGTGATTTATAGAAGCATCCTTCACCTGCATCCTTGGGTCAAGCTGGCCGGTCTCTGACACACTCACAATCCCCCCATATATCATATCCCTCCTTTCATATCCTCCTTACCAGTTTTTCATCCGCATCCGAGTCTTTTTCTGGGCCATAAATGTCCTCGAAGAAGGCAATATACCTTGTGCAATTTTAATACCCGTCTTTGTGTGGAGCAGTAGCGTAGTGAAAGGGCAGCTGTCATGTCTACAAGAGGATTTGCCGATCCTAAATCATTTTCATTTCGGAATGAGGGGGGCAGGATGTTATGACCGAAAGATTCACGGTTTTGGAGGGAGGTTGGAGATGGGGAAGGGCTTAACGTGATGAAGATGTGTTGTTGAATATGAGGGTCTTCTGGGTGGTCTATTGTGTCTGTGATTTATTGCGGGATTTGTTGGGTGATAAGACGTTAACTTTGATGAGATCTGCAATAATAAAAACGATATTTCCAGTGATATTAAAAGTGTGGTCCACCAAGAGTCCGGAAGGATATGCATTATTGTTCATTATATGATTTTCAGCAGTATAGTAGAAAGATATCCAAGAAAAAAAAGGCTTCAATACCATTATCAAAACGATTTGATGATGGTCTTCTCTTTCTTTCACCTTATGATTCTAGAACATGTAAACGATTAGTTTGAATTTTATTTGTTTTCTCTGTTTATAGGTATAACATAAACTCTTATTCGTTTCAATACGAATAATAAATATGCGACACCAGAAAAAAAACGCTAAATAATCGATTTTTTGGGACGATATTCTTGTTTTTTCCGTTTTAAATATGCTATTATCTTAAAATATTTACTACCATCCACACCATTTTTAACAAGGGTGATTGACTTTATCATTGAAAATTTGCTCCACAAAGTTGATAAACTCCATATTTTTGATTTTTCTTCTAAGTATGCCTGGAAAACAGTTTCACTGAAGTTCCCTTCTACATTTCTCAATTTACAACAGGCCACGAAATTGTTATATGCAATATCGTACTGCTGAACAGATTTTTTAGGTAGGAGTTCCAGATTTGCTCTCCTTGCAGACTCTTCAGTATCCAGAGGAACAACCAAATCGTCACTTTTATTAATAACTGGACTCTCGACAAACATATCAAGCAGTTAAAAATCCAAGACGAAAATTGGACAGGAACGAAATTCAAATGACAGCTTTTTTTCTCATTTGTTAGTAATCATAAGGTTGGCAACGTTTGCCATTCACAACAACTCTTCGATTATTTAAATAAAAATGCATTTTATTGTCATTGCAAATTCGCCCATTTCATTATCAAAATAGGGCAGTTGTACAAAAACATTGTAGGGTATTTGTGTTGAAAGTGATTTTATTTTGTTCGTGAAATTGTTCAATTCGCTCTGCAAAATACCCACAAAATAAAACGTCCCTTTTAACACTCACATCATAAATAATCAATTTGATTGTCAATTTTTGTAATATTTTTTTGAAACAGTGATAGTGAGCTTATGTAGTGAAAATGAGACGCTTTGTAAGAGATTCCCTTACTTATATCGATCTGGCGATTGAGAAAAATGTACCGTAAAAATTTGATTTTATATTTTAATTGTTTAGTAAGGAACTACTTCGTAGTATTGTGTGATTGAATAAATTACCTACTTTGCATTTTCCAAATTAATACCTATGCATAATACTTGCAAAATTATCTGATACTCGTGAAATCGTCTTGTCAAATACCGTGCATACCGGTGTAATTAATTTTTCCTGTAAAAAAAATCGAAAAAACATAATGTAAATCAATTTTTTTTTATCAGAAAGGAGTCGTGAAGATGCAAAAATCCTCGTCTTCGACTCGGTATTTTGTTGCCATCAGCACTCATAATTCTTGTTAAAATATTACTTAGCAACTGGTTTTTTCGATTTTTCTCGAAGAAATTAGATGCCCTCATGATATTCCTTTAGTCAGCAAACATTTTTTTCGAAAACTCTGCTCATTTCTATCATTAAAATATCTTTGTGTTTCTAATTGATATAAATGGAAGCGACAAAGAAATTTGGCAATCTGAATGTGATGTATGCAATTTTTTCAATGAAGATCTCATTACTGATCCTTCCATCAGAGTTCCTGGTTTTGACCTTCCCAGGAAAATATTCACATTTCACATCAAGAATTTCGAGTCGTTTCGTGAAGAATCTTTTCATCTGAGTCCATAGTCTGATTTCATGAAGATGTTCTTTCAGATCACGCTGATGTCTTTCAAGATTTCTCTGATATTAATTATCTTTAGTACTTTTTTTCACGAGAGAGGTGAGGGTTTTTTTCAGCTGAGGTTTTTCCCTTTCCTCATTCAATCATACTGCAGACCTGTATGGTTTTCCTGGGTTGCAACAACCTCAACTAGGTAACTTCTTGTTCCGATGAAAAAAAAGAATCTATATTAGTTGGTCATGAATGGATGGTTCGAAATTAAAACTGAATCAGCTTCCTTCAAAATCCAGAGTTTGTGAAATTATGCAGAACCTTCTTGGAGGATTCCAACAGTGTTCATTCTTTTTCCTTTATTTTTGTCCCGTAGTTACATTTTCCTCCACCCAAAGGGAAAATTAAAAATGACCTAATCCCTTATTTCATCTTTCCCCACCCAAAAAAAAAAATTTCCTCATCCACCTCGACTTGCAGTATTTATACACCTTTTAATTTTTTCCAGACAAGATAATCCCCCCATTTCCCGGCGAAATTGGGAAGGTGCAACACCTCACGAACTTTCGTTAGCCATATTTCAACCCGGCAATCTCTCTTCGCCAGGCTAGAAATAATCTAGCTTCATTTTCTCCGGGCCACTACAATATAGCCGCCGGTTTATCAGAGCCGGTAGTTAACCGCCTGCGAGCCTGTTTTTGTGCGATTTACGCCAGAAAACAGATTACGGCGCCGCCGTAATTAGAATTTTTAAATAACGATCTCCGGTACGGAAAATATACAATACGGAAGGCACCATAGGTCTAGATATGAGCGTAACGAGTCGCGGGTTTCGAAAGAAATAATTATATCGTCGCAGAATGGCGCGAAATTGCAGTTTCCAGGTGAAGAAATAACGAAGCGATGCTATGCAAAAAAGAGGAATGGGAGCGGGAATACACCGACCAAAATTTCAAAGAAAATACTGTTAAATGGTATACAGATGATTCTAAAACCAACACAGAAGCTGGCGCTGGGGTTCACAGGGCCAAAGCCAAGTGTGCACTATCGTTAGGTTCCTGTGTGAATGTTCTTCAAGCAGAAATATTAGCAATCGAAAGATGTCTAGATATTAATCTAGAGAGAAACTATCAGAATTGCGACATAGCTATTCTCTCAGATAGTCAAGCTGCTATTAAATCACTGAACTCCTGTGTCATCGACTCAAAGTCGACATCAGAAAGCCGGGATAAACTCAATGAGGTAGGCAAGAAAAATGAGGTCTCTTTGATCTGGGTTCCTGGTCATTCGGGAATCACAGGTAACGAAGAGGCCAATAAACTTGCCAGAGGGTGTGCTCGTAAACCACTCACTGGCCTAGAACCTTTCTGTGGTATAGCAAAATGTACATGTAAGAAGGAATTTCTGGAGAAGGAGAAAACTGAAAGAAAAACACTCTGGCAGAATCTACCAGGGTTGGATCACTCCAAAAAGTTCCTTCGGAATTTTGAATCTGCAAGATCCAAAAGATATTGGATCTCGGTAAGGAGCAACTACACATCCTCACTGGCTTTCTTACAAGGCGTTGTCGCCTCAGAAAGCACTTGCTGAGAATGGGCGTATCGGACACTGACGAGTGTAGATTCTGTGAAGAGAAGGAAGAAACTCCTATTCACCTTGTGACAGAATGCTTTGGCATTGTAAGCCAAAAGAAACAATGCTTTGGTCGAGAGACCTGTAGGAGTGAGGAATTAGCCTCACTGAAGCCTTCCGAGATATTGGATTTCATGAGATATCTGGGACTGGAAGGCGAGCTGTAAAGCTTTGTCAGGGAGCACAATTGACCATCAGGTCGCAGTGGACTGTAACCCCTTTTAAACTATTAACTATCCCAGGACGAGATTAATACAACGTTCACATTTTTTTCGGGCTTTGTCTGCGATCATGAAAACTGTGGTTTTTCATTCTATCTTTCATACAGAAGAAAGAAGGTGAGGTACAATTTTTAAATTAGCTGAATAACCTTCACCTCAAAATATCGCGATCCTTCTACAGGGTGGTCATAATGGATGTGTGGTATTTGTATATTTAATAAAGACAAAACGAAAAATCAGAAGAAAAATTTGTCTTCGTTGAAATTTAGAGAAGCTTTTGGAAAATTAAGTCGCGAACATTATTTTGTCAACAAGGCGATAATTGAACCGTTATATCGGGGATGTACCTAGAAATCGAATAAAAAAAAACTACAAGGACCCGGTCCAAAAAACTTCGCTCGATGACACATGCGTCTTGGTACGTATCCAACCATATCATACATAATGACTTCTTATTGATGCCATTTATTGATGATGAAATCTAGGAACGTGTAACTAAATATTCCGTAGCATTCAACAAGTATATGTAGGCTTTCTTCTCGCCGAAATGGTGATGAAACGATCCGGAGCAGGTGATGTTTTTCGTTGTCCACCAAGCTTCGTTCTTTCCAACACGGAACGTGTCTCCCTGTACCTATTCCAAAATCTAGATATCACACTTTGGCTGACTTGGAGCCTTTCCGCTACAACAGCCTGAGTTGGGCCACCCTGTAGCATTCCGATAGCCCTATTAGCCTCAGCGTTTGTTAATTTACGTCTTGGCATTTTCAGAAAACTCGTTTCAAATCGAAGCCGTTGTAGAATAAAAACATTTCTCTATTTCAGTATCGTAATGACTTCATTACAGTACTAAAAGTAGTGCTGTAATGAAATTCATTACAGCATTGTTTTCAGTTATATTTTTCGTTTTGTGGTTGTCAGTACTGACCTCCGATCCCATCAATTTTCAAATTAAATCCATTAAAATTCCGTCATCTGTCAAATTTCGTATGTCACACCAACTGTCAAGATACAAAACAAAAGTCACTAATCTGAATTTTCATTTGAATTTCGAGAGGTTTTCACAAAAATGGACTGAAATAGAGAAAATACCGTCTAATACTCGTTGCAGAAGGCAATTCCAACAACTTCGCATTCGTGTTGGAATAGGAGCTCATTCTGCAACTTGTTTTAGAATATACTATTATGAAGCATATGCAAAGAACGAAATTTCAGAAAGAGGCGACCAGATTATCGAAATTTCTCATACTGATTTTTATTGGATCGATTCAAGTTGTTATTGAGTTTTAAATGGTTTTACAGCGATTTTCTCGAAGATTACTTACTTTTCAAAACGATTGAATACGATATCCTAACTCTTGTGGAGCAGTGTAGTCAAAAATAATGTGGACACTAATGATCTCCACTTAGTCCACATACTTTCTGGAAAATGTTATTAAGCACTTTGATCTTGGCAGCTGCTTTCGACAGATATTCTTAACTTTTTGAATGCTATCAATGGAATTAACTAGACAACCAAAGAGCCTTGTGTCGTCAGCAAACTATGATCTGAGATTAATGGACAAATCGGAGGTGTAAGGAAGGAAGATAATGGGTTCTAAAACGGATCCCTGAGGAACTCGACCCAAGACCAGCAAAAAATGTGTCTTGTTAGAGAGAATACAGGTGTTTTCGAAGTTAATCAGTTTTTACAGCATAACGTGACTTGAACTATTGAGAATATTCAGGGGAAAATTCCGGAAAATTTCAATTTCTCAATTTGACTCGGCGAAAATAGCCCTATATCAAGAAGCTTTTTCGAAACACCAGATTGAGCTACGTTTGAATATTTCATGGACTTCAGTAAGGCGCAAAGTGGCTTTTTTTCTGGAAATCAGCAGCGTTACCAGAAGACCAGAGAAAACCATTATATCCTAAATTTTACTCGAAGAAACTTTCGAGGATGTGTCTACGTTTTCAACTCTGAAGAGAAAACAATACCGGCAAACCCAGACAGAAAACTCAGTATTTCTTGACGAGAAAGAACTAACCAAAATATTTTTAAGTTTCTAGAAAAATACACAAGACGGTTCATGAAAAAAAAAATATAATTCAATGATTTCCTCTAGTAGTTCTCATTTCGCCTAGAGTAACCAGAATGAATTCATCCCAAGCGATAAATGTTGAAAAGAACGAGATGTAAGAGAATTTCCCTACGCTATGTTTACTTCACAGAAGTTTACGACTTCGAACAAAATTTCCCCATTCACAATTGCTCCTATTCTTGAATTCCTTTTATGCGTTTGTACACGGTCCGCCTGGAAACTTTCTGCAGAGGCTGCAATAAATTTTATTCGGTATAATAATGTCTCCTTACAAAGGCAGACTCGGGCCATAAACATTACGTAGTGATATATACTGCAACGCTCCGGGGATAGTTTAATATAAAACAACATTTGTCATAATCGTAAAATGGAATTAGAAATGGAGAAATGTTTGCACGTTTGCACAATTCAGATTTGGGGTTTTCGGAATTTTCAGCAATATCTTTCATTGGTAACACTAGATGTATCAGTTAAAAAAATATTCTTGCTGAAAACATGGTCTAACATACAAAAATTTGTGCTCAAGTTGTCATGATGTAAAAAAAAATCTACGAGGTAGTTGAAGATTCAGAGGAAATTGTGGATGAAAAACCAATACAGACTGAAAGTGAAATTGGAGTGAAAGGAGAATTTGAGAATTTACTAGATTCAGAAAGGTTCGATAAATAAATGCCATGAAAATTAAGAAATAGGTATTTGGTGAGATTTTCAATGACCTATATGTGATAGGAATTTCATAAATGATATTAGGAAAAATTATACTGTTTCACTAGAGTTAGGGATATCGTATTCAATCGTTTTGTAAAGTATATAATTTTCGAGAAAATGGCTGTAAAATTTGGGGAAATTTTGTTCGAAGTCGTAAACTTCTGTTAAGTAAACATAGCGTAGGGAAATTCTCTTACATCTCGTTCTTTTCAACATTTATCGCTTGGGATGAATTCATTCTGGTTACTCTAGGCGAAACGAGAACTACTAGAGGAAATTATTGAATTATATTTTTTTTTTCGTAAACCGTCTTGTGTACTTTTCTAGAAACTTAAAAATATTTTGGTAATTTCTTTCTCGTCAAGGAATACTGTGTTTTCTGTCTGGGTTTGCTTGTATTGCTTTCTCTTCAGAGTTGAAAACATAGACATATCGTCTGAAGTTTCTCAAGGTAAAATTTGCGATATAATGGTTTTCTCTGGTGTTCTGAAAACGCTGCTGATTTCCAGAAAAAAGGCCACTTTGCGCCTTACTGAAGTCCATGAAATATTCAAACGTAGCTCAATCTGGTGTTTCTACAAAGCTTCTCGATATAGGGCTACTATTTCTGCCGAGTCAAATTGAGAAATTGGAATTTTCCGGAATTTTCCACTGAATATTCTCAATGATTCAAGTCACGTTATGCTCTAAAAATGATTAACTTCGAAAACACCTGTATTTTCCCGAACAAGACGCATTTTTTGCTGGTCTTGGGTCGCGTTCCTCAAGGATCCGTTTTGGGACCCATCTTCTTCCTTCCCTACACCTCCGATTTGCCCATCAATCTCAGTTCACAGTTTGCTGACGACACAAGGATTTTCGGTTGTCCAGTTAATTCTGTTGATAGCATTTAGAAAGTTAAGAACATCTGTCGAAAGCAGCTGCCAAGATCAAAACGCGTGTTAACATTCCCCAGAAACTATTTGGACCAAGTGGAGATCATCAGTGTCCACATTTTTCTTGAGTACACTGCTCCACAAGAGTTAGGGATATCGTATTCAATCGTTTTGAAAAGTACGTAATCTTCGAGAGAATCGCTGTGAAATCATTTAAAACTCAATAACAACTTGAATCGATCCAATAAAAATCAGTATGAGACATATCATCAATCTGGTCGCCTTTTTTCTGAAGTTTGGTTCTTTGCATAATGTTTCATGAATATTCTTATTTTGAAATGGAATCAGTTTATCAACGGCTTCGATTTAAAACGACTTTTCTGAAAATGCCAAGACGTAAATCAACAAACGCTGAGACTAATAGGGCTATCGGAATGCTACAGGGTGGCCTAACTCAGGTTGTTGTAGTGGAAACGCTCCAAGTCAGCCAAAATCTACTTTGGAAAAGGTTCAGGGAGACAGGTTCAGTTTCGGAAAGACCAAGGCTTGGTTGGCGACGAAAAACAACACCTGCTCAGGATCGTTTCATCACAGTATCGGAGAGAAAAAAGCCTACATCTACGTGTAGAATGCTACGGAATACTCTTCAAAATGCAGATGGAGTCCAAATTTCCATCGAAACCATCAGACGACTTTTGAGAGGGGTGAATCTAGGTTCTAGACGTACATTAAGAAGAGTTCCATTAACACGTGACCATAAGCGTCAAAGACTGGAATGAGCAAGGCAACATATCAATTGGTACGATCAATGGCGTGGTGTCCTTTTCACTTATGAATCCAGATATGGACGATTTTCAGATTCTCGAAGAATGAGGGTATGGAGAATCCCACGCATACCCCGTAATCGTCGCTATGTCAAAGAAGTACATCCATTCCGAGGGGGTAGTGTTATATCCTAGGGACATAACTTTATGCCGAATTTTCACAATGCTATTGGTGAAACTTTCAATTTCTAGACCATAACGCAAGACCGCACCGTGCAGCCATAGTTGAAAATGCAAGCGAAGAGCTTTGTATTCTACATTCACCAATACCTCCGCACTCACCAGATTTGAATTGCATAGAACATGCATGGGATATGCTCCAAAGAAGATTAGATAATCATAAACCTACCCCAGAATCCTCAAACGATCTAAGAGAACATCTGCCTCGTTTATGAAACCAAATTCCTCAAGAAATGTCCAACAACCTCGTGTGTAGTATGCAAAGAAGATGCCAAGCTGTTATTGATGCCCTTGGAGGCCATACATTGTATTGATAGTCTTAATATGCTCATTAATAATTTTTCATAATATCCAAATCTGCGGAAAGTGTATTTTCTATTGTTTGTACATTTGAATGTGATTTGCAATCAGAAAAGGATGACAAATTTCAAATGAAATAAATAAAATAACATATTGTTAGATGCATTAGACTCGAAGTTGTCATATAATTCTGCGGCAAAAAAGGTTTTTCATGAAACATTAAAAAGTAGCTGTTAGGTTATTCAAAATTTTCATTTACATTCCGGAGTAATTCGAAAAAAGTGTTTCACACAAAAGTTGTAGATTCTCGTTAAACACAACATTGAAAGCAGATATTTATAGAGCCTAATTGAACTTTCCTAGCCATTATGAATAATGACTGGTTAAAGTGATTGATTAATTACCTCATTAGAACGAATTACAAAGTATAATTATTGGAGATCGTAAAGAAAAAAAGAGAGAAATTGGAGTTATTTCGCGAATTACTCGATGTTTTTTTTTCCCGATCCTGAATTCTCCCCCTCTGGACCCGTTTCATCGATAGCAGGGCAAGAAACGGGGGTGGAATTCGGAAATAAATTACACCTCGGCGTTTTCTCCTGTCTTTTCTTCCAAAACACTCAAATTTATTGAATGCGCGGAATTATCTGAAAGGCCAAACACAATCCCTACATCATTCGGCTGTTTGACCGAAAAGACCCTTTTCAGCGAAATATGGCGCTTAAAATGGGGAGGGAAATATCGAATGAGGCATAAATCTGAAGGAGATATATCTTCCCATACAATTCGGATGAAAAGGTCCTCCAGTTATTCTTCCTCATTTTCCTAATAACGGGGGATTGAACAAACAAGGTTTCCTCGTACGGTTTCGAGCAAACAATAACAGTGCGATATGCGATCGATTGTTCGTTTTGTATAAATCTTCAACAAAGAGATGGATTGATGTTTCTTTCGTTGTTTTCTTGGTTAACAAACTTCATAAACAGGTGGAGCACGGTATAGAAGGGTAACCAAACAAAACAAACAAAGGAATTGTCAATAGATATTAGAATATATCTGTAGGGTTCACATTGCCTGGTAATCATTTTGTTTTGTAATATAAAGTGTGCCAGAAAAGTGACGTATCTCGTCAATAATTCTTGTACGAAGTGTTATTGATGAATATCCTCGAACCGAATCGTTTGTTTTTTAATTTGATATTTATCACCCCCTAAGCTCCGCCATTTTGTTACTTACACCATTTATAACTCAAGATTGTTATGAAAGATTTTGTTTTGGATTCTTCTACGACGGGGTTAACATAAAATACATTTTAACTTTGAAAATTTTGATGAAATGGAAAAAAAAGAGGAAATAATTTTTCTTCTTGTGAATAACGCCAGTAGGTGTCGCTACGGTTAATAGCGTTTTCGCGAAAGTATTATATTTGATATTAATTCGGTGAACTACATTTTCTGATAATATTAACGCATCTGAGTCCATGTGTTATTTCACCTATTTTTCTGCCGAACACTACGGAAAATTTTATGACGAAATGGTTTGAACAAATCTTTATTCTACTTTTATGTATGTGAACAATTACTGTGTATTTTGCCTAAACGGATATTTTGGGGGCGCATTGATTCTTTCGTCTGGTGACTTCCGACAACCATTACCGGTAATTCCAGAATCGACGGCTGCCGATGAAATAAATGCTTGCCTAAAATCATCAACTTCAAATTTGGCTACGTGATAAAGCTCTCAATTCAGTTGATTGCGGTTGGAATATTACCAATAGATATTTCCAGCCCACAAAAATGCAAAAAAAACCTGCATCACAAAAATTTTTGAAAATGATTTTTTGTAACTGGAAAAATAGAATGCAATGCGTCATGCACCTGCAGAAAACTGAGTCTTTTTTCGAACGCTACATGTAGGGAATCTGCAGGTGTTAACTTCCAAAACAGTTGTCCAATCTTTGGCAAAGATGAAGAAATATTTGACAGTGGCGATAGCCACTCAGAATCAGATTCATTTTTTCACACCAAAAGTTTTAATTTCACGAGAATAAAGTGATGAATAAATGAAATGTTTAAATGATATTTTCATTTGGTTATTTTGAACAGATAGAGGTTGCTGTTTTCGAGTTTTAGGTCAAAATCGAAATTAGGCGATTTCAACTTTGGCCATTATCTTCGTTTCTGTTTGTGCTAGAATATTGAAATAAAAACACTATACAGGCACTTTTTCATGGTAATACAGAAGCGTACAATGTTTTTACCCAAGATATTCCCTTGCTGGGCTAAAACATAACCTTATGTTTTTTCTTATGGAAACAATAGTTTGAAATGGCTTAGAAAGAATCGCCATTTTTTTCCTGTTTCAGAAATATATCATACCTCATACATCGCCCTCAGATTCTTTCAGATATAATGCAAAATATAGTTAATAATATAATGGCACCATGCGTAGAGACGTATTTTTCTATGATTCAGCCTATTCAATATTCAATAATTCAAATTTCAAATAAAAACTATATTTTTCATGATATCTGAATGAATTTAAGGGTGATATCATCTATCGCTCTCGCTATCGAACCATCTCGTGATCAATAGCTGCTTCTAGGAGCTAGCTATTATCTCTTCAGTATGAAAATTCAATTAAAAATACTCTCCTCTTCAGGTAGAGGCTGTATTCATGCAATTTTCCATGGCTTTATTTGACACTTCATGTTTATGAATAGCCCTCAAACAGTGCCATGGGGAACTCCAATATAACAGGAAATTGGATCGATGTAAAAACACCTGCATGCATCGGAGTGCCAGTATTAAATTCGCATCAATCCATCTCCGTTCGGACGTCCAAATCCACTCCCAGACAACACACCTGCATCAATCACAATACGAAGCCTATAACCGTCGGAATTTCCGGCCGCAATCTCCAACTTTCCCAAGATTGCTAACGTTAATTCGTAAATGATAAAGCTTCATTTCGGCCGGCAGGCAGCTCGCTAACTGGATACAAGACGTCTATTTAATCAGCGTTTGTTTCTGGACGTTTATGGGATTGTTCGCTACGTCTTTCACTCTGGCTTAGCCCTGTTCGGAGGTATTTCGGTCATCAGGCAAGGTTTGGCGCTATTATTCCTGACAGGGACACTGATAATTTATCCTTATTTCATGAATAGGGGTATTGTCTTGGGTGTTTGCCCGGTAGGAATTATGAAGGGTCATTGTTTTGGGATGATTCGAGGAAGATAAAAGGGAAATTTTACTGGTTCAGGTTTTCGTTGATGCAGATACTCCAGTGGAGCTATTAACAAAACTTCAGAATGGATATGAAGACATCCATTGATAGAATGTCGTGTTTGTTTAGCAACTTCTGTGTATAATAAAAATAATATATATATTTATTTCCAGAATTGCCACCAAAATAACAAAATGAGAATGAGTCAAAATTCATTCATAATTAAACAAGAGTTTACACAATATCAGTTGAATTGAACAGTATTATAATCAAAACAATCAATTCAAGTAATGTGTATGGTTCGCAACTAACTAACACTGAAAATATTTCCTTTTTGATTAAATCATATCCAACAATATTTCTTATTTTCTTTGGCAGAAAGTTAAATAACTTAATACACATATAAGGTATGTTACATTCAGTAATTGCCAATTTGTGAACAGGAAAAAATATTCATACATTCTTCTTGTGTTATTCAGACTGATACAGTCTTTAAAATAAAATTTATTTTTACGAAAAACTAAAAGAACTCTGTATATATACTAGCCAGGTAAAGTAAGGATACCATTCTTCCTGAATATACCCCTACACGAGTGTCTGTACTTCATAAAGAACATTGTGCGAATTGCAAGCTTCTGTGTAATGAATACCTGTTCAGATTGTGAGCTTGCCCCCCTTTCTAAGCCATTTAAAACTATTGTTTCCATAAGAAAAAACACACGTGTATGTTATAGCTCAGCAAGGGTACATTTTGGAAAAAAATAATGTATGCTACTGGATTGCTATGAAAATAGTGCCTGTATAATGTTTTCAATTCAACATCCTAGCACAAACGGAAACGGAGATAATGGCCATAGTTGAAATCGCCCAAATTTCAACTTTGGCCTATAACTCGAAAACAGAAGATATAGGAATGCAGTTGATGGCATCAGTTTCTCTAAAAAAGACCACCGTAACGTGCCATACATTTTCCCCTATCTCGTTGGATTAAAAAGTTGCAGTTCATGTATCAACAATTTTGCCCACCATGTACAAACACTCCTCTAGCCTTTCATTGAGTCCAGAATTATATACAAGCATGTCCCTTTCAACTTCAACTCAATATCAACAATTACAATATATCTTGAAGGATAAACAATACCTAGAATAGGGATTCTAGGTTTATCTTTCCAATTTCAAACCTAGGTCATCAACCGTGCCAAACTGGAAAATAACCGATCTTTTCATGTTGAAATTAAAAGCCTAGGTGCCCTAGAACGATGCAAAGAGATGGTCTTACACTTTGACACATTCAGTTGAGTATAGTCCAAATAAAAAATCTCTCCAACTGTCGGCAAGAAATAAAAAAAAATGTATTCGAAAAAAAAGTTCAGAATGAAGTTATCTCTCGAATGACACGCTTTAAAAGGTATGTCCCTGGAAGAAAATATTTTTATAGCGCAGCGAAGGCTGGCGTCTTCATTTGTTTCGCAGTACTTCGACTTTTTCGAATCGCGATTCACAGAATGAAAAAACATTCCTACGTTTCCGAGAAAATTCGGGTTACCAAGATAAGTGAATCACCCTGTACACAACTCCACCAACACCCAACCCAATTCCCCCGCATCGCCTCCCGATCCACCCATACCCTTCTCCAAGAACCAGAAAGAAATTCCCCCCGTCAACAAACATAATTCGACGTCGCGAACATGATACGTCCCCAATATAGCCACCCTCCACCCGGGAATTCCGCCTAATCGGGATTTGTCCCGAGCCCGAGTCCCGCAGCTGCCCACGGCTCGCCGCACTCAATCATACGACCTCGCGGACAGGCCGGACGGGCCCGTCGTTTTTCCGCATTGTCGCTAATGGAAGGGAAGAAAGACCGCGGCTTTCGCGGGGAGAACGTAGGCAGAAACTATCGCACGGCCGTACGGTCGATTGATCGGACGGTCGGACTCGCATGGGGGCCGATTCGCGGGCGTGAAATCTGGCCATGTGTTTGTGACTGACGGGATGATCCATCAAGTATGACGTGTTTAGTCGTCGGAGTCCGGAGGGAGGATGTTATGAGACGGAGTGTATTGGGGATGTCGATTCTATTCGGATCAAATGTCCGGGGATAGAATGATAGAAAGTCCTATGAGCCTGATGGCTGCAGAATTTTTCCTGATAGCAGGGAGGGTTTTGAAATGTTTGTTTTTACATTGTAAACTGGCCGTATCGAGTCGATAGCCTCAGTACGTACCTATAGTTTATCCAAAGAGAAGCGATAGCGGGTCAAAACAACAAGGCGTGGCCAAATTCATCTGGACTCCGACGCAAGCAATTGAGAAATTCAGATGAATCACTTGATTATCGTAATACAGATCTGGAGAAGACGGAGAAAGCACTAAACGGCTGCCAATGACAATATTTATAACCCTAAATAACGTAAATTAGTTGAGAACTAGCGCTATCGCTTCTCGTTGGATATACTATAGTCATGACTATAAGAAAAATTTTACAGATAATAACGTATAACGAAATTAGAAATATACAGGGTTATTCACATATTCATGGGTCTGAAGAATATTTTTAGGAAAGACACAAGATTCAGGATTAAAGTTCTGAAGGTGAGCTTCAAGTAAGAAGACGACTTCTCGTATATTTTTTTAAGGTTCTAGGACTTCCGGTTTTTCCCGAAGTGACATCAATTTTCGTTTTTCGAATGGAAAGCCCTATTTTTTATTGCATAAATAGATTCTTCATTGAATTCTGGATCTTTTCGTTTCCAAGAAGTTGAATTTTACCGAGAGAGTTCTCTTTAAATGAGGAAATATGAAAAAAATCTCAAAATTGAAGTTGTTGAAATACAGACAACTTCGAGGTTTTTTCATTGAAAAGTCTCATTTTCGAGAATCTCCGAGAATAAAGGCTGATGCTTCTTTTCCGATAGCGTGATTTTCAGAATATAATACAGCAGGTCACAAATTCTTTGTCAAAGTTAGAAGTGAAGAAACATCAAAAAATCGTTTTGAATTGTCTGTAATGCGACGGCAACAATTGGTTTAAGGTTCTCAATGTGAGTATTAATGATGTCAACGTAAAAAATTCTCAGGAATGCAGAAAAACATAATTTGTAATGATTTTTAATGCTTCTGAAAGAATGATTAACCGAACATGTAAAAATTTCATTATTGAATATTCAAATTTCCTTACCATGACAAAAAGGAATTCTCCAGAATTAAAAATTTGCGGAAATTATCCTAATCTTTAAAAAATCAAGAAGAACTGAACTCCTCTCAACTATAAGAAATTATGTTCTCGATAACAGAGATTTCCAAAAATTTCATTTAACTGCTCATTTTGTTCTGCCTGAAGATCATAATGACTGAGTAATGATTATTCGCCGCTGATAAATTCTAGTGTGAAGGTGGATGCAGAAATGTTCCCCAAACATTACAAATCTATGTTTTTTTTGGTTTAGTAATGAGAGGGTTCTTTTAGGTCTCCATTACAGAGATTCAATTTGTAATCGAGACCTAAAATAACCCTCTCATTACTAAACCAAATTATCACAAAGGTCGTTACATTATTCCAAAAAAAAACAAATCTATGTGCTGCCAGCTGGAGTGAGTATCATGTAATCGTACATTTGTCCTGTATGAAAACTAGGTATATTGACTAAGTTAAGATTCGTCTTCCATGGAGAACTAAATTTTGATTCTGGTAGGAGAAAAGTATAGAAAAATCAGAAATATGCGAGCTTCTAGTAGAATTGAGTATCATGTTGATCTGCCCTGCCTGAAGACCACAATGACTTTGTTATGATTATTCGCTTCTAGAGAATTCTAATGTATTGCTAGAAGCAGAAAAGTTCATTTAACGTTGAAAATCTGTGTGCTGCTAGTAGGACTAAGTGTTATTTAATCGTAAATTATTCGCCTGGTCTAAAGACTGGGTATATTGACTTACATAAGATTCTTCACGGATGTGAAATTTTAGTTTGATTCTCGTAGCAAAAAGTCCAGAGAAATCAGAAATCATTGTGCTGCTAGCAGGATTGAGTATTATATTCATCTTTACTGCCTGAAGATCATAATGACTCAGTAAAGATTAATCCCAGTTAATTTGACGTTACAAATCTGTGTGCTGCTAGCAGGACTGAGTGTTATGTTTATTTGTCCTGCCTGAAAACCATAATGACTAAGTAAAGGTATTTCTTTTCTGGAGAATTCTAGTTCAAAGCTGGTAGCAGAAATGATCCTCCAACATTACAAATCTGTGCTGCCAGCAGGAGTGAGTATCATGTAATCGTTCATTTGTCCTGACTGAAAACTAGGTATATTGACTGAGTTAGGATTCTTCTCCCATGGAGAACCCAAGTTTGATTCTTGTAGCAGAAGAGTATAGAAAAATCAGAAATCTCTATGCTGCTAGCAGGACTGAGTATCATGTGTATCTGTCCAGCCTGAAGACCATAATGGCACAGTGAAGATCATTTACCTCTGGAGGATTCTGGTGTATTACTGGTAGCATAAAAGTTCTTCAAACATTACAAATCAGTGTGCTGCTGCCAGGACTGAGTCTCATGTAATAGTACATTCATCCCGTCTGAGGACTAGGTATTTTCACTCAGTTTATTAAGATTCTTCGCCCATGAAAAAATTCAGTTTGATTCTGATAGCAGAATAGTCCGGAAAAATCAGAAATCTGTGTGCTGCTAGCAGGACTGAGTTTCATGTAATCGAACAATTGTCCTTCCTGAAAACAACGTATATTGACTTAGTTAAGATTCTTTGCTCATGAAGTATTTCAATTTGATTCTGATAGCAGAAAAGTCCAAAAAAATCAGAAATCTGTGTGATGCTAGCAGGACTGAGTATCATGTTTATCTATCCTGCCTGAAGAACATAATCACTAAGTAACGATAATTCGCTCATGGAAAATTCTTATGTAATGCTGGTAACAGAAAGAGCCTCTGTGCTGCTACATATCAGGACTGATTGTTGTGTCCAACTGTCTATCCTGCTGTCTCCTAAAGCAAGACAGAAACTTGGATGTTCTATTATAAACATAGGACTCTCGTACGAGCATGTCGCTATGTTCAATTCCCCATCAAATAGAACCATGTAGATTGAAAGAAAAACAAACATTTATCAAGAAACAGTTAATCTTTTTCATCACTCGATCAAGACAGATGAACTAGGTGTTGAAAAAAAAGGTTTCAACCTGAGTCCTAAGCATTTTGAACATTTGCTTTTATCATCGGGGTGTGAAAAAACGCGTTTTTGTTGGTAATTAATACTTATGGTTCACAAATTCAACCAAAAAGTATTAGAAAATATAAAACACTGTTCGAAAATTAAGTGAATCGGCAGTTAATTGTTATAACATGAATAAATATGATACGATACATCTACAAAGCCCTGTTGTCAATAGTAAAATTCTCAAACCTCAGATGGCAATGAATCTGAAAGCTGGCAAAAATAAAATGGAGAGACCAGAAATAAACCGCATAAAACGTGAAAGTTCGAAAGCGCTATAACGAAAACAGATTTCATTCCTCGCCGAGGCGAAAGAATTAACCTTAATCTCCAGTGGCGGTTCGTTAATTGAGCCTAACTTGCGTTTTCTATCGAATCAATGTCTGAATCATTCACTTAAATGTTTGAAGTTTGTATATTTAGGTCTTAGGGCACGTACAACTGAAGATGCCGACATTGGAGAACATTTAATGAGAAGGAATGGGGGGGTAGAATTAAGATATAGTAAGGAATACGAAGCAACGTGCGACACGGGGGTCGAACACCCCTGTAGAAAGGGTCGGACTTGGATTTTTTTCGGATATGCACATCGTGGAATTGTTAAACTTCTTGAAATCGAATTGGTTGAGGCTTTCGCGGCCATCGTTCAATGTGACATGTTCTTTCGAGCATTTAGGCCGTCGTCGTAGATTAGTTCTCGACGTTTCGCCAGTTCGAGTGTCTGGCATTTTCAGGAGTTATATTTCAGGAGATGTTCTCACTGGACTGAACTACCTGAGTGTGACGGGGATGCAGATTGTACTTCCTTATATAACCTCGGTCGGGGGGCGTGGTTGCGCTTGACCGGTCTCGTCCCGATAACGAACGCGAGCCGGTGTCCGACCGGTTCACAACCGGTTCCCGATCTTCATTCACTTCATGAACCCGGTTATTATTATAGGGAAGTGGTTTTGTGTTTTTGAGTACTGGCACCCATGTTCTATTGATTTTCAAAGATTTCTCCGATTTATTGAAATTCGTTGGTTGTTTATGACAAAACCCAAGTGTTGTGCACCACTACCGCATACTACCCCAGGCTCTACAGGGAAGCAATCGAAATTCATAAACACCCAACGAATTTCAATAAATCTTTGAAAATCAATAGAACATGGGTGCCAGTACTCAAAAACACAAAACTACTTCCCTATAATAATAACCGGGTTCATGAAGTGAATGAAGATCGGGGACTATTTTATACTCGAAATGACGTCGTACTATTGATGAACAAACCTGAATTGATCATAATAAATCCTTTCTTGTACAACTGCCATTGAAAGTGACACTTTTAATGACAGCAAACAATGTCAAAATTGATTGTTTACGTAGAAGCGTGTTAAAAATATTTTCAACACACAATTTTCTCATGATGAAACCAGATGAGGAAAATTCAGCAATTGCAAATTTTTATAATCAATATTTAACAATCATTACTTATGAAAATTGATATTTATCGTAAAACTAGAACACTTAATAACATTAATGCCCTGTGACGTTAGGAAGCTTCGCAACACATTATTAGAATCCTCAGCACCATTAGTACTTGAAGAAACCGGGAGTACAATATTGGATGATGATGATCCGAAATCTGTTGATGTTGGGAGAATTTTTTCACTAATGACATTTCTAAATGCAATTGAATGATCAACATATTCCTCGGCTACCCTCGTAGACTTCCAACAACCATGTTTTTTTATATCCGTAATATTTGCTCCTGATTCTGCTAGCCATGAAGCGGAGGATCTTCGAAAACAGTGTCTGCTTTGGTTCTGGCAGTTTGAGTAGATGGAATTTTACCAAATGTATTAATACAGACTGGATTGGCAGTGGATTTATTATTCATGTATTTCATGAAGAAACGACGATGTTTAATGACAGAAGGGTGCAGTGTAAAGTACTTAAGAAAATAGTCTACATACTTTCCAATAATACTGAAAGAACGACTGACTTTCATTTTTTTATTTGAAAGTTGTGTAACTAATGATTTATTTGTTATTTCGATGTCTTCCACGGATAATTCAAACAATTCTTCACGCCGACAGGCTCCAAATAATCCGAAAATATTTGCAACTTTAACCATCAAGTATTTCTCGATTTTTTGGGACTATATCCTTCACTTTTCCGTTTTAAATATGCTATTACTTTAAAAGATTAACTAACATCCACACCATTTTCAACAAGGGTGCTTGACTTTATCATTGAAAATTTGCTCCACGAAGTTGATGAACTCCATATTTTTTCTTCTAAGTATGCCAGGAAAACAGTTTCACTGAAGTTCCCTTCTACATTTTTCAATTTACAGCAGGCCCGGGAAATTATTATATGCAATATCGTACTGTTGAACAGATTTTTTAGGTAGAAGTTCCTGATTTGCTCTTCTTGCAGACTCTCCAATATCCAGAGGAACAACTCAAGCGTCACTTTTATTAATAATTGGACTCTCGACAAACATATTAAGTAGTTTAAAACCCAAGACGAAAATTGGACAGGAACGAAATTCAAATGACAGCGTCTTTTCTCATTTGTTAGTATCCATATCGTTGGCAACGTTTGCCATTCACAACAACCTTTTGAATATTTGCATATTTAAATTCATTTTGAAGTTTATTGTCGTTGCAAATTCGCCAAATTCGTGAAATTGTTCAATTCGCTCCGCTCATTTCACAAACTTTTTCACTCACAAAATAAAACGTCACTTTTAACACTCATATCATAAATAACTATCAAACTTGTTTTAAGGATACAAGATTTTGATGATCACGGAAGGAATAGTACTTAGATAAATTTGAAAATCGGAAATATTTTTTCTTGACTATTTCATACTCGAAATGACATCGATTTATTAATGAACAAACTTGAATTGATCATAATAAATACTTCTCATCATGCAAGTACATCATGAACAGATCAAAGAAGAAATGGAAATAAAAATTATGAAGAAAATGGAAATGGTAAGAAGAACCAATGACATCAAGAAGTTTAGAGTGGTGTATCATGAAACAAGCAAGAGGAGAAACTGAATTTTAACGAGAAGCAGGATTACTGGAAAACAAACGGAAAAGCAGAAGAATAAGACAAGAGAACCCAAAAAATTTGTTTATTGAATAAAGCCTGATGATGTATTATTAATATCTTTATTGGTGATCAAAAAGTGAAGCAGTATACATAGATTAGGTGTACAACTTTGCTTTCTCGAGTATTAATATAACTTATATTTATACTCAATGATGATACTCAATACGAAATTATAACCGAAAATCTCGTGAATGCTGGCAAAGCATTGAAAAGAATACAAAGAACTAAAAAATTACGCAAAACTTAAAGCAAAAAACACGAGAATAATGTTCGAGTTGAATTGAATTAAAAATTGTATCAATCAAATATAGAATCCGATTGTATATTCATATTATTCAATTCAATCGCATATCGAATAATTCCCTAATATCGAAGAATATTTTGTAGTGACTCTTCTTTGTCATAACCATCGAAATTACACAAATACCCGACCTCTACCCATGAAACAAATTGGTCAAAAATTCCAAAGGCATAAAATCCCATGTATTAGTGCCACCTAAATTATGCATAAATTCAATTACGTAGATTTTGCAGAATGGAAATTCGATTGGAGAATAAACCGAAATGGAATACCGGATATAAAAACAGGATTCGATATTCCGACGAATTACTAGTTCAAAAATCGAGCCCAAAATGGAATGAAAATATGGGTAATTAATGATGCATGTGCATATTTGAAGGGAATCATTTTTGTTGGGAAATATATTTCGGGATTATATTGTTATCGGAATCAAACGTCACAGAATACCAATGAGGCTTGTGGAAGATTGGTATTCGTGTTTATACAGGCAGATTGATGAAAAGACTTGAATTCGAAGCAGTTTCGAAATTAAAACATTACAAAAGCTGACATCTCTTGACGAAGTTTAGATTTTCTATAAAAATGTAAAATGATATATTCAACATCAGAATCACAATAAATGAAAACAAAATGTAATCATTATCACTGACACTGACTGCAAAATTATCTAAGATTAAAGCGTCTTATCGGTTTTTCAAAATACACTGCGCAAAAAAATTAACGCACATTCTGAAAATCTCAATTTTAATGAAAGTTAACTCTACATTGACTTTATAACTTATTTTTTATGTTCTCTCGGGAAGATTTGAACGAAACAAGACACATTAAATGAAAGAAAAGTTCAGGATTTCACAAAATCTTATGTGACAGAAGAGAAATGAACAATTCTCGAAATACTGAAATGCTGATAAGTGATTTAATACTAGGTATTTCCACCCCTTGCATTAATTACAGCTCGGCAACGACAGTACATACTCAAAATGAGTTATCTTAAAATGTCCTGATCTAATCCTTCCCAGATTTCTCCGAGTTGGATTCCTAAGTCATTAAGAGTAGCTGGATGATTTTTTGAACTTCTCAGCCTTCTATTGAGGTTGTCCCAAACCTGCTCAATCGGATTGAGATCTGGACTTCTTGCTCGCCATTCCATTCGAGAGACTTCAACCTCTTCAAGGTACTCCTGAACGATGCGTGCACGATGGGGTCTGGCATTATCGTCCATAAAAATGAAATTTTCAACAATGTATGGGGCAAATGGCACTATATGCTCTTCAAGAATGTTCCTTATATACTTATCAGCATTCATAGCTCCATTATCAATGACCACTAGGTCTGTGCGAGCAGTCAAAGATATTCCACCTCATACCATAATCGATCCTCCCCGAAACCAGTAGTATTCAGGAAATTGCACTGAGGATATCTTTCATGTGGACGTCTGTATACAGGAACGTCGATCACAATAGTAGAGGCAGAATCTAGACTCATCTGTGAAGAGAACTCTTTCCCAATCGGCCTCTTCTCAATGGATATGCTCTCTCGCAAAATCCAAACGCGCCCTTCTATGGGCTGGGGTAAGAGCTGGGCCTCTTGCCGCGACACGAGGCCTTGAATCATATTCTCTGAGGCGATTCCTTATTGTCTGAGTGCTATTTGCACCCCATGAGTTTGCTCAAGCTGATTTTGAAGGAGGGGAGCGGTTGCAAACCGTTGTCTCAACGAAGAAACCCTCAAGGCCCCCCCCTGCGGGCGCCCATGTATCTTGATTATGTTTCTATTTTCTATAAAAATGTCGAATGATACATAACGATGAATTCGACATCAGAATCAAAATAAATGAAACCAAAATGACACTAACTGCAAAATTATCTTAGATAAACGCATCTTATCCGTTTTAAAAAAAAAAATCAGACCATCTGTTGTTCCATTTTCTGTCGTTTTCAAAAGCTCACTCTGTATAATATGAAACACGAATCGATTGCTCATTTAATCGACATAATGTTGCTATAGAAAATAACGAATTTATTTATGTATGTTCGAAATACAGTGTGCGACTCCAAATTATTATCAACAAATCCAATCAGTGATTCGTGAAAATAAAAAAAATTGTTGAATGACCTCGATTCGGTCCTGTCCACTGGGATTACATCGGATGCCAACGCTGCCATCCCCATCGGCTTATACACCTGAAAGCGCCTTCGAGAAACGAATTTGCGAATATATTTCATTTCCTGTTTTCGAATCCTCCCTCGAAGCCAAATTGGAGAAAATGGCATAGCGTTCGAGATTCTTGCCGCCTCCCACCTTGGATTAGCGATAATATTCACTCCACAATGCCGGTACCGAAATTAGAAAGCCCTAGTTCAAATGGAAAATGAGACGCGTGTCTGATTTCCCAATTCGAGAAAGGAAAAAACACTGGTAGATTTCGAGGTGTTGTTGTGAATCGAGCGGTTCTCTAGATGACGTGGAGTTCCACAAGGTTCGCATCTTGGGCCGTGGCTATTTCATATCGATCTTCATATCGTCGGCCTAATTCGTTAATCTGCTGAGTCCATTGTTTCAAGTAATTTGGCAGGTTAACGAATTAGGACGACGATATATCAAGGTGATAATGATTAACCCCTAACTGGTATAGCAGGGTCAAAATTGACCCTACGCAAATCAAATTGTATCATAGCCAGATACGGAGTGATTTTAATTCCTCCCCCTTCTAGCTATTCTCCTAGTGTATTGATATGACTAATATACACTAGTATTTTTTTGTTAGCATCTGCCATTAAAGTCAGTGGAACCAACCGAAAATTCTATTAGACTCCAAAACGATGCTTGGTGTTTTAATGTCAATAAAACGATAATAAACATTTCAATTCATGTGCTGAACGTGAAAAAAATTGTTAGCAGCAATTAGTGTTCAATCAGAACACTGTGCTAAAATTTTCATCAATATGAACAAATAAGGAAATAGTTCTTAATAAATCATGTTTGTTAGAATTTTCCTGATTTCGTATTTTAACATTTTAATGCCATATATTTTCGGAGACACTCGTCCTAAAGCGAGATTCGAGTAAAAATTCATTATTTTCGTAGTTGTTTTTTCTCAAAGATAAATCATAATATTTTTTCAAAATTTCTGAAAAAATTATTATTTATTTATTCTTCATGTTCGGAATACAACAAATTCATTTTCACCGAGTAGTTTGATTACCAGAATGGAATTCTTGATGAAGAAAAGTCCATATTTTCCTGAATTTGATAGAAAAAATAAACAAGGTCAAAATTGACCCTACCAACCCTGAAAGTAAATTTGAAGCTCCATACCAGTTGAGGGTTAAATCAGATTTTGTCGAAGATTAAGTTTATTTTTTTGTTGTTAACAATTGCTGCGAATGAAGTCCGTGAACTGTTGGAAAAGATGAAAAAAAAATTAATAAAACAGAGAGAAATGTCGTTATTGGGTTACATTTCACCTGATCATAAAGGGAAAGGTATCTCAGAGAAAATGAAAGAGAAACATCGGAGTACTCACCGGAATAAGCAGAGCAAACCAACTCTTCAAGCTGGCTCAAAATACTTAAGAATGTTCTACCAACATCAAGATATGGGACACTGAGAAGAAGAAGAAGAAGATTTTTAATATAATAACAATTGCCACTGTTTGAAAACGCGGTTAAATGCGAATGTTTCTTGAGACAATATTTTTTAAAGCATAATTGAACTGTTATTTCTTTCGTGCCTTTAAAATACGCTCGCTAAAATTTCTCTCAAAATGTATTAAGGTTTTTTGTTCGAAAAAATCTACTGAATTTGACATGAAACTTATTATACTTTCTGTTCTACAGACAGAGAAACTGTCTGCATATACTTGCGCTCAAGTGTTTCTTCAAAATGAATATATACAAATCTACCAGATAATTCGAGGTGCATATGATACGAGATATGTTGGAAGAACTTTCAGTATTTTGAATTCAAATAATCGCATTCGTAGTAAAATTAGAAATCACATTACATAAAAAAATATTTCTTCAATTCTCTTGCAAATATTTCCATACGCGTAAACAGAAAGGGAACAGGGGGGCCACCCATCCAGAGTTTCACTGTGCTTTCCCCTCCAGAACGAATAGAAATTTATCGAAAAAATCAATTCCACTTCCCTAAGTTGTGCCCCCCAAAAATAATTTCTATTTCCACTTAAGTTTGCTACATTTTGTAGAACTGAATCATGCGAGAACAGTTCTGCGAATGCAGAAATTACTCGACGATTATTATGGAAATATACAGGGTATTTATTTCCAGACAAGCCACCTTGTATAAACTGCTCCACACGTATTAGGGATATTGACTAAAATTTCAGAAAAATATAATTTAAATGAGATTTTGTGATGAAAATTCATATTAATATGATTTCAAGTTGCAGGAAATAAAATTAATTTTATATTGTAAGGGAAGTGACTCAACAAGACAATTACTCTTCGTATGATCTATTCAATAAACTCTACATGTTTGAAGTTTTAGGAGCTCATCTTCACGAGTTAGATTTATACAAGTGAAGCTGAAAAAATTCAAATCACTTAGCAATACAAAAACAAATACTTTTCAAAAAAACGGTGTGAAATGATATATAAAATAACATAACAAAACATCCGACACATTGGTAGAATTGAATCTGCAAGGCAGAATGTCAGAGTCAAACGTAACGAAGTTAAAATTTCGAAGAAAAAATACATTTTAATCTACTACAAGAATTCATAATATTGAATTGCCAAATTCATGTCATTGGACTCAAAACCAATCTTCAAGAGGAAATGAATTATAAAAATCTGATTCAGTAAAACTGAGGAGAAATCGTTGACCGTCGGACAGATATAAAATTTTTTAGTAAGGTTATCTATCACTGAAACATTGAAAAAATTGAACACGAACCACAAACACAATTTTTCTTCACGGATAGTCAAGTTAGTGCTTTTCCAAATTTTTTCAAAATTTTAATTTCGTTACGTTTCACTTTGATATTCTGCCTTTCAGATTCGATTTTAAAACTGTGTCAGACGTTTTGTTATGTTATTTCATACATCATTTCACCCCATTCTTTAAAAAATTTTTGTTTTTGTATTGCTAAGTGATTTGAATTTTTTCAGCTTCACTTGTATGAATCTTACTGCTGAAGATGAGCTCGTAGAGCTCGAAACATGTATAGTTTATTGAATATATCATACGAAGAGTAATTTGTCTTGTTAAGTCACTTCCCTAACAATATGGTTTTTCAAGATATTAGGACATTTATTAATGAAATTAATTAATGGAATTTTTCTTAATGGACGTCTAGAACCTAGATTCACCTATCTAAAACGTCGTCTGATGGTTTCGATGGAAACTTGGACCCCACCTGCATTTTGAAGAGTATTACATAGCATTCTACAAGTAGACGTAGGCTTTCTTCTCGCCGAAACGGTGATGAAACGATCCTGAGCAGTTCTTCGTCGATTACCAAGACATGTTCTTTCCAAAACGGAACCTATTCCAAAGTCGAGATATCACACTTTGGCTGACTTGGAGCCTTTCCGCTCCAACAACCTGGGTTATGCCTCCGATATCCCTATTAGCCTCAGCGTTTGTTAATTCACGTCTTGGCATTTTCAGAAAACTCGTTTAAAATCGAAGTCGTTGATAAACTGACTCCATTTCGGAATAATACCTTTCATGAAGCATATGCAAAGAACCAAACCTCGAAGAAAAAGGCGACCAGATTGACGACATGTCTCATACTTAATTTTATTGGATCCTTCAAGTTGTTTTTGAGTTTTAAATGATTTCACAGCGATTTTCTCGAGGATTTCATACTTTTCAAAACGATCGAATACAATATCCCTTACTCTTGTGGAGCAGTACAATTCGAGTTGAACACACACAGATATCTCTGTAACAAATGACCCCAAAACAAAATGACGCTCACTTTGTGTTGGACTTGATAGTCTTGATACATCCCACCAGTGAATTTAACATCCAATGTATGCAGATCGTCCTAAGCAGATACTTCGCTCCCTATTGTTGAATTTCCCTTTCATTTCAATCCATAAAAAAATTTCCCTCCAAAGATTGAACATGAATTATTCATGCTATCTCCTCAGGACCACATAAATATCCTATGAAGCGCGATTCTTGTATCAAAAGGACAAAATATGGTTCACGCGAGTGAACATGGTTGTTGGTTTAGTGTGTTGTCAATCTATTGTCACATTTTTCTTGGAAATTGCATCATTTTTCACGTTTAGCGTACGCTCCCATTCCGCATTCATATCGAATCGAAATCGACCGAAAACCCACACAACTCGCAGTCACAATGGTGCCCTCGCTTATGCGACGTTTTTCGGCTCGATAAAAACTTTTATGTATGTCGAACGTTCAGGTATATATCATTAATTCGAGAATTCCTGTCACGGAAATCATTTTACCTGGAAATTCTCGAGATTATGTCTTCCTCAGGGAGATTTACCTCTTTCAGACGAAGTCTGTAGAGAGAGGATCACGAGAAAATGTCATAAAGCTTGGGTTCAGTTGAATATAAAAGTATCAGGAATTTGTGGCTGATATAAAACGTTGTTGAAGTATAAAGTCATCTGTTTGTTGTTGTCCAGTCACTAACATGTTTTCGATACGAGGAAATATATGGAATATAAAGGAATAGCTATTTATGATATGAGTGTTAAAATTGTCGAATTGAACAATTTCACGAACAAAATATAGTCACTTTTAACACAAGTACCATACAATGTTTTTTGTACAAGTACCCTATTTTGATAATGAAATAGGCGAATTTGCAATGACAATAAACTTCAAAATGCATTTTGATATTCAAATAATCAAAAGTTTGTTGTGAATAGCAAACGTTGCCAATATTATGATCACTAACAAAAGAGAAAAGACGCTGTCTTATGAATTTCGTTCCTGTCAAATTTTCGTCTTCAATTTTTAACTACTTAATATGTTTGTTCAGATTCCAATTATTAATAAAAATGACAATTTGGTTGTTCCTCTGGATTTTGAAGAGTCTGCAAGAAGAGCAAATCTGGAACTCCAACCTAAAAAAATCTGTTCGGGAGTACGATATTGCATATAACAATTTCCTGGCCTGGTGTAAATTGAAAAATGTAGAAGGGAACTTCAGTGAAACTTTTTTCCTAGCATACTCAGATGAAAAATAAAAAATATAGAGTTCATCAACTTTGTGGAGCAAATTTTCAATGATAAAGTCGAGCGCCCTTGTTAAAAATGGTGTGGATGTTAGTAAATATTTCTAGGTGATAGCATATATATATATATATATATATATATATATCGGGTTTTAAACAGATTAAATCTGCATACCCACGCCTAAACGCCATCTCCTTCTGTCTTGGGCATCCTCCTCGTTCAAATGCCGTTCTTCCATGGACTGACAGACCCCTTCAATCCAGGATCGACGTGGCCGACCTCTCTTTCTTTTTCCAGGTGGTTGCCAGTGATACATTCGATGCGGCCATCTCTCTGGGTTCATTCTCAAAACGTGTCCAAACCACCTAAGTCTTCGTTTTTCTACTCTTTCCACCACAGTCTCATGTGCGTCCATAATACTTCTGATCTCCTCATTCCTCACCCTTTCTCTTCTAGCATATAGGTAATAGCATATTCAAAACGGAAAAGTGAAGGATATCGAAAAATCGAAAATTCGCTCTCGTGAACAAGTTGAAAAGTATATAAAGGAGGCATCAGATGAGAAATACTTGATGGTTGAGGTTGCAACTATTTTCGGATTATTTGTTGTTTCTTCAGTATTCAGTAGAATCGGTTACAAAAAGACTTCATACACTCTGAAAGCTATTTAAATAGAGTCGATCTAGACATATTGAGGATTGTATATTTTGCAAACTTCCAATCATTCATGACTCATGGAATTATTTTTTGGGGGGAAGCTCACATGCTGAAAGTGTTTTCATAGCTCGAAAACTAGCTCTAAGAGTAATGTTTCGAATGAAATAGAGGGAATCATGTAGAGGTATGTTCAAGAGACATAATATTTTAACAGTGACTGGTCTATATCTTTATAGAATTTTGTTATTTTTATTTGAGAACTATTCTTATAATAATAACTATAGTAATTTAAATGCTACCAGGAGAATGATTGAGTTTTTACTACCTGTTCATAAACTATCGAGCACTGAGCGTAATGTTTTTTTCATAAGTATGAAAGTTTTCAACCAGAAAATCATTCTCAGTGCTGGTGGATCGTGAACCTTATACTGTGTCTGAATTCATGGAATTTTGTCGTAGATAGCATAGGGTTTATATTGTGATTTATCTATCGTTGCAATTGATGTTTTTTGACTTGTTTTCATTTTGTTGCGTACAATTCTGGAAATAAATACCTATTATTATTATTATTATTATTATTATTATTATTATTATTGGGAAGTATGTAGACTTTTTTCATGAGTACTTTGCACTGCGCCCTTCTGTCATCAAACAGCGTCGTTTTTTCCTAAAATACATGAATAAATGCACTGCCAATCCAATTGGTATTGATACATTTGGGGAAATTCCATCTATTGTTGCCGAATTCCTCAAACTGCCAGAACCAAAGCAAAATACAGGACACTCTTTTCGAAAATCCTCCGCTTCATTGCTAGCAGAATCAGGAGCAAATATTACGGATATAAAAAACATGGTGGATGGAAGTTTACGACGGTAGCCGAGGGCTATGTTGATCATTCCATTGCATATAGAAATGTCATTGCTGAAAAAATTCTCCCAACCTCAACAGATTTTGGATCATCATCATCCAATATTGTACTTCCGGGTTCTACAAGTACCGATGGTGCTGAGGATTTTAATAATGTGTTGCGAAGCTCCCTAACGTCACAGGGCATGAATGTTAGTATTTGTTCTAGTTTTACGATTAATATTAATGTTCATAAGTAATGATTGTTTAATATTGATAATAATAATTTGCAATTGCTAAATTCTTCTCATCTGATTTCATCATAAAAAATGTGTTAAAAATATTTTTAACACGCTTCTACTTAAACACTTTTGATGGCAGTTGTACAAAAAGAAATTTTTTGTTTTGTTTTTGATGACCGGAATGGTTCTTGCAAATCAACTATACTTCGCGCAACAATTAAAGTAACAGAAAAATTTTTTGATTATTTTCAACAGGCTGTATCTCACTGAAAAATGGTCCTATGGGAAAAACGAAAACTTACCGAACGAAGTTAAGTTTCTAATTTTCTGATAATGCCTCATATTCGAAATGGATATCACTCAGCGTGAAACAGAATATTCGGGACCCGTTGAGATAATGGTGTTGTTGTTATTGATGGAGTAATTTTCGAGTGAAATATCGTATATTGCAGATAACACACACCTATCAAATCCATAATTCGTGTCGGACAAATTCGTTATTCCATATTAGATGTGTGTGTTCGGGTTGAAAATTGAAATACACGATTTTGTGCGTTCTCTACCAGAATATTCCTGCCCGAATCGAACTGCTGATATTTCTCTTCCAAGTATATATTTATATGCATGGATATTGGGGAATGGTTAATGGACCCTTCACGAAAACATTAGGGAATTTAGTTCCTGGAACTTTTAGGGTATTCACTTCTACTCTCTTGAACAAATTCAATTGAGGAACTGGAAATAATCTAGCTTGAATTTTTCAGGAGGAAATCAGTGAAAGAAATGTTTCTGACTGAAAAGAATTTTTGTCTTTTTTTTCTGATAGAGAATAAAAATTAGAAGTAAAATTAAACGAACTTCAATGTTTTTGACGAATGGCTATCATTATTCTTTGTGGAAACATTTTTCTCCCTGAATTTGATAATTTTTTTTCATCAAATCTCCTGGGACTTGATTATCTACAAAACATTTTTTAATAATACCGACTTTTAATTCCCTGTGTAGACTAGACTATTCGGGGACAATACTAATTCATAGTTTGAAAAATCAGAAAAAATTAGATAAACCATAATATCGATTAATGGAAAGATGTTGAAAAAAAAATTATTGAATTTGGTGAACTATAAAAGTGTGAAAGGATGAAATACTCTCGAACAAGAACAATGAAAAAGGAATAACAGAACAGCAAAACATCAAATTTCCGAAGTACAATACAAGGAGAATCTCAAAAAACGACATTACTTTCTGTGTAGCGAATATAAGAGAATATTTTCCTCATTTGTCTCTGAAATATTGCAAGATTTCAATGCAACAAAGATCGGAATAGCACAACGATTCTGATCAAAAAACATGATGAAGAACAAATTGAATGGTCTGATATCTGGGGGCCAGGTAGTGCTCTCGCCAAGACAAGCCACTACCTATATTTTCTCGAACTCTTTCGTCGTATATTTGAACCCTCATAATTCGAGCTGGATAGTGTTTCCATTTAAAAAAACATAACTTTGGGTCATAGCTTTGTAATTAAAAATGCTGCAAAAAAGATGAGCATGCCACTGGATTCTACTTTTAAAAGTGCCTGTAGAATGTTTTTATTTCAGAGCTCTATCTTCAGTATTAGCGGAGATATAAATTTTTTTCGATATCGCCATTTTTCCAATTTTTGCTTATAACTCGAAAACAAAAGAAGGTAGCCAAAAATTAATACAACTTTTATTAGTTTCTCCGAAAGAGAGATCGAGAATGGGGTATCAGAATTTGTCTATCTCGTCTGGTTCAAAAGTTGTAGTGCTAAAACATCGAAATATGCCCACCCTGTACATTGTTGATTTTGAACATTAATAATTGTGAATTGGTTTGACTTGAAATAGATCTCGCAATAATTATATTTTATTTTGACTATTGGGGAAAAAATTAACTAAACGATTTTGTTATAAGCCACTTACAAAAAGAATTGATATTCACTCAAAACCATTTTCATGTAAAAGATTGCCAAGATGAGGCCGTATTTCTAACATTGTCAAACAGTTATCAGATCTCATGTAGAGCCAAGCTGCTAACTCTACACTCTCCATCTTCACAAGTCCTTACTTCAGAAACTCTGTGTCTTGGTCAAAATAAGTATCTTGACCGTTTCTCTTTCGCCAGGCAATCTTAAGGTGGAAAGATCATTCGTAACACTCTTGTGTTATGAAGTCATCAAATTTATTCGAAGGTACATAGGTCTGAATCTTGTGATTGTAGGGCGCCACTTTATTAAGAAAACAGTTGAAGGAATATAGCAATTCAACAAAGAATCATACAGAAACGTAAAAAAAGCTTCAGATTGAATTTGATCGATCAATCTCGGACAACTAATCTAAAAAACATAACCAACTCGATGTTTGAGCCTTTGGCTATCCACCACCATGGGTCGCTGACATCGAAACTTGAAAAGAATTCAGGAGACTAAAGAATGAAACTGTAACGAGACTTTTTCCCTTCGTGTTTAGATTCAGCAAACGTCGAATGTAACAATTCTATTAATTTTTTAGGTGAGAAAACCCCAAAACCAACTCCACCTTTCGAAATTTCAGCAACTATAAATCCATATCTTGAGACACGAGAGCAATCCCGGCCTTCATGCAGAATCCAAACGTATCGAAGATCAACTTGAATTGTATCCTGATTCTGGCGAACTTCCCATACATATCTTGCCTCATAATCCCTCCAGTATGATTTATTTCGGATGTTCGAGATATGGCACAGATATTTGCATTCCTCGTAGGCGGATGTCACGTGCTTCGCAGAGTTCCCTATCGGTCAATCATCGATGGATCGCAAAGCTCTCAGGAGTGAATTTGGACCGGATCCCACTGTTGGCATTCCAGCAATAACGTAGTGTCTTATTGCACTGAGATATTTCAGACAAACTGAATACGCCAAAATTCGAGAAAAGAGTTGGAGTTAGTAACGCACATCAATGAGAGTTCGAGCAATTTTTCGCAAGGTGGCGCTTCGCACTAGGTATGCTAAAGACTCCAACAAATTTTTGATGAAAGGAGAATTGTTTCGAGAAAAAAAAATTTATACTGGTTTTTCCGGCCCAAGTTGTCAACACGAACCACTTGGGAAGCATATAATGAGAGACAAAATACTACCAAGAGAAATGTGAAGAAACGTATTAGTCCAAGATCCCGGAGCTGTCTGACTTAACTTATTTTCAAAGGCAGATTTTTATATATATTTTGTAGATGATTTTTAAATATGTCATTGATGTAACTATCAAATTATATTTCATTAGTTGGACAAATTGTCGCGAATAAACATCCCCTAAGCACAAAAACCATTCAGCTGAAAAATATTTGTGTTCAGGGGATGTTTAGTCACTATAATTTGTCCAACTTATGAAATATAATTTGATGATTACCTCAATAACATATTTCAAAATCATAAATGTGAAAATGAGTTCATTCTTTTTTTTTCGGATCTTTAAAGCGTCTGACAAAAGTTATGGTGATGAGAGGCATGATAAACCACAAGTTCGCAGTTTTGGATTAGAATTAAATATGGTTTATGTACAAAAATCACTGAAACAAATATCAAACAAAAAGAACAGGTCAAATCACAGAAGGTATTATATTACAATTTAGTAAGTGAACGGTATGCGAATTCGAATACCTCGATAGATTATGGCTCAATATTCATAATGAACCTGAAAATTTCTTTCTTGAAACACTTAGAGTCAAGTTGCGCCTATACGCATCTTGATATTATGTTAAAAAATTTTATAGCCCTATTAAGTGTAACTTTTTTCGAGCATCTTGACGAAATAATTCAAAACTATATGTTCATTATTATCCACGTTCATTGAACCCGAGTCCTATGTTTCATTGTTATTCATAGTAATTTTTACAAACACTATGTGATAAGAAATGCGGAGTGGCTCGTCGGAGAACAAACTTGAATTTGTTCTCAAACAAATTTGAATGCGAAAAGATCTTTTTTCACTCAACTACTGATATCTCCGGAACTACAAGTCGCCTAGCAAGCCGACAGACAGTTTCTTATCCTGCAGAAAGTTTCCCACAAAAACTTGTTATGCTTAATTAAAAAAAATATTTGGTCTGTAACTTTAACTTGAATAAATAGCAAAAAAATGCCATTTCGCCATGTTTTGGGTGATGAGCTGTATCATCGTCAAGATTGGGAGGAATGCTTAGTTTATAAGGACATTTTACAGCCTGATGTTACCCAAAGTCCCCACCTGAATCGGTAGATTGATCAGTTCAGCGGTTTTGTTGGATTAATTGATTGAAATTTTGAAACAATTAAGAGAACAAGAATTTTGTTCCCTAAACTTGACATGTTTTATTTCTAATCGATGAATAATTACATTATTTCTTCATTCTTTACTCAAATTGGTTTTCCTTCAAGATAAATTATTGATAAAAAAATAAAGAAGAATTTCAAGAATATCGTTAATTTGGAAAAAAAATTTGAATGTAGAAAAAAACTGATACACCTTCCCTGGAACTATGGACACATTTAAACCTTCATTTTTCTCAGAAAAAAATTAATTGAATAAATTCAAAGGTAATAGCCCCAAGGTTTCCACGGTACTCGTTGAGTGAATTTCTGAGCGACAGAATTTTTCCCACGTATTAAAAAACAATTTTCTTGAAACTTTTTCGACTTATTCGGTAAAAACATCGATTTAAAAAGATTAGTTCAGGGAACAAAAACCTTGTTCCCTCAATTTTTTCAAAATTTCATTCAATCGGTCCAAGAAAACCGCTCAACCGTTTGATCTACTGATTCAGGTGGGGACAATATCAGGCTGTGAAATTTCCTTATAACCTGAGCTGTTTCCCCAATATTGACGAATATACAGTTAATTAGATAAAAAATGGTAAATTGGCATTTGTTTTGCTCTTTTCTGCCTTAACGTTACAAGCGAAAAAATTTTTTTTTTTATAAAACATGACAGATTTTCGTAGGTAATTTTCTGTAGAAAAAGAAAACGCCTGTCGTCTCGCTAGGAACTCAGTAGTTCTGGAGATATTGGCAGTTGTGCATTCTCAATTAGATATCTCGAAGACAAATGGTCATATCCGACGGCGGTAAAAAGGAAATCAGAGCTGAATAAACAGGCTATGCGACCCTTACATCGCCTTAGCTCGAAAAAATTTTTCTTCGCTCGTAGATCAAAAATAAAAATTTGAAATATTTTCCAAACTTTTTCTTCCTGATTCATCCGAATACTGCATGGCAACCGGTATTCCGAAAAATTGTCGGCCACTAAATTCAGAAACAAGAGTCTTCAAGCTTCAAGAGTCAGTTTTTTCATCTCCCATAAGAACATTTTTCACTGAGATACAGACTGTTGAAAATCACCAAAAAATTTTCAAATTTTTTCTGTTCCTTTAATTGTTGCGTGAAGTTTATATGGGTTCACTCTGCAATTTTGTCGTTTTACTGGCATGCAACTTAATTTCAAGTGGACCTTTTCTCACAGTTCAGAAGATTCAAACACTCTAGGACATATCGAAATACCATCTCTAATCGCCGAAGTGAAATACTCCAACGACTAACTCCACTCTTACCACAACGTCAATCAAGGTGACTCCGACAACGAATCACCCTCATTTCAACCGAAAGAAAACGTTTATTTACGTAATTACCGCCCGGTCCACAGCCCCGTGACCATAGAAAGATACGACCGGAGTAAATAGGACGGTAAATGAACCTTGATGGCCCCCCCCAACGCCCCCAGATTTATCAGCGGTCCGTTCCGCTGGAATCCAAGACGAATGGACAAACTCATCGATTGTGCTCTCAAATTAAACACTCCTTGTACCGATTAATGTTCTTCGGCCCTTCGAGGGCGAAGGGAGAAATTGGGGAATCAGCGCTTTATAAGGCCGGCCGTAATGGACGCTCATTTATCTGGGGAAGTCGATGGGGAAAATTCTGAAATTCAATGGGCCGTTTCTTCGTGAATGAGAGGGATTGATGAGGTTTATGGGGCGAGAAAGGGGGTGGGGGGTGGTTGGGCGAAACAAAAGATGATTTTGAGATGGTTCGGACGCCTCTGAAGAGTTTCCCGTTTCATTTTTTTGTAATGGGATTTACGTTTTCTTGTAGAGTTCAGCCAGAACTTATGGGAACTATGAAATTAATGAGTTGTTGAAGGTTTCTTTACCGGCAAAGGTTGATGAATACGTGTGAAGCTTAATTTCCTTTGTGACGAGTTGTGCACAATATAAAGTTCGCGAAACAATTAAAGGAACAGAAAATTTTTTTAATTTTCTGGTGATTTCCAACAAGATGTATCTAAGTGAAAAATGGTCGTATCGGAAATGAGAAAACTCACTTTTGAAGCTTGAAGACTCCTAGTTTCTTAATTCCTAGGATACAAATTTTTCGGATCACCAGTAGCCATACAATCCTTGGATACATCAGGAAGAAAAGAAAGGAAATTTTTCCAATTATAAATTTTTTTCTACGCGCATGGAAAAATGTTTCCGAGCTAGACCGATGTAGAGGTCGCATAGCCTGTTTATTCAGCTTTAATTTGCTTTTTACGACCCTCGAATGTGACCATTTGTCTTCGAGATATCCAATTTTAAATGCAAAAAGATCCTTTTTCACTCAACTGCCGATATCTCCGAAACTACAAGTCGCCTAGCAAGCTGACAGGCGTTTTCTTTTCCTGCAGAAAATTTTCTATTCGTGGGGCGTGGGAAGCAAATTAGTGCTGAATAAAGAGTCTATACGAGCTTTGCATCGGTCTAGCTCAAAAAAAATTTTCCATACTCGTAGAGCAAAATAAATAATTTGAAAAATTTTGAAAATTTTTTTTTCCTGATTTATTTCAAGATTGCATGACTACCGGTACTCTGAGAAGTTGTTAACCAATAAATTAAGAAAAAGAGTCTTCAAGCTTCAAAAGAAATATCCTGAATTATATGAAAAATTCAATAAGATTCTTTCCTCAAATCTGAAGTTTCCAACTTGTTAATTCCAGGAAAACCAATCATACTCCAAAAATACGAGCTTTGCATCGGTCTAGCTCAAAAAAAATTTTCCATGCTCGTGGAGCAAAATAAATAATTTGAAAAATTTCGAGAATTTTTTCTTCCTGATTTATTTTAAGATTGCATGACTACCGGTACTCCGAAAAGTTGTTAACCAATAAATTAAAAAAAAGAGTCTTTAAGCTTCAAAAGATTTTTTTTTATTTTCAATACGACAATTTTTCAATGAGATACAGCCTGTTGAAAATCACCAGAAAATTTCGAAAATTTTTCTCTTCTTTTAATTGTTGCGTGAAGTGTATGTAAGGTTTTCTCGTAGTAGACAATTTTGTTTCGGCTGGAACATCCAGAAATTTTTAGTCCTATACTTTTAGTTCAGGATCCATCGCTCATTTTTGCACCTTTATCAGAGACATAAATTTTAGAGTATGATAATTGTTAAAGTTGATATCTTACTGTAATATTATAATTTGATAATCTAATGTATCATGAACGCTAATGACCGAGTTGTCGGAGCGTATATTAAATAAAAAAAAATTTTTGAACCTAATAAACTATCCAGCTAATTTTTCATGAGTAGCTTCCATTTTATGAGACGCCCAATAATATCTTTTATGAATCTCCCCATTGTAGTGGATAACAGGGGTAGTAACGATAAAATATGTCAATAAGATTATTCTAAAAAAAATATCAGTAACTGTAAAAATTTTTGTTGAATTTTAATATAATTATCTGAAATATTTGAAAATATATATTTGTCATACAAAATCTACGGTTTGATCAAAGAGTCCTCTCCTTCCAACATGTAACGATAATGAAGTCACCAAAAAAGATTACTAACCAGTTATTTTTTTTTTCTTTATACTTATTCAATATCATATAATTCATCAGCCATATTGCCCTACATGTTGTGTGATACCTTTTCCCGGTCCTACGCTTAGAAATTGTTATATCCGCAAGACCATTTTTCTTGTTACTAACTGTACGACGAAAATATCACATAATAAGTTACTGTGTTCTCTGCCCAAATGAAACAATGTCCTACAAAAAAAGGTATGTATTACTAGTCCGACAAGAATTGTAATTTTTTTCCTCTTTGTAACATAGGGTACAGTGAGAAAATCGTTTTCAAAATTTAAGTAACTTGGTATCAATTCATGTCGAAAAGTGTAGAATCTTTTATCAAACCATAGATTTTGTAGGACAAATATTTTTTCGAATAGTTCAGGTAAGTATCTTCAGATTCAACAAAAAAAATTCAATTAGTAATAAAGGTTTCACAATTATTAAATCGGCATATTCTATACTTGGTACCTCGGTAAGCTACAGCCAGCGAGAATTTTCGCACAAAATTATTGGGCGTCTCATCGAAACGAAGCTATTCACAAAATTTCAGCTTGATAGCAATTATTTTTTATCAAATATACAAAATAAGTCAATGCCTGGTCATCTTCCGTAACGAAGCATTTTAGTATTATACGATTTGGTCTCAAATAATGTCTAGAACACCCAGTAGAAGTTTGTCGGTCTAATTATGGGACACTCTGTATACTTCTCATAACGCCGGTGACATATCAACTGCACGTTTTCGAAATAACACCTTATATATGCGCTGACAAAACCGAACAGCATTTGTGATAATATAATTTTACCTTCCATGAATTACACAATTATAAGAAATCTATAGGCGGTAAATTCAAAGCCTGTAGAATTGTTAATCGTCGTAATAACACTGAACGTAAAAAAATGTGACAACTTGAATAGTGTAAAAATGGTTAGATCTTGAACTCAGAAATACCGTTAATAATGTTGTGGCTCTGATAAATAAAAAGGAGTTCACGACTATATGACAACATTGAAAATTTCCTACACGAGATATTTCGCGATTGAATATTTGAATTGGACACCCTTTAGGTACTTCGCTTTTCCGAAAAATGAAACATTACAATGCAGAAAATCATCATGATATTTTCGATTCAATTCTGATCATTGGTAAGATGTCATAAATATTTAATCAAGTGCGGTAAACAGAGAATTTCACACACCATGTACAGTGTCTTTTAGAAAGTAAAACTCAAAAGATGAGATGACTCGCATATACAGGTTGTTTGTGAATGAATTAGAAATATTTGAGAATAAAATTCCTTTTTCCACGGCTTCAAAGAAAAACCACTGACTCATGAAAATCTACCTAATATGAGGAACTGAGTGCATATTGCTTACACTATTTTCATCAATCTGATAACTTCATTAGTAGAGGTTGAAAAAAACAACTATTAAAGATTTCCGTCATTATTATTGTCGTGGAAATGATTTTCGAAAAATAATATTCTTTTATTTTTATCCATCAGTACAGAAAAAAGTTTATTGTGAAATTCCGATGCAATCTATAATTTTTTCAGACTAAATTACAACTAACAAGCGAAGCTGAACAGTTTTCATTCCATGTCCTCGAATACAGAATGATCTACAGTAATATTTTGTGTATGGCAGTTTGTAATTTTCAACCCATAATAATGAAGTTAAAAGATCGAAAAAGTTACATGAGCAACATATACTCAGTATTTCACATTATGCAAAGTTTCTTAACTCAAAATTAACAATGGTTAACTCTTCAACTCCTTCTGGAAGTTTGAAGCTTATTTGTAAAAAAAATTATCATGAACGAGCCCAGCTAATTTCAATCTAAGAATCATGTTCTTGAGTCCTTGGAGTTTATTGACACACACCCTGTATAATTTCCGTCTTTCTCTGACTACTACGTTATCAAGAGGTAAATTAAAGACCTTTCTCAAGTAATCTTACAAAAGGAGACTGTGACAGAGTTATCAAAAAAAAAGTGACAGCAGATCATGCCCTCAAGGTGGAATACGGTGAAACTACAAAATGTTTTTTTTAAACCGATGAAATTAATTTTGGGGACATTTATACCTGCTTCTGGTTTTTGAAAATTACATCAATAAATAAAAAAAAATTGTTTAGGTCATGTCAGAATCAGGTGTTACCAGGAGGATCAAAATAATTTTCTGCATTGGAATGAATCATTCAATGCACAACTTTCCACTCCACCTTATGACGATCGATGAAACTAGAAATTGAAAAAATTTTTCGGAAAATCAAATAAGAAATTGAATCACATTTTTTTTACTGTGACCTCTTCTAATTTCATCGCAGTCAAGGAGGTATTGTGCTGGGAGTCGTTACCCTATACCCAGGAGTTCACCAAGCCGTAGCAATGAATCATCCCTTCATATTAGAAAAAGTTAATGCAAGAAAAAAGTTAGTGAAAGCGAGCAAAAATAGATGACTGTTTAAGAATTTGGGGCAAGAATTTTTGCCATGACCAAGTCCTATACTGGTTATTTAAAATGACGAGAAGACCAGCCAGGTGTCCCAAGAATAATGGGGAAGTATAATAAGAGATGGGAAATGATATAATGGCGAAAAGTAAGTTGGCGAAGATTTGGGATAGTTATCAGCAACCATACAACGTTCAATCCTATTCATACCTCAAAGATTTCGGATGTCCCCGTAGTTATCTTCAGTTATCCACAATGTTCTAACAAAATCAAACAAAATTAGATCATTTAGTTACACTTGACTCACCGAAAAAAAATGTTCCCTGAGAAATAATCTTATTCTAAAAAAAATTGAACCCCTCAAACTGTCAGTACCATATGAACATATAAAATTTACTGCCCTTAATTCAAGAATAACATTTCCTCTTTCGCCCACCCCTTATGTTTTAAAACTGAAACAAATAATTTTTTTCTCAATTAACTTTAACCTGCTTACTCTTTCTGATTCTCTTTTTGTAAGAGGTGATTTTTCAAGGAAATATTCGGTCTTTGGCAAGACATGCATGACTCGTTGATGAAATTTTGTGTTACTGTAAATTACAACATTTCAGCTCGCTGAAGATCAACTAGTTTAAGAATATCTGAAAGCTTCGAAACATAAAATGAAGATGACGTTTCAAAATCACCGATAACTATAACCAAGTAAAGATATGCACGTCGTTATCATTAATCGAGATTCATGATTCAAAAAATAGGGCGACTTGATTCATGGGAGTAAAATAGTATCTCACCTTTCGACTGAGAAGAAACCAGCCATCTTTGATCCGTTAGAGTCAAGATCCAACCCTTCACCATCAAGTACACTGGAAGAGAAAGTAAGAATCAGAATACGTCTAATACAATGATGGTTCAAAAAGTAATCGAAGAAGTTCAAAAAGCATCAAGATCCTCACCTTACCACTACGATGATCCAAGCTTTTACGTCTGGTCCGATGAAAAAAGTCCCATCGCGCACTTAACAATTGTCCAATGTTCCCGCACTACACACGCGCACCTGAAGCACAAGAAGATCATCTGAAAGGGAATGCACTGAAAAAAAAACATATATCAGTATAATAAAAGAAACATCCAACAAAAGTGTTTCTTAAAATCTACAATTGAGAACACTGAAGATGCTCACCTTACCGATGTGATGAAACCCGCCTTCAACATCAAGCTCCTGTCCAGGCTAGTCCAATCCATACCATATTCTTCAACTACTAGAGTCTTGCAGATCATCCTAAGATGATAACACTGGAACAACAACAATGATTCAATCAAAAAATTTAAACAAAGAAAATTGTCGGGAAGCCCAGGCAGAACAATTGAAAATGATCATCAAGATTCTCACCTTTGAATTATAAAGTGTCGCACCATTTCTTACTGGACCATCTCCAAGAATATCATTGGATCTGGAACTCAACGTATTTCTGGTATTTCAGAAAAGTGAATTCACTGAAAAAAAGAAAATTACCGGTAAGAACGAGTTTAAAAGTTGAACGAAAAGACCAGATGAAATGTACTTCGTTATGAAAAGACTTGCTAGAAGGTACTCACCTTACCAAATGAAATATTCTGCTTTTAACATCAAGCTCCTGTCCAGGCTTTTCCTTTGATAGCGAAATCATTCCCTCTGCTACTCTGTAGATCTGGAACTGAACTTGTTTCTGGTATTTCAAAGAAGGAAAAGCACTGAAACAAAAAAGACAATGATTTGGGGTCCAAGAGGCGAAAGAAGATTCAGAAGAAGTTCTTCATACAAAGAGAACTGTTCGAAGATGCTCACCTTACCCTCGTGGAGATGTAGCTTTTTTCATCTGGACCATAGCAAAAAGTCTTAACGCGCACACGAAATTAGATAGTCAATTGTCCACGCACAACACACGCGCACTTGACGCACATGAAGATCATCTGGAAAAAAACACACTGAAACAAAGAATATAAATTAGTATATATGAATAAGAAATATAGACTAGAGGTCCTCTATCTGGTTCCCGGCTGCTTTCAACTTCTACTGGATCCCATCAGAAGAAGTTTTCTCTGGAACAGTCATGATGGAAAAAAAAACTGGGAATTGGAAGAGGCGACGTTGTTGGGAATCTAAAGGATCGATAAATGTTCTTCAGTGTTCATCATCAAGGACCCTGGATTGTGGCCCCCCTATTGACCCCAAATTGAACTGGATCCAATCAGGGGAAGTTTTCTCTGAAACAGTCACAATGAAAAAAAAAAACTGGGAATTGGAAGAGGCGAGGTTGTTGGTATTCTAAATGATCGATGAATGTCCTTCAATCTTCATCATCAAGGACCCTGGATTGTGGTCCCCCTATTGACCTCAAATTGAACTGGATCCAATCAGGAGAAGTTTTCTCTGAAACAGTCATGATGAAAAAAAAATTGGGAATTTGAAGAGGCAGAGTTGTTGGGATTCTAGAAGATCGATTAATGTTCTTCAGTCTTCATCATCAAGGACCCTGGATTGTGGCCCCTCTATTGACCTCAAATTGAACTGGATCCAATCAGGGGAAGTTTTCTCTGAAACAGTCATGATAAAAAAAATTGGAATTGAAAGAGGTGAGGTTGTTGGGATTCTAAAGGATCGATAAATGTTCTTCAGTCTTCATCATCAAGGACCCTGGATTCTGGTCCCTCTATAGACCTCAAATTGAACTGGATCCAATCAGGGGAAGTTTCCTCTGAAATAGTCATGATGAAAAAAAAAATTGGAATTGGAAGAGGCGAGGTTGTTGGGATTCTGAAGGATCGACGAATGTTCTTCAGTTTTCATCATCAAGGACCCTGGATTGTAGCCACTCTATTGACCTCAAATTGAACTGGATCCAATCAGGGAAAGTTTTCTCTGAAACAGTCATGATAAAAAAAAATTGAAATTGAAAGAGGTGATGTTGTTGGGATTCTAAAGGATCGATAAATGTTCTTCAGTCTTCATCATCAAGGACCCTGGATTGTGGCCCCCCTATTGACCTCAAATTGAACTGGATCCATTCAGGGGAAGTTTTCTCTGAAACAGTCATAATGAAAAATAAAAGATTTGAAATTGGAAGAGGCGAGGTTGTTGGGATTCTAAAGGATCGATGAATGTTCTTCAGTCTTCATCATCAAGGACCCTGGATTGTGGCCCCCCTATTGACCTCAAATTGAACTGGATCCATTCAGGGGAAGTTTTCTCTGAAACAGTCATAATGAAAAATAAAAGATTTGAAATTGGAAGAGGCGAGGTTGTTGGGATTCTAAAGGATCGATGAATGTTCTTCAGTCTTCATCATCAAGGACCCTGGATTGTGGCCCCTCTATTGACCTCAAATTGAACTGAATCAAATCAGAAGAAGTTTTCTCTGAAACATTCATGATGAAAAAAAAAAAATTGGGAATTGAAAGAGGCGAGGTTGTTGGGATTCTAAGGAATCGATGAATGTTCTTCAGTCTTCATCATCAAGGACCCTGGATTGTGGCCCCATATCGACCTCAAACTGAACTTCATCCAATCAGCGGAAGTTTTCTCTGAAACAGTCATGATGAAAAAAAATTGGAATTTTAAGAGGCGAGGTTGTTGGGATTCTAAAGGATCGATGAATGTTCTTCAGTCTTTATCATCAAGGACCCTAGATTGTGGCCCCCCTATTGACCTCAAATTGAACTGGATCCAATCAGTGGAAGTTTTCTCTGAAACAGTCATGATGAAAAGAAAATTGGGAATTGGAAGAGATCAAGTTGTTGGGATTCTGAAGGATCGATGAATGTTCTTCAGTCTTCATCATCAAGGACCCTGAATTGTGGCCCCCCTATTGACCTCAAATTGAAATGGATCCAATCAGAGGAAGTTTTCTCTGAAAAAGTCATGATTAAAAAAAATAAATTGGGTATTGGAAAAGGCGAGGTTGTCGGGATTCTAAAGGATCGATGAATGTTCTTCAATCTTCATCATCAAGGACCCTAGATTGTGGCCCCTCCATTGACCTCAAATTGAACTGGATCCAATCAGGGAAGTTTTCTCTGAAACAGTCATGATGAGAAAAAATCCTTTTTTCTCCCAAAAGAAAAATTTTCTGCAGATTGACACATTCTTCGAACTCGCAAATAGTCGATATACTCTCACTGATATTTTTCACATCCAGAAGGTATTCTCAGTGAATCGAAAAGAGTTTAATAATCGCGAAAAATACATTTTTTCTCGAAATTAATGAAAAAATAGTTATATCGAAAAAAATATCCTGAATTATATGAAAAATTCATCAAGATTCTTACCTCAAATCTGAATTTTCCAACTTGTTGATTCCAGAAGGACAAACCATACTCCGAAAATACTCCTTTCAGATTTTCCATGAAGTTTTCATACCTGAAAATTAATTTAACTCAAAGAAATAGTCAATTTAATTTTGAGGGTTTGACTTCGGAATCACCAATTCTCATCAAACATACTCATAAATTTCTGATCCTCAAAAGTAGGATTTGTTCTATATTTCTTGATATTTGATTATAGTACACCAAAAAAATGTCAAAAATTTTGATATTTTCCACAACATACAACATAAAAAGTTTCATGGATGTATTCCTTGGTTTTTCTTATAATCCAATATTTATTTATAGTACGACCAATTTCTCCAATCGAATTCTTGCTTGTGACGATGACACTCATTTTTCTTGAAATTATATTAGAATATACTACCATTTATTCGGGTTCAAATGTATGAAACTGATTGGGATACTCATATCCACAATTTCTGCAAGTTTTTCGTGATTTTACTCCCGGATACAGAAAAAAATTTTATTGAAAGAATTGGAAATAATGAAAATTATTCTACGTGAATTTTTGTTGTTGTTTTTCAAGAGCAAATCAGTTGAAAAGAACTGTTGCCCATCAGAAAACAAACCGAGAAATTTCGAAGTATCAAAAAACGTTCAGTTTTCTTGACAATTCGGCAGTAAAAACCATGAAAAGTATCAGAAAATGCAGAATCTCCGGAAAATGTATTTCAATCGATAGCTTACATTAATCTCGAAAAAGCAGTTACTTGTAAGGGATTTTGTTACTTTTGAAAAAAAATACTCACAATCCTTCAAAAATCATGGCACTAATCACAATATTCGACACTTATATCGTTGTTCATGATGCTAGTTACTTCCATAAAACTACCTTTTTTCTACAAGATGCCATTTTGCCTCAAAATTCAATTTTTATTCACAATAAAACGCTGCGTGTTATCTCAAGATGATAGCGCGCCGAGAAATTCAAAAGTATAAACCCAATTTCACGTGTAGAATCGAACTTTATCAGCAGATGTTGGGAATACTCATAGCTTCGAACCAGTCGTAGATGTTTTTTGCGAACTATTTACGAACAAGGGATCTGAGTCATTATACCAGTTCTTGATGAAATTTGGAAAAGAATTTTATTCATTCTGCAATTTTGAGAGTCTGATTTTGGAAAAACTCAATTTTTAATTTCTACCTATCTATAACGTGAACGATCCATTTATTTTTGTTTCAGAAGTTACGAATGCTTTCATCACAGGTAGCTAAATTTTTTCTTTCGCACAACACAACCTTTTTTGCACCAATTGTCAATAGTTGAAGTGACTTACTATTTTAGTGGATCATTACCGTTGTTGGAATTGAGTACCAATTTGAAGAAGGGTAATTTTTTTTCAGTTAGAATAATCAGAAACTATTCAATGAATGAAGCTTTTAACATTATAAAAATAGGTACGATGAATTCTTGGTACTATGTGGGCTTTAATGGATGAAATCCTATATACCGAGTGATTCACGAAGAGTGTTCGTTAGAATATATCGAAGAAAGACCAGAGATGAACACTTGAAATTTTATAGTTACCTAACCTTTTCAAGAAAATAATCGTGAATGTTTTCCATGTAAACATTTTTGTTTAGATGAATATTAAATTTTTTTTTAATTTTTTAAATTTAACAAAAAACCAGCTGTTCGAAGAAGTGAAGTCATATGTTCTCCCTCACCCCAAATATTGATCATTCACTTTTTGTTATACCATCTATGTTCCAGCGAAAAAAAAAATTAGAATTTGAACAGCTCTTTTTCGGTCTTGCAGCTTCTTCGTCAGTTAGTATAGTATAGTTCTGATCTGAAAGAAGCTGATGGAATTCCCAGCGGAAAGCTGATTTAATCGAAGATCTCCTCGACAGAAGTGATGATTGTACAGGGTGGGCAAAATTGGTGATACTTGGACTACAACTTTTTAACCGTGAGAGATAGAGGAAAATGAATGACAAGTTACGTTGGTTTTTTCAGAGAAACTGTAATGCCATCAACACATCAACTGCATTCCTCTATTTTCGTTTGTTTTCGAGTTATAGGCCAAAATTGCAATTTGGAAGATTTCAACTTTGGCCATTATCTGCGTTTCTGTTTGTGCTAGAATGCTGAAATTAAAACATTATAGGGACACATTTTCCATAGCAATCCAGTAGCGAACTATGTATTTTTCCAAGAGGTTTCCTTGCTGAAGTATAACATGAAGTTGTATTTTTTCTTATGGAAATAATGGTATGAAATAGCTTAGAAAGAATCGCCATTTTTTCCCGATTCAGAAATATATCATAAGTCATCTATCGCCCTCAGATTCATTCAGATATCATGAAAAATATGGTTTTTATGTTAAATTTGAATTATTGAGTATTAAGAAGGTTGAATCACAGAATATGTCTCTATGCATGGTGTCATTATGATTTTGTGATTGAATACTCGATTCAATTCTCCGTGATTTGATCTCTGTTCAGAACTACTGTCAATTCGAAGTCATTAGTGCCGCCAAAATAAAACATTTTAACATATAATATTTCTCGTAGTTTTCGAACATTTCCATATTGCCGACAATAACGACTACGTAATACTCAATAATTCAAATTTCAAATACAAACTATATTTTTCATGATATCTGAATGAATCTGAGGGCGATGTATGATGTATGATATATTTCTGAAACGGGAAAAAATGGCGATTCTTTCTAAGCCATTTCAAACTATTGTTTCCATAAGAAAAAACAAAACTTTATGTTATAGCTCAGCAAGGAAACCTCTTGGGAAGAAACAAAGTACGCAACTGGATTTTTACGAAAAAAGTGCCTGTATAATGATTTTCATTTCAACATCCCAGCACAAACAGAAACGGAGATATTGGCCAAAGATGAAAGCGCCCAAATTTCAATTTTGGCCTAAAACTCGGAAACAAAAGAAGATAGAGGAATGCAGTTGATGGCATTATCAGTTTCTCTGAAAAAGACCACCGTAACGTGTCATTCATTTTCCTCCTTCTCTCACGGTTAAAAAGTTGTAGTTCAAGTATCACCAATTTTGCCCATCCTGTAGCGGGTGGGCAAAATTTATTCGAAATAAGGGACATCAACAGAAAAAAAAATCCTGAAAAAATACAATTACATAACAACATAACATATTAACATAATAACATAACAAATTACATAACAAGAAATAACAGTCTGAAGAATATCAAATCATGCACAGATAGGGTCTTATACTATTGACTAACATACACTATCAACCTCAAGATATGCGATCATATCCAAACTAACAAAAGTTATAATTCAAAAAATTCTTTCAACCCTTCTTCTAAATGAGAGCAAACTTATAAAAAATGAGTCAAAACTACCACAGCATTTATTGAAAAGATCACACATCCTCGTTATAAAGGAGTTCTTGCCAATATTTATTCGAAAGTTCGAAGCAGCCAGCAACTGCCTGCTTCTGGTACACCTCTTAGGAATGTGATAACCAATCAGTGATATCAACTCAGGAGAATTATAATACTCTGTAATGATCTTGTATACAAAAACTAGGTCAGTTAGAATTCTACTCTGCACCAAATTCCGCAGATGGTAGAGAGAACTGACACTATTGATACCTACAGTGATATAAACCCTGGTGATACCTGAACTACCACTTTTTAACCGAAAGAGATAAAGGAAAATAAATGAGACATTACGGTTGTCTTTTTGAGAGAAATAATGCCATTACCTGCATTCCTCTATTTCCCTTTGTTTTAGAGTTATATGCCCAAATTTGAAATTTGGGCAATTTCAACTTTCGTCATTATCTCTGTTTTTGTTTCTGCCAGGATGTTGAATTAAAAACATTATACATGGAAATCCAGGGGCTCACTATGTTTTCTAGCAAGAGGTTTCCTTGCTGAGCTATAACATAAAGTTGTGAGTTCTCACAACTTGTTATAGCTCAGCAAATAAACCTCTTGGGAAAAAACAAAGTATGCCACTGGATTCAACATCCCAGCACAAACAGAAAAGGAGATAATGGCGAAAGTTGTAGTTCAGGTATCACCAATTTTGCCCACCATGTACAAAGGTCAATGAGGTCATTGCTGTCATTCCGGACTTTGAAAACGAAAAAACCTATTCAAAGGGAGTTGAATCAATCGTCTCCAACAAATCCCAATCGAAAACACGCATAAAAAAACGTCCAAAACCCAACTTCGGTCTCCAAAAGACCGCATTAATCCTCCCCAAGTTCAATCGACGAGGACACCTCAATCCCACCCTCAACCCCGATTTTTTTCACTCCCAGAATGAAAATAAGCCCGCTCGCGACATAATCTCGCGGCTTAAAAACGCATCCCGGTATTCCTTGAATACGCGAAATTAACTCGCCGCGCCGAATTGACAAACAAAACGTGCCGGAAATTGAAAATTTCCCGTTTGCGCAGATTTCCCGAGCCCGGACCGCAGAACGATGTAATTAAATTCTTGCGATTCCCTGCAAAACTTAACGCCAACTACAACATTGCGGGGTGGTTTGGCTTTGCGGAGAGGGATGGATGACTTGTTTGTCTCCGCTGAATAATTGGAATATTCCGCTGATGCAAATATTCCGCAGTAAAGTTATCGCTGAGCGAAACTTACATAGTCCTAGATCATGTGTCTGGATTGAAAGCGGTTGACCCAGATGTACCAGAGTTCTTAACGAAGGGTTGGTCATTCATATCTAACCCTCATGTCACTCATTTTTGACGTGAATGTCTGGGTTAGATATGGCTCCAACCCATGCACTGCTTAGTTGTATAATCTGGGCACTACACACCAATTCTCGAAATGTTTCGTCGTATTTTTGAACCCTCATAACTTGAAAAAGAAAATTCTTTGCCTTTACGAAGGCACATCGAGAACATTTTTGAAACAAAGATGAAGTTTTTTATGAAGATTTTGTCCTGAGATGTGCGGGATACTGATGAGGCCCAACAAGGACGAAACCGGTATATCTCTCATCTCAGTGACAAAATCTAATATCATTTCTCCAACCTCATGATGAAAGATCTCTGAGCCTGGGAATTGAAAGTGATATTCATTTCGATGATTACTATTTTGAATTCATCTATGTTTCAAAAATGTTCTCGATGTGCCTTCGTAAAGGCAAAGAATTTTCTTTTTCTTAAAAACATCAGGCTTCACAGTCACAAAAAGAATTGGGCGTTTCCATCACTTTGAGAAACTAGCAAGCGGGCCCTGAATAGAGCCACTGCTAAAATCTCATTCAGTGAAAGAGGAAGTACAGATTTCTTTTTTTGCATTTGATTGGAGATGTGAAACTTTATTTTGACGCAATTGGATGTCACCACCTTAGTACTTTGTAATATTTTACTCATTACTTCATAACCAATTGCTTCAAATACTGAAGTTTTTTATGAAGATTTTGTCCTGAGATGTGCGGGATACTGATGAGGCCCAACAAGGCCGAAACCGGTATATCTCTCATCTCAGTGACAAAATCTTATATCATTTCTCCAACCTCATGATGAAAGATCTCTGAACCTGGGAATTGAAAATGGTATTCATTTCGATGATTACTATTTTGAATTCATCTATGTTCCTCATAACTTGAGTTTGAAATGAATCAGATGAAAAAAATTCTCAGGATATAAAACCAGTAGTGAACTCATGAATTACACTGCGCATAAAAATTAACACACATTCTGAAAATCTCAATTTTAAAGAAAGTTACATTGACTTTATAACTTACTTCTTATGTTCTCTCGGGAAGGTTTTGAACGAATCAAGACTCATTAAATGGAAGAAAAATTCAGGATTTCACCGAATCTTATGTGAAAGAAGAGAAATGAACAATTTTCAAAATAATAGAATGCTGATAAGTGATTTAATACTTGGTATTTCCACCCCTTGCGTTAATTACAGCTCGGCAACGACGGTTCATACTCAAAATGAGTGATCTTAAAACGTTCTGATCTAATCCTTCCCAGATTTCTCCGAGTTGGATTCCTAAGTCATTAAAAGTAGCTGGATGATTTTCTGAACTCTTCAGCCTTCTAGTGAGGTTGTCCCAAACCTGCTCAATCGGATTGAGATCTGGACTTCTTGCTGGCCATTCCATTCGAGAGACTTCAACCTCTTCAAGGTACCCCTGAACGATGCGCGTATTATCGTCCATGAAAATGAAATTTTTACTAATGTATGGGGCAAAAAGCACTACATACTTCAAGAATGTTTCACATATACTTATCAGCATTCATAGCTTCATTATCTGCTAAGACTAGGTCTGTGCGAGCAGTCAAAGATATTCCACCCCATACCATAATCGACCCTTCCCCGAAACCAGTAGTATTCAGGAAATTGCACTGAGCATATCTTTTATGTGGACGTCTGTATACAAGGGAACGTCGATCACAATGGTAGAGACAGAATCTAAACTCACCTGTGAAGAGAACTGAAGATGAAGATAAATAATAAAACTAATTTTTCCATTCCCTCAGACAAACACATATATAAATTTCAGCATTACAGAAAAAAGTTCATTTTTGTTCGTATTTTACACCCTTTTCGAGTCGCCTGGCAGGTACATGTGCTCATCAAAATCGCCTTAGCGATGAATGAACAAAATCGTATGAAAGTTTCAACCTTACAGCGACAAGTTTTTTTTTAAAATTGTTTTAACACTTTCAAAGATATAGGGGTTGATGATGTTCAGGGGTGAGGGGTGCCAGGTCATGGTTTTCGTCCTCAGTATGCTAGGAACCATCGCTATAAAAATTTCTAGCCTTACAGATAAACCGTTACTCAAAAGGTTCACTAGCTCTCGTACTATTACTAACATCCACACCATTTTCAACGATGGCGCATGACTTTATCATTGAAAATTGGTTCCACAAAGTTTATGAACTTCATATTTTTGATTTTTCTTCTAAGTATGGCAGGAAAAAACTTTCACTGAAGTTACCCTCTACATTTTTCAATTAACACCAGGCCAGGAAATTGTTATATGCAATATCGTACTCCTGAACAGATTTTAGGTAGGAGTTCCAGATTTGCTCTTCTTGCAGACTCTGCAATATCCAGAAGAACAACCAAATCGTCACTTTTATTAATAATTGGCCTCTCGACAAACATAATAAGCAGTTAACAACCCAAGACGAAAATTGGACAGGAACGAATTTCAAATGACAGCGTCTTTTCTCATGTTGTAGTCATAACGTTGGCAACGTTTGCCATTCACAACAACCTTTTGATTATGAATACTAAAATGCATTTTGTTATTGTCATTTTAAATTCGCCCATTTCATTATCAGAATAGCTCAGTTGTACAAAAACATTGTTTGGTATTTGTGTTTGAAGTGATTTCATTTCGTTCGTGGAATTGTTCAATTCGCTCCTCTCATTTCACAATTTTTTTCACTCACGAAATGAAACATCACTTTCAACACTCATATCATAAATAACTATTTCAGCCGAATTTTCAGATTTAACCGAAAATTTTTCTTCTTGTTATCTGATCACGGAAAATATGACAAATAATGTAATCGGTATAAGATCAAAGGGACCTGTGGATCATATCGTTTCCTCAATGTAATTTTTTTTAAGCAAATCAAAAATTCTATGATAGGGCAACCAGGTTCGAATTGATGATGAAAAGGACGTTGGCTGCAGAGGCTTTTTATTCAATGGACGAATTTTATGACTAGACTTTCGATGAGACTGATTGTGCATGATCCTGTTCTGGGGATCGAATTTTTTTGAATTTTAAGCTTTTAATTAATTTTTTTATGACGTGTGAAAACAATGTTGTTATTTGTAATGCTCACCAATAAATCTCTCTCTCTCTCTCTCTCTCCAAACTACTTGATGAAACAATCCGAGGGATTTTCTCTAGTTTCACACTGAGCCAAATGTAAAAAAGAACATTCGTACGCCATGAAATCGATTCGGAAACAAGGAAAATGCGCTAGTATTCCTAAGAGGAAACACGAGTGCTGTGAAATTGGTCTAAAACATGCTATAAAATGTTGAGATACCCCTGGAGTGACACAAAGCTCTGCTATGTGGTTGTAGGCTTACTCTGTCACAGCATTCCAGTTCCTTTCGTATTCCGTTCATCTCGAAAATTGGCACTCAGAAACAAAAGTGCATTATGCACAGCAACTTTTTTCCCCTGAGGAGTCTCGGTTAGGTTTTGGGTTTTCAGATATTCAAAGCGAGAATCCAATAAATCTGCAATATCGAATATTGGAAATGAGAATTGGGATAGTAGTATTCCTCATCAGTTGGGTCCTTGTTTTCGAGATGAATGCTATTCTTTGAAACGCTTAACTAACTTGAACATAAGGTATAATTATTGAATGAAATGGTATGTTTTGTAGTCATAATGAAGAGAATAAAACATATTAATGAAATGTTGTTTTCGTTGAAGATTCAGCCCATCAATGAAAATTTATATTCCTGAAATCATTTCCTCCAATGAAATCATTTACGAGTCAAACTGTAAAAAGGTGTGAAGAAAGAAAAAGCCTTCTTTCTATCAAAATAACAATAAACGTATTGGCATTTTCAGAAAACTCGTTTCAAATCGAAACCTTTGATAAACTGACTCCATTTAAAAATAAGAACATGCATGCAAAGAACTAAACTTCAGAAAAAAGGCGACCAGATTGACGAAATGTCTCATACTAATTTTATTTGATCGATTTGAGTTGTTATTGAGTTTTGAATGATTTACAGTGATTTTGTCGAAGAATTCATACTTTTCAAAACGATTGAAAACGATATCCCTAACTCTTGTGGTGCAGTGTATTTCGATGGGGTTATGTTAACAAATAACTGAGCAAAGTTCTTTTATATGTACATGTCAAAAACTCGCTCTGACCACAAACACAACAAATTTCAAACAGTTTTCTTTTCGTTAAATCAACTTTGAAATGTCTGGAGTCATTTTTTTTTTCAACACCAACCACAATGTTAAACTCAAAGATATCGATCACTTTTAGACGCCTAAGAGAACAATTATTGTTCTTGAACCGACTCTAGAAAATGGAACCGGGACAAATAAAAAAAGAATTTATCTACTTTGATGTAGTCTCTATATCCAATTTTAATATGAATAAAATGGGAATTAACGAAGATATCATACAAATTCAATTGAAACTCAAAATAACGACGTATTTTCATTTTGAAACATGAATATTTTCCACAGTGCAAACGTTCAATCTAGATTCAAACGAGTGATATTCGAGTGAAATGTTTATGCGTTTTATTCCTTTTTTTTTCAGATTCTTGGAGTCTGCATCCTCATCGTATGCTTCTGGTTGAGATTCGAGGACGGCGTTTACGAATGGCTGGACAAATTGAACGCACTGTCTTTCTACGTCGGCGTGTACATCTTAATTTTTGCAGCATTGGTCATTATTGGAGTTGCCATTTTCGGATGCATAACTGCAATGGCTGAAAACCAGTTCTTCCTACTTCTGGTAAGTGAAAGAGGCATTTTTCTTCAAAGGCAATTGTGCCTCCTATGTTCGGGACAAGCGCAAATAGGTGGATATAGGGGTTCCTCAAGGTTCTCACCTGGGATCGCTACTCTTCATAAATTATTTAAACGACAAAGAAGGTTGTTCCATGTTTGCTAAACTTCATGTATAGAGTGGGCCAAATTGGTGATACCTGAACTACTACTTTTCAAACGTGAGAGATAGAGGAAAATCAATGACAAGTTACGGTGGTCTTTTTTAGAGAAACTGATGATGCCATCAACTGCATTCGTCTATCTTTTTTTGTTTTCGAGTTAAAGACCGAAATTGAAATTTGGGCGATTTCAACTTTGGCCATCATCTCCGTTTCTGTTTGTACTAGGATGTTGAAATGATAACATTAAACAGGTACTTTTTCCATAGCAATCCAGTAGCGTACTTTGTCTTTTCCCAAGAAGTTTCCTTGCTGAGCTATAACATAAAGTTGTGTTTTTTCTTATGGAAACAATAGTTCGAAATGGCTTAGGAAGAATCGCCATTTTGAAACGCACCAGAAAGAATCAATAATTTCCCCTTTTCAGAAATCTATCATGCATCATACTTCGCCCTCAGATTCATTCAGAAATCATGAATAATATAGATTGTATTTGAAATTTGAATTATTGAGTATTAACCCTACGGTTGCCATATGGCAACACTCTCGGGGTGTTTTTCAAATGGCTTCCAGATGTAGCTATAAAGTTGGGGGTTGGTTAACTTGATACACAAATATGCCTTATTTCACCAATAACAAGAATTTTTTCGGTGAGTTCACTCGTTCCGCCTCCAGAAGTTGTGAAACTTTGAGTTCTTCGCGAATCGTGAAAAACATGGGACCTCAGTTCGTGTAAGTAAAATATTTTCTATTTGCGCCGTTTTTTTGTCAAATATATTTTTCATATGAATCTTAAAACTTCAATTCATGATCCTAATATGCTGAATATAATCACAAAAAAATATCAACAGGAAAAATTTTCAGTTGATTTTGTAGGTTGCCATATGGCAACCCTATTTGCTTATACTCAGTGATGATGCTGACCGGATAGGAATTCGTAGTGAGAGATGGTATTGGCCGATTGTTTCATAAATTTCAGACGCAGCTATGAAAAATACCTGGTTTCTGTACAATAAAACAGGAAGACCAAAAAATTCGGAACTCGAATTCAAACGTGAAGTGGTCAACAACTGTTTGAAAAACTATGTGGTAACACCGAGAGAAAAAGGAAAGCGGTCATCCTCTTGTTCTTCTTCCAGAGATAGCCGAATTTCCAATTCCGTAAGATTCGATGAACTCAATTATCTTGTGAAGTACACAGAAGACAAAAAAAGAAAAAAGTGCGCTGGACGTGGATGTAAGTCGATCATAAGATAAAAGTGTTCAAAATGCGATGTTGGACTTTGCATAGATTGTTTTATTCTGTTTCATACCCCATGATATTTGTATTATGACATTGTAAATATTTTATAAATGAATAAAATGTTTCGAAATTATCGGAGTGTCGAAAAATTTCCTGTATCTTTTCAGTAAAATAGTATTTCCTCTAAAAATGAAAATATTTCCGAACAGTGATCACAAGCGCCTAGGGTTGCCATATGGCAACCGCTAATATTGAAATAACCATAGCGCGTATGAAATTTTTATATTATTTTTCCGTCTATACAGAGCATTTCCGACCAGATTTCAACAAAAAAAAAATCAAAAATCGAAAAAAAAATTTATTCCGGCGCTAATGGGTTGTAGGCTGAATCACAGAATCATATGTCTCAATTAATCAAGTATTCAAACGCAAAATAATACTGACACCATGTGTAGAGACATATTATTTTGTGATTCAGCCTACTTAATACTCAATTATTCAAATTTCACAATAAAAACTAAATTTTTCATGATATCTGAATGGATCTGAGGGCGATGTATGATATATTTATTCAAATGAAGTACTACATTGAAATAAACAGAAATCAAAACTACCAGATAATAGTTTTCCGAAGAAAAAAAATTATCTTAATGTAGTTTGAGAAAAAAAAATAATATAACACTTTTTTCCCTGGAATAAAGAATGGAATGAAAATACAATACAATGATTTCAACTTACTTTGTTACAAATAGAAAGTTCCACGAGCAACAATAAAAAAGTATGAGCAATGAGACTTATTTCTACACTGTATGTCTGTTGAATTAAAATTGTCAATTTCGAGCTTTCTGTAACAATTCGGTTGGTCTGTATCTATCTTCGGGGGGTTTATTTCCAATTTCGGATATTTTATGTCTAATTTGCGTTATTTTATGTATATTTTCTGTAGTTTGAAGAATACTGATTAAGATGTTTCTGGTCCCAATATTCATTCCAGAGAAAATTACAAAACATTTTATTTTCTCTAATCCATGACTTCGTTTTCATCTTGAAATACTACAGTTTTTAGATCTGGAGCATACTGTATAATCTCGGTGCTAAATAATGACACGACCTTTGTCTAATACTTTTTCTGCACCGAGGTCGCAAGCAATCTTTGTTCCTTGTTTTGTGATCATGAACATGTTGAACCAATGAAAATTTTTTTGTGAATATACTAAGAAGTATTCTGAGAGCATATGTTCGGCGAATATTCAATACTTCGGATAATTCATAAATTTTCTAACTTGGATATGTTTTTCTTTTTTTAAAAATAATCCTCAATATTTATATATCTGTAAGACATTCAGACATTGTAGATGAGCATCATATAAACCTCCCCAACCTATTATAGAATAGCTTATTTGTGAATGAACAAGACCATCATATATCAATTTCAGGTGTTTTTTGTTTCTTATTGTTTTAGTTAAAAATTTTATCTGAGATAATAAAGTCCCAACTTTTTTGACAAGATGGTCAACATGTTTGTCCCACTTTAAATGTCGATCAATTACAATCCCAAGGTATCGACTCTTTATGTTATAGCTCAGCAAGGAAACCTCTTGGGAAGAAACAAAGTACTGGATTGCTAAAAAAAAGTGCCTGATGATATTTTCATTTCAACATTCTATCTCAAACAGAAACGGAGATAATGACCAAAGCTGGAAACGCCCAAGTTTCAATTTTGGCCTATGACTCGAAAACAAAAGAAGATAGAGGAATGCAGTTGATGGCATCATCAGTTTCTCTAAAAAAGACCACCGTAACGTGTCAATCATTTTCCCCTATCTCTCAAGGTTAAAAAGTTGTACTTTAAATTCACCAATTTTGCCCTCCCTGTACACTCTGTATTTTTTGGTAACAATTACGATTGAAAGAATCACAATTTTAACAGCTGAGAAACGTCCTTCGATGTTTAATGCAACTACTACAGCCAGCCAGAAAGCCAGGGCTGACCTAAAATTCTTTTTTTTTCCGATGTTGCTAGATTTCTCACTATCACTTCTTTTTTTTGTGAACGAGATATTCTTGATAATGGAATATTTGTTAGGACATTAATTGGGATATTTCCATTAGCTATATTATATAGATGAAGGAAATAGCCCAAATAATATGTCCTTACTTCTTCCATTCAAGATTTCACTCATGGTCACTTTGAAAAAGTTTGACACCTAACATCTCCTCGAATACTGCAAATCTTCCAATTCATCGGATCCTGATTCAACATTTCTCAACACAAATCCTTCCTTCCCCCTCCAAAAGCCCATTTCACACTCTATCGACCGAGTGTTAACTTTTTCTCTATCCAGCAAACCTTTCCCCAACAGACGAAGCAAAACGTGGGAGATCTGCGTGGAACTTTTTTTTCTCGTCAACGCCAACTATGACGGACGCCGCGACTAGTCCGATGAAAGCGAGTTCTCATGTCAACCGAGATCTGCGGAAACATATGTCGGGGCTCGCACATTGTTGATGGGCACAAAAGATGAGGGTGTATTCCTTTCACCCCCGACCGCAGTACCGTCGAAACGGTCAGTCGGTGATTTATGGCGAGATGGGAGGTTCACCCCGCTGCGAATGGGGTGGGAGACGATATTTCATTCTGGGGAAAGTGTGTGAGCGAAAAAAAAATTTTGTCTCCACCAAATCATATTATATTATAGCAATATCATCGGTCCAATGCCGATGTGCTTTTTCGATTTTCTTAGAAAAATGATTTTGAAAAATTGAAGACAGAGCTATAAACGTAGATTTCTCTTTGTGACACTAGGCTAGAAGTAGGAGAGGGGGATAAGCAAACTTTTTCGCGATTTTGGCATTGATACCATGACTATAATCGCGATATACTGCACATAGGCGAAAAGCACATTCGTGACTTTGGCATTGTATCGACAAAATATATAATCGTCATCATTTTTCTTCGCAGAATCTAATTTGAAAAACGAAAGTTATAACTCCAATTTTGATCCCAATGTTTGAACCAACATTTGGAACACCCTGTGACGGGTTTTTCAAAATTCTGAAAATGTACAATATTTCCACATTCTTCGCCTTCAAAAATGTGAAAACGGTTTGTGCTCACGATATCTAGGTTAGGAATAACAAACATAATACCGAATACACTTATCTCCCTTTTTTCTTCAGTTTTTTTCTCGATATTTTGGAAAGTATTTTGACGAATGCAACGATTTGAGTACAAATGTATGTTGAATTGCATATTCTACCACATTCGAAAACAAAAAAACACACAAAAAAATTTTTGCAAATTTTTTTTTCACTCGCTGTATAACCGAAAGTGGTCAGGCTCCAAGAATATTTTAGATCGGTAGATAATGTCAAACAATGATATAATCCCAATTTTCAAATTTCAAATAGGTCCAGTTCTCCAGAAACGCCTAATAGGCCGTCGAACTTGGTACACCCTGTATATTGATTGTTTGATCATTATTTTCTCATATTGTATTAATCTCAATGAAGAACAGACTTCGACAGTTGAGCTTTCAACGCATATATCTCATCTAAGGTCTTATCTCATTTTCATCACATCTCAGTCTACTCTGATGATTCATTATTCAATCTTCTGTTTTTCTGATCAACAAAGAGGCTCTCGCAATCATTATTTTGAATGCCCGGTCACTGGAAATGTTGTATTCAATTTAGAATTAGTTGAACTGTCTCAAAATCTAAGTCTGACTGTATACGACCTCTTATTCTGAACTTCTCTAGTTTTCCTAATTGGATGATGTCACTCTGGGTTTATAGATGATTTCAATATTTGTATTTTTACTGTATGAAATTCATGGCGGGTTATTTATGAGTGTGAATGATGACAATAAATGTGTTACACTACCATCTCCAACCCAATTATCTGGATACAGTCCTTAACAGTAATTTACAAAATCTGAACCACCCCGATTATGAACATTTGGTCCTTCGGGCCGGATAGTTGAGTTGGAATTTCAGTATTTTCATAGAAAGTTTGTTACTGAACCTATATTTCTCCCAATTTGCCAAGATCGTTTTTCCCCTGTTCCCTCCCGAATTGTTCCCACCCAATCTCCATACAACCCCAAACAGCCCAGAAACATTCCCGCTAAATCAGTACGTGTCCCTCCGAAATGAGAGAATTACACCAAATCCGATGCGCGATAACAAAAGATTCAAGCACGAGAACCATCGAACAAAAATACGTCAAGTCACGTTTGAGCGCCCGCTGATCCGTGCAGATAAAAAATTGCAAATTGTTCGGCGCCCTGTCCTCGAGTCGAACGGGGGATGGAAAACAACGTGAAGAAGTTTCGTCTGATAGGGCGAATAAGACAAACGCCCTGGCTGGCGTCGCCTGACTGCACTCTTTATGTGGGGAGGGATAGGTTCTGACCCAACAGGATGAGGTATTTCATAAAGTAAGGGAGATCAAGGTTCGTTCCAAGCGGGTGGATGTTTTGGGGGGGTTTTCAAGCGAAGAGTTCATATAAGTTAACTTCGTGCTGTGGAAGGGGAACATATGAATGTCATTTGTGTGACACATATTGGCGATGAAAAATATCGAAGTGCAAATATTCCAATTTGAAGTGTGGAATTGTTGAAAATAAAAATACAAATCCTTTTATAAAAATTGAGAAGTATTAATATATTATATAAGCTGATATCCCCACCGTACTCGCTGAGGGAAATTCTCAGCGACACAATTTTTCTATTTTCTGCAGAGCCACAACGTATCAAAAAACAATTCTCTTGAAAACTTTCCAACTGATTCGGTATAAAACCGATTTAAAAAGATCAGTTCAGGGAAAAAAAATTTTTTCCCCTAATTTTTCAAAATTGCAATCAAAGATTATAGAGTTAAAAAGAAAGGAAACGCCCTCATATTTGTGGCACTAAAATCCGACTACGATTTTTGGCTAGTTTCTTAGTTTTGACACCTAGATGGCGCTGATAACATCATTCAGTACAGGAAACTATTTTAATAGGGGCGAAATTCGAATTTCTATTCTTTGTTGAGCTTTTGAAGATACATCCTGATCGACAAAACATAAGCAGGGCTCTGCTTTTTGTTCAGGATGATATTTTTCATTTACACATTGTTTTGAATCAAATGAAATACGATTCTGGATTTTTGACATTTTTATTTGAACTGATTGTGTAAAATCAACAACAATACAATATTTATGAAATTGAGAACATTTCAGAAATTTGTTCACATATTAGAGAATTATTATAACAATTTCAAGAACTTATTCATACAGTGAACTCTCGATAAATCGAACATCAATAAGTCGAACAGTTGTTCTGGACCCGATGCATGCCCAGTGTATTTTCACCTCAATGAGTCTAAAGGGTCTAGTAGATGAGTCGAACTGCTGGAAGGGTCGTCAAGAGAACCACCACCTCTATAAGTAGTTCTTCTGACCACCATTGCCTCTATGAGTGGAACTTTTTGATCTAATGAATGAGACCGAAGAAAATTCGGTTCGTGAACAAATCACCACACGTGATGAATATCATACGATTTTTCGACCTCTAAGGACATGTTTCCAGTGCTCAGACGTTCGTTTCTCATTGATGATGTTTTCATGTTTCTTTGAATTTTTCTCTCAATGAAGTGAAGTCTCACTTGAATAACTCGAGTGTTTGGTGAGCCGAACAATAGATTAGTCGAACACTTCTTTTGGTCTGTATAGGAGTTCGACTTAACGAGAGTCCACTGTATATTAATTACACAATGTTTGAACAATAATAAAAGACAAATATCAGAGGTATATAACAAGACTTGTAAGTCATTCCACCAAGAGTTCTTTATACCATATCCAGAACAATATATTTTTGCCCCGAAACCTCTATCCATTTGACAGCACTGAAAATGAAAAGCAATGAACAAGACAGTTTCATGATACGTGTTTCGAAACTTACATTTCCATTCTCTTTGGTAATAAAAAAATTCACATTCAGTATTATTTTTTCTATTATTTCTGCAATGAATCACCATGCATTTTAAATGTCAGCCAGTTTTTAACACAAAATTTATAACAGAAAAACACACAAGCAAAGATTATAGTGTGAGCTAGGTGCTAATCTTGTAGATTTCGAGTTATTTCAGTGGAAAATACGCGTATGCGAAAAAATACAATCATTTAGCAAAAATATTTATTCAAGTATTTCTTTCAGAATTGACAACAGCCTACTTATAATTCCTATATAATATTTGCCAAATGGACCCTAAGTGAATATTTTAACCATAACTCGTTTACTTTTGAAACTACAGATGTCGCTCACATCACTGTAGTCACCTCGTTTCCCATATTTTTACTCAATAATCTTTGATTTCCACCAATTGATCCAAGAAAACCGCTGAATTGATTGATTACCTTTTCAGGAGGGCCTGTAAAATTTCCTTATAACCTAAGCTTTTTCCCCAATATTGACGAAGATACAGTCCATATACTAAAAAATGGCAAAATGGCACTTTTTTGCTCTTTACGAAATTTTCCGCAGAAAGAGAAGCCACCAATTGGTTTGCTAGGCGCTCAGTATTTCCGGAGATATTGGCAGTTGAGTGAGGAAAAAATCTTTTTGCATTCACAATTGAATATCTCGAAGACAAATGGTCATATTCGAGAGTGGTAAAAAGCAAATCAGAGCTAAAAAACCGGCTATGCGACGTTTGCATCGATCTAGCTCGAAAAAATTTTTGTATGCGAGTAAAGCAAAAATAAAAATTGAAGAATTTCAAAAATTTTTTCTTCCTGATTTAGCCGAAGATTTCATGGCTACCGGTACTCTGAAAAATTGTTGATCAATAAATTGAGGAACTAGAGACACAGCCTGTTGAATATCCTCAAAAAATTTTGAAAATTTTTCGCGCGAAGTTTATGTTGAGAAATAATCTCTTTGCAATCAATAACTGAAAATTCTCCTTTACTGTATAACTGACGATCCAGCTCCCGCATCAAAACCTTCAATCCCAACAATACCTCCCGTACTATGGTTCGCTATGTGCTCTATGACCCCAGGGACGAGATATTTCATAAGGTAATCTAAAGAAATAGCGCTCCGTATTAGTTCGTATCTTGCCTGGATAAACATTTATGTTTCGGGAGATGGAACAGGCATGCAATCTCAATATTAATACGGACTTTTATATCCCATCTTCCTTTTCGGATATTTGCAGAACGTTGCTCCGTAGGAGACCATTAGCGGTGAGTTATGATGGCTTCGTTTCTTGTTTTCGGACCGGACGGAGAAGATGAGAAAGCCATTCAATCTCATGAGGTTTGATTTGTGCTGTTATTTTCTGGAATTACCGATCCGGAATCTCTGTATTATGTCTATAAAATGTCCAGTTGCAATTTTACCTCCCCCACCTTGAAGGATATGAAAGAATATACCAGAAGATATGGTGATGTTCAGAAGAGATGTTTTTCGAGTTGGTTTGTGATTGAATTGATTATATCTCAAGGAGAATAGAGAGATTCAGTGTTTTCTCAAGGACTTTGCCGAAAAAAGCTTTTACTACATCGTCCATTGTAGAGTTTGAGAGGTTTCATTGGCAGCAGTGCTCTGTGTAATTCAGTGAGTAGCACACTCTTGATAAGAACTAAATATACTGCTCCACAAGAGTTAGGGATATCGTATTCAATCGTTTTGAAAAGTATGTGAGTATATTCAATCTTGAAAATAAGGAATAAAATACCCCAGAATTTCAAGTGTAGATCTTTGAGCGATCAAACTAAGCATTTGAAAAAGTTTTAAATTCAAAAGTGTTATTATAATTTGAAAGAGTTTCTGGGGGCCTGCGATTTCACCAGTCTTTAGTTTTGAGTTCTTTTAGTAGTTGGTTTGTTTTTTTCATCCATTTATTTGCTTATATTCAACTTTTCCTGATCTACACCATGTGGTGAATTTTATGCATGATCGAATAAAAGTCTATCTATCTAATTTACGAAAAAATCGCTGTTAAATCATTCAAAACTCAATATCAACTTGAATCGATCCAATAAAAATCAGTCTGAGACACTTCATCAATCTGGTCACCTTTTTTTCTGAAGCTCGGTTCTTTGCATACGCTTCATGAATATTCTCATTTTGAAATGGAGTCATTTTATCAGCGGATTTGAAACGAGTTTTCTTAAAATGCCAAGATGTAAATTAACAAACGCTGAGGCTGATAGGGCTATCGGAATGCTACAGGGTGGTTTAACTCAGGTTGTTGTAGTGGAAAGGCTTCAAGTCAGCCAAAGTGTGATATCCCGACTTTGGAATAGGTTCAGGGCGACAGGTTTCGTGTTGGTGGGACCAAAACTTGGTGGGCGACGAAAAGCAACACCTGCTCAGGATCGTTTCATCACCAATTCGGCGAGAAGAGAGCTTACATCTCCGTGTAGAATGCTATGGGCCAATAGGTGCAGAGATCAACACATTGGTCCTGGGAATATGACCGTCTTACGCTATAGAGAGCATGTCTTTGACAATATTTTGCAGAATTTTCACGCTGCTATTGACGAAACATTTCAATTTCTAGACGATAATGCTAGACCTCACCGTGCAGCCATAGTTGAGAATGCGCACGAGGAGCTTGGTATTCCACATTCACCAATACCTCCGCACTCACCAGATTTGAATTGCATAGAACATGCATGGGATATGCTTCAAAGAAAATAAGATAATCATCAATCTTCCCTAGAATCCATAAATGATCTGAGAAAGCTTCTGCCCCGTTTATGGAACCAAATTCCTCAAGGAATGTTTCACAACCCTTTGGGTAGTAGGTATGCAAAGAAAATGTCAATACATTGTATTTATAGTCTTTAAATGCTTGAATTCTCTGGGAATGAAATTTCGTTGTTCTACTCGATTTTTCTCAACTACCCTCTATGCGAGGCAGACCTAAAGGCTTAAATTTATTTCATTTCTTGCAACTTGAATTCATATTTATATGAATTTTAATCACGAAATCTCATTTAAACTATATTTTTTGTGCAATTTGATTCAATATCCCTAACTCATGTGGAGCAGTTTACTTCTTTCATCACCAGAATCAAAGATTCGAAGAAACTTCTTGAAATGGTACAACCCAGGAAGATGTTATCCTTTCTTGTACTAAAGCAATAGTAGGTTGACCTCTTCATTTCTTCTGATTCCTGAATGAACAGGAACCCAGACCATACAGACCTTGTATATTCTGTTGGGTTTTTCGGGTAATCCAATGCAAACTATGTCCAACATCAGTTAGACTAGTCCAGCAGTACAACCTTTCAGATCAATCAATAAACCAACATTTTTTATTTTTTCAAGACATAAAAATATGTATGGAACATGTCAGTATAACAATGAAAGAGTTTAATGATTATATCCATTTCGTCTCACTACCTACGTAATGAGAAACGAAACAAATTTTTTCATCTGAATCCAGAGAAATTAAAATAATCAATGAATGCTTTTATGCTTTTGAAACTCTGTATTCTTGATTTAAAGGAAACACTTATCACTTGAAATTAGAAATATATTTATTGAACTTGTCAGATTTGAAACGTCGTCTTTCATAATAGTGGACTTTCTTGAATAGTTTTGAATACTTCTCTCGTCGGATTAATAAGTCGTAATGTCCGCTCTTAAGACGCTTGGACTCTGCTAGCTTGCGCTTGCGACGCTGCCACTGTGAACTTTGGCCTTAACAGTTAGTTTCAAGAACTTCTTGAATAGCTCTATCTCATGTAATTGTATCTGTTGTGTTAAATTTAGGCTTCAAGAATTGGTCAAGAGGTGAAGACTCATATTAAGACGTTCTGTAGCCGAAAAAGGAAAAAATATATTTGTTTCTGCTATCGTAGCAATCACTTCAAATCAATTAATCTTGTAAAGTTCTCCCTGACATGGGTAGATTGAACATCAAACAGTCAATATTCTATATTTCATGAAAATTGATTTGCTGGAATACTGAAGACATTTTCTGTTTCATTTCCATTAGTTTAGTTCAGATTGAAAAAAAAGGGTAACAACCCCCTGCAAACTTATGGTTCAGTGTGCCCTCTGACAAAGCTGTTCTAACCACACCCTTTACAGTTCGCCTTCCAGTTCAAAAGATCTAACGAAATCCAATATCTGGAAAGGCTTTAGCGTGTCTTCTTTCTCACTCCTATAAGTTTTTTGACCAAGGCATTGTGGTGGTCACCTCTGGGCAATTTCACCAGATGTCGTGGCTCCGGAACAGCAAACCTTGCACAGGGATAAGGACGACTGGATAATTCATCCACAGCCCTAGAGACATTGTTGAATGGTCAGCAATGAGCGCAAACATCCAATAGTGTCAGCAGAAGAAGAAGGAGTTTTCCTTTCGGCTTTCTCCTTTCATTACTACATTTTCCTAAAGCAACCCCTGCTTGATGATTCATAAATATAATGAATTCTTCCCCAGACATACGACGAATCAAACTGGCTTTCTTGGCATGATATTCTGCTGCAACTTTCATCTGGCGAGACAAAAAAAATTGAGAAATCACTAAGAAAATCAAGTCTAGAAAGAATCAAATACGTTATTGAATTCCCAAGTTGAGAATAAGGGTTGGGCAAGAATTCCAGGGTTTAAAAAGGGCCACAAATGGGGCAGTATACTTGTGTGAACAAAGACATAACAACAAGATATTGTGAAGTAGGAGAAGGCAACAATAAACCCTCTTCCGGTTAGGAATAGGTTTGAGCAAGAAGTAGAATACCATCATCAGTAGTCCTCCAAGAAGACAAAACAAGAAGCAACAAAACTTCCCCAGCATTCAGACAACACACTCACGTTCAAAACACGAACAATAAACGTTATTCTGCATTACGAAATCCCAGATTCCATTTTCTCGATCTACGAGCGAATCGCCTCCATACATCAACCTAGCTTCTGATGCTGTGCCATCTCCATTGAATCCAACCGAGTCAGAGCTTGCTCCGACGCATAAACAGACCGAAATACAATTATAATCATGTAGTTGATCCTGTCGCGTAGCATGAAGATGTCTCCATCCTTTCGCGTGGTAACGGAACTTCTGGAGATGTAATTGAATTTGGGAACAAACTGTTATGGCCCTCTCTTGCACAGGCCATAACGTAATGCGGAACAATAATTTGAATATTAGGCGATAAATTGTAGATGCAAATTCCGGGCACAATGTATCGTGGTCGCAGGTCTGGTGTTTTCGTACCTTGGGGTGTGGAGGTGGGGATTAGGGGATGCCTCCACGTTGCGGTGGAAAGGGGTGGAAGGTTGAAAACAGCTTAATTTTTTTTTCTTTGTGGTGGTTTCATTTTGGGAAACTATTTCTCATATGGTTGTGAAATATGATAGACGATGAAGTTGGTAGATTATAGGAAATAGTTGACTCATTGTTGGCAGCTCTTATGTTGGGTAAAAATGAGCTCATCAGTCGAAATGATTCTGTTTCATAGGCTAGAAGTGAATGCAGATTGAGTAAAGATTGTTGTTTGAAATTCGAGTTCCTTTAAGACTCTTCTGCATGATCATAATTTGAAGAAATTAGGTATGAAAGAAATAGGACATAATATATAATCAATATACGATCGGGAATAAAAACAGAAAAAAGTCGTGAAAAACAAGACGTGAACACAAATACAACATGACGTAAGCTGAGAAAATTCATTCAAAAAGTGAATACCTGTGAGGAGTACTAACATTCATTATACAGGGTTATTCACGAATATGGCTTTTTAGAATATTTTTAGGAAAGACAAAAGATTCAGGATTGAAATTCTAAAGGTGAGCTTCAAGTAAGAAGACGAATTCTCGTATATTTTTTTAAGGTTCTAGGACAACCGGTTTTTGCGGAAGTGACATCAATTTTCGTTTTTCAAATGGAAAGATTCTCCATTGAATTCTGAGTCTTTTTTAATCCAAAAGTTTGAATTTTCCCGAGAACCTTCTCTTCATAAAGAAATACGAAAAAAATCTCAAAATTCAACTCTGTTGAAATACAGACAACTTCGAGGTTTTTTCATTAAAAATTCTCATTTTTATGAATCTCCGAGAGGAAAGGCTGATGCTTCATTTTCGGTAGCGTGATTTTCAGGATATGATACAGAAGGTAACAAATTTTTTGTCAAAGTAAGAACTGACGAAACATCAGAAAATCTTTTTTTTTCAAATCAAAACTCCATCTTTTCGAAGAATATTCGAAATATTCGTCAGAAAATAATAGAATCATACGTCCAAGACTTTTATCCCAAAATGAATATTTTTCGAGATATCCAGGAAAAACGATTTTGCCTTCAATTTTCATTCTCATTTCGAATGTATTTTTTTAATGGAAAATAATTAGCTGTCAATTGAAATATTTTCTTATAGTTAGACGAGTTCAGTTTTTCTTTATTTTTTTTAAGCTAAGGATAATTTCCGCAAATTCTTAATTCTGAAGAATATCTTTTTGGTCATGGTAGGGAAATTTGAATTTTTAGTGATGAAATTGTCGAATGTTCTATTAATTAGTCTTTCAAAAGCATTAAAAATGATTACAAATTATTTTTTTCTGCTTTCCTGAACATTTTTTACTAACACATTGAGAACTTTAAACCAACTGTAGCTCTCGCATTACGGATGATAATTAAAAAACTTAACTAGCCTGAATTATAGAAAAAATTTTCTCGATAACAGAGATTTCCAAAAATTTCACTTGACCGTCAATTATTCTTCAGTGAAAAATCACATTCGAAATGAGATTGAAAATTGAAGACGAAATCGTTTTTCCTGAATATCTCGAAAAATATTCATTTTGGAATAAAAGGCTTAGACGTGTGCTGATATTATTTTTTGATGAATATTTCGAAAATACTTCGAAAAAATGGGGATTCAATTTGAAAAAAACGATTTCTTGATGTTTCGTCACTTCTAACATTGGCAAAGAATTTCTGACCTCCTGTATTATGTTCTTGAAATGACGCTATCGGAAAAGAAGCATCAGCCCTTCTTCTCAGAGATTCTAAAAAATGAGAATTTTTAATGAAAAAACCTCGAAGATGTCTGTATTTCAACAGAGTTCAATTTTCAGATTTTGTTTTTGTTTTTCCTCATTTAAAGAGAATATTTTCGAGAAAATTCAAACTTTTGGAATCAAAAAGACTCAGAATTCAATGGAGAATCTATTTATGCAATAAGGAATGGGTCTTTTCATTCGAAAAAAGGAAAGTTGATATCACTTTCGGAAAAATCCGGAAGTCCTAGAACCTTAAAAAAATTAACCTCAAAAGATGTCTCTGAACAAAATTATTCCACGTGATTCGGTAAATTCTTCCAACCTCCATGGGATCAGAAATATAAAAGGGGAGAACAAACTCCCTGTGTATCCGACCTCACAGAAAAAGCTTTGTCAAAATCCTCGGAAGGAAACATTCATCGAATAAAAAAAAATCCGGGAAAAACAGATTACAGTGCAAAATCGGGAAGCTGCAAGAATAGAAAAGATTGAATGCACCAGATAGGGACCATCATTATAAGTTTCGCTGATAAAACTCTACGCAAGTGATGTCATAAATCGTTTGAGAACTTCCAGGGAACTCGATCTGGGTCACTCTGTTGTTTGCAAAACTTGCATTCGAATTTGCCAGACAAGAACTTCCGGAGGCTTGTTTTCAAGTGTTATAAATCGATAAGAAGGGTCCTAAGTCTTTCTGCAACAAAGTTTCAAGATCTCCTACCTCTCGACTCCTATAATATACAGTCCATTTGCAGTAACATCGATCAGAGGAGGTCGTAGATTATTTAATTCGTGGTTATTCATGGGTTGGTGTGAGAATCGAGATTGGGAGCTTGTTGTTGGACATACAGGGCGTTCCATCTCAGACGAGTCACCCCGTGTATTTCCTATATCATGGTGATTGAAAAAATTGCTTTTTACGTATATTCAAGGTTCGAATGAGCAACCCCCTAAGAGGGGGAGCTTCAAACCCTTACAATTGAAATGGAGAAAGAGTTAAGCGATATTTCATTTCAATGATCTTTTAAGCCTCTTTGATACAGTGTAGAAAAAACGTTATGGTACTTTTTCAAAAATGATAATTTTTTTAATTTTTCAAATTTGTGGAATAGCTCAGAAAATTGGGGTAAATTGAAGAACTCCCAAGATCTCTAAAATTAAGTATCACTCAACCCATCTCTCTATTCAATTTTTGGGGGGTTGAAGCGCCTTCTTTAAGGAATTTACTCGTTCAAGCCTCAAATATACCTCAAAAATGCACCCTTACAATCTCCATGGGATAAGGAATATATGGGGTAGCTCTTCTGAGAACAGACACCCTGTACAGGTTAAAAAGTACATTGTCTAAGTAGTTCAATCCTTCAATGGTGAACTTTATTATTCATAAAAAGAAATTGAATATTTTAGTAGATATTCGTGAATAGTTTCGAAAATTAAAACATTTCCAAACGTAGATGAGCTTTGAAAGTTGTCACTTTATATGTCAGAATTAAAAGAAATATTCAGAACAAAGTGTCACAACTACCACGAATGTTTTTTCATTAACCATCTGACTAATATTTATCCTTCTATATGCATATTATCATACTGCACCACAAGAGTTGGGGATATCGTATTCAATCGTTTTGAAAAGTATTCTTCGAGAAAATTGCTGTGAAATCATTCAAAACTCAATAACAACTTGAATCGATATAATAAAAATCAGTATGAGACAATCCGTCAATCTGGTTGCCTTTTTTCTGAAGTTGTTCTTTGCCTATGCTTCATGAATGTTTTTATTTTGAAATGGAGTCCATTCATCAACGGCTTCGATTTGAAACGAGTTTTCTGAAAATGCTAAGACGTAAATTAACGAATGTTGAAGTTAATAGGGCTATAAGAATGCTACAGGGTGACCTAACTCAGGTTGTTGTAGCGGAAAGGCTCCAATTCAGCCAAAGCGTGATATCTCGACTTCGGAATAGATTCAGGGAGTCAGGTTCCCTGTTGGAAAGAGCAAGGCTTGGTGGACGACGAAAAGCAACAAAGGCTCAGGATCGTTTCATCACTGTTTCGGCGAGAAGAAAGCCTACATTCACGTGTAGAATGCTACGGAATACTCTTCAAAATTCAGATGGGGTCCAAGTTTCCATCGAAACCATTAGGCGACGTTTGAGAGAGGTGAATTTAGGTTCTAGATGTCCATTGAGATGAGTTGCACTAACACGTGACCTTAAGCATCAAAGACAGGAATGGGCAAGGCAACATATCAATTGAAACGATGAATGACGTAATGTCCTTTTCACTGATGAATTCAGATATGGACGATTTTCATATTCTCGAAGAATGAGGGTATGGACAATCCCACGCATACCCCGTAATCGTCGCTTTGTCCAAGAAGTGTTATGGTATGGGCCAGGATATGTTTCAACGGAAGCACAGATCTAAACATTCGTCCTTGCACTATAGGAAGCATGTCATTGACAATGTTTTACCAAATTTTCACGCTGCTATTGGTGAATTTTTCAATTTCTAGGCGATAACACAAGACCGCACCGTGCCGTAGTTGAGAATGCGCGTGAGGAGCTTGGTATTCCACATTTACCAATACCTCTCCACTCACCAGAGTTGGATTGCATGGAAATGCATGGGATGTGCTCCAAAGAAGATTAGATAATCATCAACCTACCCCAGGATCCTTAAATGACCTGAGAGAGCTTCTGCTCCGTTTATGGAACCAAATTCCTCAAGAAATGTTCAACAATCTCGTGTATAGTATGCAAAGAAGATGTCAAGATGTTATTGATGCTCTTAGAGGCTATACATTGTATTGATAGTCTCAAAGTGCTTGAATTCCCTGTGAATAAAATTTTCTTAACTGTGAATTCTCATCACAAAATCTCATTTCAACTATATTTTCTTGCAATTTGAGTCAATATCCTTAACTCATGTGGATCAGTCTATTTTCATGTGGTTTTTTTTTATTCGAAAGGCAGAAAAACACATTTTAGAGGCGAAATAACGTTAAAAAACTCTAGGATTTAGATTCTTCTGTAGTGATTTGTGGTGGGTGGACCAATTAGAAGTCGTAGTGTCCCCCACATAAGAAGCGCAGTCAGCTCAGTCACTGACAATATGAAGAAAAACTGTCCGAGAACCGTTCCTTGGGGTACGCCTCAAGTCAGACAGAAAAGGTTCTCGCCAGAAGAGATTGTCTTCTGCAAAATTCTCCCTGTCTTCATCTAGAAGCTACCAGAGTCCAGGGTGTTGTTTGGAAAAAACCCATTTTTACTTTCAATGTAAGTTCCAACAAACTAAACTTGCCCATATTGTCTAACCAAAAGCAATAAGTTTAGTTTGAGTTAACGTTCATCCACTCAGTGAAATAAGGACATTTCGATTGCCTTTGATATTCTTATTTTAATTTCTGTAATGAATTTAGATTATAAGACTACGTTTCACTCCTGAAAAATACATCTGGGTGCTTTTGAATTATTTTGGTATTGTTAACTTCCAATATCTCGCACCGCTCACAATGCAGCATTTTCGATACGACCCGAATCTTCCGTCAAGAGTAATTTCCATGAATATCTGACACGGTTGCATGATGAATGTGCCGTGAATTTTCCCGTTGCTCGTAACTTGAGAAGGAAGACGAAATCTTGGGATATATTTATTTTATGAATGTCAAAAAGTTAAATATGATGGATACTCTTGTACGTCCTCCAAGAGTAAGCAAACAGGAAGACGGATAAATGGGATTGTGCTGGAGGGTGACATGATTTATGGTATGGGATTACGTGAACACCATCGGCTCAGGTAGGTGTTGAGTTTGCGGATCAGAAATTGATCGGCTATTCATCCGTCGATAAATTTTCGGTGCATCGGTGATAAATTGATGAGTTGTTCTTTATTAAACTCATCGTCGATATTTTGAGACTGGGGAGGAAATAGAATTAATTCAGCCAGAGAATCTTCCCGAAGATTCTGGAAATACATAAACAAACACAGAGCTGTGCCCGAGCACTGTGCTTTGTGGTGGTGAAAGCACTCGAAGCCTTTTGTACTCCCTGGCCTTTTTTAAAAGCAGTGCTCAGTGCTTAAAACTGAAGCACAGAGTGGTTCACAATGAAGTTCTGTATGAGAAAGCTCATAATAATTGAATATTCAAACCTTTTGCATGATATTCCTTCTGTTCTCAAGTCGTTACTAGGATGAGAGTTGAGGCTGAGCTTTCGAGAAATTAATGAAAAAATTCAAATTTTCTATCAAAATGTGTTTTTTTTATATGTAAAAGTTAACAACTGAAGAACATTTTTTTCTATTGAATGAAACATTGAATTAAATGGTCCCAGATATTTGATAAGATTGCTTCTGAGGGGGGATATTAAACTTGATTCCGACCAACCTCAAACGGAAAATCTTTTTTCTGAGTCATTAACGTGATTGGGACCTGTTGTTTCAGAATCAATACTTTGAAATGTTTTGAACTCTCCTGTAAGCTCAAAGTGAAATTCTGTAGAAGAGTGTGGTGAGGACAGCTTTATAAGGGATATGATAAACCTTAATGTTGCAGTGCACTGCTACCATTCTCAAGCTATAGCTATGAAGGGTTATTCACGAATATGGCTCTACGAAATAATTTTAGGAAAGACATAAGATTCAGAATTGAAATTTTAAAAGTGAGCTTCAAGTAAGAAGACGAATTTTCGTATATTTTTCGAAGGTTCTAGGACATCAACTTCCGTTTTTCAAATGGGAAGTCCCATTTTTCATTGCGTAAATAGATTCTCAATTGAATTCTGAGTCCTTTTGATTGCAAAATCTCAAAATTGAACTCTGTTGAAATACAGACAACTTCGAGGTTTCTTCATTGAAAATTTTCATTTTTGAGAATCTCCGAGAAGAAAGGCTTATGCTGCTTTTCCGATAGCGTGATTATTCAGAAAATGATACAGGAGGTAACAAATTCTTTGTTGAAGTTAGAAGTGACGACAAATACAAAAATACCTTTTTTCAAATTGGAACCCATTTTTTCGAAGCATTTTCGGTATCTTTGTCAAGAAATTATAGGAGCATACGTCCAAGACTTTCATCCCAAAATGAATTTCGAGATATTCAGGAAAAACGATTTTGTTCTCAATTCTCAATCTCATTCCGAATGTGTTTTTTTACTGGAAAACAATTAGCGGTCAATTGAAATTTTTGTAAATCTCTGTTAACGAGAAAATATATTCTATAGTTCAGACGAGCTAAGTTCTTGAATTTTCGTTTGTGATGCGAGCGCAACAATTGGTTTAAAGATCTCAATGTGAGTATTAGTGAAGTCAATGTAAAAAATTCTCAGGAATGCAGAAAAAAAAATAATTTATGATAATTTTTAATGTTTTCGAAAGAACATTTAACAATTTGATTACTGAAAATTCAAATTTCCCTACCATGACAAAAAATAAATTCTCCTGAATTAAGAATTCACGGAAATTATCCTGAGCTTTAAAAATAAAGACAAACTGAACACGTCTGAACTATCGAGAAAATATTTTCTCAATAACAGAGATTTCCAAAAATTTCACTTGACCGCTTATTATTTTCCAGTGAAAAGTCATATTCGAAATGAGATTGAAAATTGAAGATAAAATCGTTTTTCCTGAATATCTCGAGAAAAAAAGTCTTAGACGTATGGTCCTATTATTTTTCGACAAAGATTCCGGAAATGCTTCGAAAGAATTGGGTTTCAATTGGAAAATAACAATTTTTTGATGTTTCGTCACTTCTAACTTCGACAAAGAATTTGTGACCTCCTGTAGCATATTCTGAAAATCATGCTATCGCAAAAAAAGCATCAGCTTTTCTTCTCGGAGATTCTCAAAAATGAGAATTTTCAATGAAAAAACCTCGAAGTTTTCTGAATTTCAACAGAGTTCAATTTTGAGTTTTTTTTTTGTATTTCCTCATTCAAAACAATTTTCTCGGGGCAATTCGAACTTTTGCAATCAAAAACACCCAGAATTCAATGGAGAATATATGCAATGAATAATGGGTCATCCCATTTGAAAAACGAAAGTCCTAGAACCTTCAAAAAATATACGAGAAGTCGTCTTTTTACTTGAAGCTCACCTTCAGAATTTCAATCCTGAATCTTGTGTTTCTCCTAAAAATATCCAATAGAGTCCGGACAAAGTTTTTACAACGTTATATTTCAAGAAAGAAAAATAAATTTTTTTTCCTGCAATCATATGGGTGAAAATTGTAAAATCCACGGGCGGATACATCCATGTGGATATTTTTTGTTTGTTCAGAAATTTTAGGTTATTGAGGATTTTTGTTTGTTTTTTATTTTGATTTATTTGTCTCTAAATAAATATTATTATTGTTATTATTATTATATGTGAGTATTTTCAAATCATATTGCATTGACGAAGAAATCTCTTAATTGTATTTGCATCCTACACAGACAGAGTCTGAAATATCACTTTCGTTCAAAGACTGTTACTCCAAACGAGAGAAAGTGTCGAGAGTGTCTCCTCTATTATTCCCGGAATATATTCCATCTGGCCCTGTGTACTCGCATCTCTTGCAATTAAACTTTCAACGCCGGAATAATCTCGATTTCGCAACGGCTTATGAAGTGCGGGCATGAGCCGAGTGAATAATGCTGTATTAGGAAACTCCGCAACCGAGTACAGAACAAAACACTTTTGTCGACAAGTTTTGAAACAAGACCCTTTCTAAATCTTTCCAGTTCTGGCTGGCACTTCGGGGAAATTTCTTCGGCAAGTTGATTAATATTGTCCCCCCTAGCCGTTCTTCGCGATGAATTCAGCTTTCAGTTGTTAATTATTCAAATTGTTCGGAATTCCGAAAGTTTTAATCCCACTTTTCGGGGGAGAGGAGATGGCTACGAATGATTCTGCGAGAAAGGGTGGAATCGAATTTAAAATTCGTGTTCGGTTACGCAGGTAACGGGTGGTCGAAGCTTTCAGGAAATTGAAAATTTAGAGAAGGAAATGAAATTCTTGATTTCAACAAACCTGGTTGGTACTACCCAAAAATTTAAGGTGTGGGAGACCACCCACCACACAGGGAAAACAAAGTGGTTTCCTGAGGAAACATTCAGTGTATCTGGAGATTCCGGTCAGTAAAAATCCTCAGATAAGTCGGTTGAGGAATGGCGTCCGTCAAATAGTCAACAGTTAATAGTTTAAAAGGAATTACAGTCCACTGCGACCTGATGATCTATTGTGCCCCCTGACAAAGACTTACAGCTCGCCTTCCAGTCCCAGAGATCTTATGAAATCCAATATCTCGAAAGGCTTCAGTGAGGCTAATTCCTCACTCCTACAGGTCTCTCGATCAAAGCATTGTTTTTTTTGGCTTACAATGCCAAAGCATTCTGTGGCTAGGTGTATAGGAGTTTCTTCCTCCTCCCCACAGAATCTACACTCGTCAGTGTCCGATACGCCCATTCTCAGCAAGTGCTTTCTGAGGCGACAATGCCCTGTAAGAGAGTCAGTGAGGAGGTGTAGTTGGTTCTTACTGAGATCCAAATATCTTTTGGATCTTGCAGTTTCACAATTCCGAAGGATCTTTTTGGAGTGATCAAACCATGGGAGATTCTACCAGAATGTTTCTCTTTCAGTTTTCTCCCTCTCCAGATACTCCTTCTTATATGTACATTTTCCTATAGCACAAAAATTATCTGGGCCAGTGAGTGGTTTCCGAGCACCCTCTCTGGCAAGTTTATTGGCCTCTTCGTTACCTGTGATTCCCGAATGACCAGAAACCCAGATCAAAGAGTCCCTATTTTTCTTGCCTACATCATTGAGTTTGCTCCGACATTCCCATGTCGACTTTGAGTCGATCACATAGGAGTTCAGTGCTTTAATAGTAGCTTGACTATCTGAGTGAATATTTATTTAATATTTCTGCTTGCAGAACACTCACATTGGAGCCTAACGATAGTGCACACTTGGCTTTGGCCACGTGAACCCCAGCGCCAGCTCCCGTGTTGATTTTAGAACCATCTGTATATCATTTAACATTATTTTCTTTGAAATTTTGGTCGGTGTTCTCCCGCTCTCATTCTTCTTTTTTGCAGATGAGAAAAATTCGGCAATTGCAAATTTTTATCATCAATATTTAATAATCATTACTTATGAACATCAAAATTAATCGTGGAACTAGAACAATTACCAACATTCATGCCCCGTGACGTTAGGGAGCTTCGCAACTTATTATTAGAATCCTCAGCACCATCAAGTAGGTACATGTAGAAACCGGAAGTAAAATAAAAAAAATAAAATTCTTTGCCTTTACGGAGGCCACATCGAGAACATTTTTGAAAGATAGATGAATTCAAAATAGTAATCATCGAAATGAAAACAATTTCATTTCCCAGGCTCAGAGATCTTTTATCATGAGGTTGGAAAAATGATATTAGATTCTGTCACTAAGATGAGAGAATTGAAAATGGTATTCATTTCGATGATAACTATTTTTAATTCATCTGTTTCAGAAATGTTCTCGATGTGGCCTCCGTGAAGACAAGGAATTTTCTTTTTTAAAAGCACTTGGCTTCACAGTCGCAAAAGGAATTGGGCTTTTTCCATCACTTTGAGAAACTAGAAAGTGGGCCCTGAATAGAGCCACCGCTAAAATCTCATTTAGTGAAAGAGAAAGTACAGATTTCTTTTTTAACATTTGATAGATGATGTGAAACTTCATTTTGACGCAATTGGATGTCACCTCCTTAGTACTTGTAATATTTTACTTATTACTTCACAACCAATGGCTTCAAATATCGTAGTTTTTCATGAAGATTTTATCCCTAAAATTTATGGGATACTGATGAAGCCAAACAAGGCCGAAAATGGTATATCTATCATCTCAGTGACAAAATCTAATATAATTTCTCCTACCTCATGATGAAAGATCTCTGAGCCTGGGAATTGAGAATGGTATTCATTTCGATGATGACTATTTTGAATTCATCTATGTTTCGGAAATACAATATTGGATGATGATGATCCAAAATCTGTTGGGGTTGGGAGAATATTTTCAGCAATGACATTTCTATATGCATAGAATGATCAACATAGCCCTCGGCTACCGTCGTAGACTACCATCCACCATGTTTTTTTATATCCGTATTACCGTAATATTTGCTCCTGATTCTGCTTGCAATGAAGCGGAGGATCTTCGAAAACAATGTCCTTTATAATGCTTTGGTTCAGGCAGTTTGAGGAATTCGGCAACAATAGATGGATTTTTCCCAAATGTATTATTACCAACATGTAGACCAGTTTTTTTGAAATCGGTTTGTTTTCTTATCCTCCTTTTTCTCTAGTTTTTTCCAGATCTTCCGAAAAGTATTTCGATGAATGCAACGATTTTAATGAAAATATATACAAAATTTAATACTTTATCAATATTAAAAAAGAAAAAAATTGTTTTTATTTTTTCCATACCCTGTGCAGGTGAAAGTGATCAGGCTTCAAGAATATTTTAAATCGGTAAATAATATCGAACAGTTTTTCAATTCAAATTTTCAGATTTCCAATAGGTCCAGTTTTCCAAAAACTTCTAATAGGCCTTCGAACTTGGTGCACCCTCTATATGCCTTATGTTTAGACTACAACGTATATTATCTCAGAAATACGTTGATATAATAGAACAATGACCCTTCATCAAGTAAAAAACACCGCTTATAAATGGTGTTCCCGCATCTAGAGGTCACATTGGAATGACCTTCACGAAACGAAGGTCATCTACCAGCACTTACTCACTCTCCCGATATCATCCCGGTACTTGAGATTCTCCCTTTAAATTAATGAGCCGAAACGCAGCTTAGCGGATGGTAATTACACATAATGAATGATTTCAATTAACTTCGTCCAAACAATTCCAGCAGTGGATATCTCGAACAAAATAAAACGGGATCCTTACTTCAAGGAAATAAGACGCTTATGTGAGGGATTTACCCGAGATAATTTTCGGTCCGTATCTGCAGCCTCCTGATGGGAATTTAATCGTACCTGGGGTGGAAATACTTCACCCGGGCTCCAGCCCCCTTGGAGAATTCTAATCCTTCAGCGTTTCTCGGAATATCGGCATTACAGGTTGCGTTGGAAAACATGAATTCAGGGAACGGGATCGAGATAATATAATATCGATGTTGGGTCGTTGAAGATTGAGACGTGGAATTCGCGTTTCTGGAATAGACTGGTTCCGAATGTTCGGGAAGTTTAGAGACTGTTTCATATTTAATTTCACAAATTTTTCAACAATTGGAGAAATGAATATCTTCTCAGATTCTCACTGGCAAACATCACAAAGCCAAAATCGTTTAGCAATCAAAATGTCCAGGTCCAGATGTCACTCGGCCAACGACCGATAGAGGCCGCTTGGTAGTTGATAGTTTAAAAGGGGTTACAAGCCACTGCGACCTTATAGTCTATTGTGCCCCCTGACAAAGCTTTTTACAGCCCGCCTTCCAGTCCCAGAGATCTTATGAAATCCAATATCTCGGAGGGCTTCAGTGAGGCTAATTCCTCACTCCTACAGGTCTCTTGACCAAAGCATTGTTTCCTTTGGCTTGCAATGCCAAAGCATTTTGTGATTAGGTGAATAGGAGTTTCTACCTCTTCCCTACAGAATCTACACTCGTCAGTGTCCGATACGCCCATTCTCAGCAAGTGCTTTCTGAGGCGACAATGCCCTGTAAGAAAGCCAGTGAAGAGGTGTAGTTGGTTCTTACTGAGATCTAAATATCTCTTGGATCTTGCAGGTTCAAAATTCCGAAGGAACTTTTTGGAGGGATCCAACCCTGGGAGATTCTGCCAGAGTGTTTCTCTTTCAGTTTTCTCCTTCTCCAGAAACTCTTTCTTATATGTACATTTTGCTAAACCACAGAAAGGTTCTGGGCCCTGAGTGGTTTTCGAACACCCTCTCTGGTAAGTTTGTTGGCCTCTTCGTTACCTGTGATTCCTGAATGACCAGGAACCAAGATCAAAGAGACTTTATTTCTCTTGCCTACCTCATTGAGTTTAATCCGGCATTCCCATGTCGACTTTGAGTCGATGACATAGGAGTTCAGTGCTTTAATAGCAGCTTGACTATCTGAGTGAATAGCTTTGTTGCAATTCTAACAGTTTCTCTCTAGATTAATATCTAGACTTCTTTCGAATGCTAATATTTCTGCTTGAAGAACACTCACACAGGAGCCTAACGATAGTGCACACTTGGCTTTAGCCCCGTGAACCCCAGCTCCAGCTCCCGTGTTGGTTTCAGAACCATCTGTATACCATTTAACAGTATTTTCTTTGAAATTTTGGTCGGTGATTCCCGCTCCCATTCCTCTTTTATGCATAGCATCGTACTGAAGTTTTTCTCAGTACTTACTTTCTTGACCAGTACATCACTAGGAAGGTTCGCAGATGAGATGTAGTTACCCAGAGAGCACCACACTCTCTGAAACGTAATTCTCTCATTACCTGCGCCGTCTCTAAATATTCTGGGAATGGCCTCATGGGCCATCCTGTCAATCACCAGATGTAGGGCTGTGAGATCCGCTTGCTAACAGCGAAATGCCAGAAAAAAACCTGTAACAAGATATTCGTTTCTTCCATTTGATCATTTGAACTCTGAGTGCGTTTTGCAGAAGGTACGGTTGGGACTCCACAAATCAAGTTTCTCAACTACTAGCAATCGAGAGATGTGTAGAAATCAACCTAGAGAAACTATTAGAAGTTCGACATAGCTATTCACTCAGATAGTCAAGCTGCTATTGAAGCATTGATCTCCCATGATCTCCTCTATATGATCTTTGCCTTTTTTGTAATGAAGAGAGAGTATGTTCATCCGAGAATATCAAGTTGTTAAGTGGTTAACGGGAGAGCGGCTTCCCGTCGACATAACAAACAAAATTAGGCACTATTCAACTCCTAGGGAGTGTGGGTAAGGCCTACTACAAAAGAGAAGAACTTTGTGATATTTTTCTCATAGAGAGTCTTCAGTTCCAAGGGATATTTGGAACCAGTGGAAACCATCCTCATCAATTAAAATTGAAAAGTTCCGACCTTTTGATACCCTCTTAGAAATAATCCAAGTTTTTTTCGCTTCAGTATATTCTTCAGAATGCAGATGGGGTCGAAGTTTCAATCGGAACCATCAGACGACGTTTGAGAAAGGTAAATCTAGGTTCTAGACGTCCATCAAGAGGAGTTCCATTAACTCGTGACCATAAGAGTCAAAGAATAGAATGGGCAAGGTAACATATCATTCGAAACGATCAATGGCGTAGTGTCCTTTTCACTGATGAATCCAGATATGGGCGATTTTCAGATTCTCGAAGAATAAGGGTATGGACAATCGCACGCATACCACGTAATTGTCGCTATGTCCAAGAAGTCCATTCATTCTGAAGGGGTAATGTTATGGTATTGGTCGGGATATGTTTCAACGGGCGCACAGATCAACACATTTGTCCAGGGAATTTTTCCAAATTTTCGCGCTGCTATTGGTGAAACTTTTCAATTACTAGACGATGACGCTAGACCGCACTGTGCAGCCATAGTTGAGAATGCGCGTGAGGAGCTTGATATTCCACATTTACCGATACCTCCGCAGTCACCAGATTTAAATTGCATAGAACATGCTTGGGATATGCTCCAAAGAAGATTAGATAATCATCAACCTACCCCAGAATCCCTAAATGATCTGAAAGAGCTTCTGCCTCGTTTATGTAACCAAATTCCTCAAGAAAAGTTCAGCAGCCTCGTGTGTAGTATGCAAAGAAGATGTCAAGCTGTTATTGATGCCCGTGGAGGCCATACATTGTATTGATAGTTTTAAAATGCTTGAATTCTCTGGGAATAAAATTTCGTTTTTTCACTCGATTTTTCTCAATCAATGCCGCAGACCTACTGGCCAAAGATAATTTCAGTTTCTGCAACTTGAAATCATATGAACTTTCATTACAAAATCTCATTGAAACACTATTTTTTGCAATTTAAGTCAATACCCTCAACTCATGTAAAGCAGTTTAGTTGAGAAGGTTTGGTCAGTTGATGAGACTGCCTGAACATCGATGGAATCAAAAAAGAAGAACAAGGTGATCATGGAATGAGGGAATCTGCAAGTCCAGGTTGCAGAAACAGTTAAATAAAGACCTTGAAGGCTTGAAGACTGGGTTAACAGCATCAGCTGATATACTCTCAATATGAACATTTCCTAAATTATGAATCTAAGGCTGCCACACACAATAAGGCCCCTCAAGATTCCTCTCACGATTCTTGCACTCTCATCGATCCCCAGCATACCTATAAATTACCCCAGAACAAGTGACAAAAGTTCGAATGAAAGATTTCCACCACCTAATCCCTCTTCTCGGTGAGCAAACGTGCCAAGGCACACCTCGTGTGTCTCTCGCGAACATAAAAGATGAAAAATGGCCACATCCGCACAGACCAACAAAGTCCGTATCGATTTAAAGCCTCCCTGCCTTCTGAACCGAAGTTCCAAACGTTCAACGCACGGTATTCCATCTCTGGTTGTCATGCATACACGCAACAACAATTTATATGTTTACGTCGTAACTTCCAAACCAGCGTATTTCCAGCAGACTGTCATTTTCAATGTGTGTGTCGACTTGCATTGAATTATTCTATACATCTGTTTCATTATTTGCATCTGGGGTGAAGTGGTAGCTGTTAAGGGCTGTGTTTTCGCGGATGCTGAGCGAAATAAGAAGATTTAGGGCGGGGGTTGCGGGATATGGATCTATTTGGGTGCTGGTAACCTTCGTCTATATGCTTTTCTGATGGGAGTGTTTAAGGAGTTGTTGGAATTATAACCTTCGGAATTACTGCAGTTGTATTTTAATTCCATGTGTAAGGGAAGTTTAATTTGATGTCGTTTTAGTTCATGGAATGCTAAAATGTTGAATGCCTGCTAATCTTTTGGGAAAATACAGGGAGGTTCTTACAAGGTTTCCAAAAAATATTTTTTTTTGTTACGACCTATTAATGAGGTTCGTTGCTTTGACGAAACAAAGTTCAAAATGAAGACGAAGATGCAAAATCATGAAAATGAACGAAGGTAAAATTGCTCAAACTCAAATGAATAAAAGAATTCAAAACATGATTGAACAAAGATCAGTCCAAGAAATTCCACTGGAACTTTGAAACTGCAAACTCTAAAAGGTGTCTGAATCTTAGTGAGGACCAACGGGGCATTTTCACCTAAGAAAGCATCTGTTGAGAATGAGCTTATCGGACATTGGCGAGTGTAGATTTTGCTGTAGAAAAAACAACATCTTGGTCAAGAAACTCGTAGGAGTGACGAATTAGCTTCTTTAAGCCTTTTCAGATATTGGATATCATTAGATCTCTGGAACTGAAAGGTGAGCTGTGAATATTGTGGTGAGAACAGCTTTGTAAGGGGCACAACAGACCATAAAGTCACAGTGGAATGTAAAACGTTTCAAACTGAACAAAACTGAAAGAGGCAAAATAAAACTGAATTAAAATTTTTTCAAACTGAAATAAAAAGAAAATTTCAAAACATGATTCGAATAAGCAAAGAAAACAAGAAGAAATTAAATCAATTCCAACTTCATGTTAGTCTTGAAACCGGTAAATTAATGGGTTGGGAACATTCATGCCAGTGTTTACAAAGATGATGCTCTTCTGTGACATGTTAGTTGATTAAGGGGTTACAGTTCACTGCGACCTTATGGTCTATTGTGCCCCTGACAAAGCTTTACAGCTCGCCTTCCATTCTCAGTGATCTTGTGAAATCCAATATCTCGGAAGGCTTCAGTGAGGCTAATTCCTCACTCCTACAGGTCTCTTGACCAAAGCATTGTTTCCTTTGGCTTACAATGCCAAATCATTCTGTGACTAGGTGATTAGGAGTTTCTTCCTCCTCCCCATAGAAACTCCTTCTTATATGTACATTTTGCGTATGGTGCTTATTCAAAATATTCATTATGAAAAATTGGAAGAAATCTTGGGCATCCATACCTTAACACTACCTCAGACTGCATTTTTCTGCCTTCTCATAGTTTATCTCTAGATTAATATCTAGACATCTTCCGATTGCTAATATTCCGGCTCGAAGAACAGTCATACAGGAGCTTAACGATAATGCACACTTGGCTACATCCCTGTAAATCCCAACGGCAGCTCCTATATTGGTTTTTGAACCATCTGTATACCATTTCACGGTATTTTCTTCATGATTGTGGTAGGTGTATTCCTTCTCCCATTACTCTCTTTTGCATGGCATTGTAATGAAGATTTTGTTAGTGTCTTCTGGAGCTCTCTGAGTAACTACATCTCATCTGAGAACCTTCCTAGTGATGTAAAGGTCAAGAAAGTAAGTACTGAGAAAAACTTCATTAAGATGCTTTGCAGAAAAGAGGAATGGGAGCGGAAATACACCGACCAAAATTTCAAAGAATATACTGTTAAATGGTATACAGATGGTTCTAAAACCAACACGGGAGCTGGCGCTGGGGTTCACGGGGCCAAAGCCAAGTGTGCACTATCGTTAGGCTCCTGTGTGAGTGTTCTGCAAGCAGAAATATTAGCAATCGAAAGATGTCCAGATATTATTCTCGAGAGAAACTATCAGAATTGCGACATACATATTCACTCAGATAGTCAAGCACTGAACTCCTATGTCATCGACTCAAAGTCGACATGGGAATGCTGGATCAAACTCAATGAGGTAGGCAAGAAAAATAAGGTCTCTTTGATCTGGGTTCCTGGTCATTCGGCAATCACAGAACGTAGAGGCCGATAAACTTGCCAGAAAGGGTGCTCGGAAAGCAGTCACTGGCCCAGAACCCTTTTGTGGTAGAGCAAAGTGTACATATAAGAAGGAGTTTCTGGAGAAGGAGAAAACTGAAAGAGAAACACTCTGGCAGAATCTCCCAAGGTTGGATCACTCCAAAAAGTTCCTTCGGAATTTTGAAACTGCAAGATCCAAAAGATATTCGGATCTCAGTAAGAACCAACTACACCTCCTTACTGGCTTTCTTACAGGGCATTGTCGCCTCAGAAAGCACTTGCTGAGAATGGGCGTATCGGACACTGACGAGTGTACATTCTGTGGGGTGGAGGAAGAAACTCTTATTCACCTAGTCACAGAATGGCATTGTTAGCCAAAGAAAACAATGCTTTGGTCAAGAGACCTGTAGGAGTGAGGAATCAGCCTCACTGAAACCTTCCGAAATATTGGATTTCATAAGATCTCTGGGACTGGAAGGCGAGCTGTTAAGCTTTGTCAGGGGGCACAATAGACCATCAATTCGCAGTGAACTGTAACCTTTTTAAACTATGTCTTCTTTCTTGATCATAACGACACATGAAGCACTAGGAAGGTTCGCAGAAGAGATGTAGTAATTCAAATAAGATCAGACTCTTTGACACTTGATTCTCTCATTATCTGTGCCTTCCTTAAATGTTCTGAGGATGGAAACATGGGCTACTCTATCAATTTTTCGATTGATTGAAATTAAGTTTGTAGGTATACCTTATACTGTTCCTGAATCCGCACTTGCTAAGAAAGTAGCTGTTCTATCGAATTGCAGATCTCTGCAAACGCCAATTTAATGTCGTCCTGTCGACATTGATCCTTCAGGCATCTGAAAATCGGGCAGCAGCCTCCAAAACCGAGACCAAGATATCAGAACGATATTTCACGCTACATCTGGGAGAGCGTGGAGCGGACAATATCGAAGAATGAGCGAAGATGATACCACCATTTCTCATCTATCAGCACGGATGTGTCACCGGCATGCGGTGCTCGTCAGAAAATAAATCGGATACGGTGAAGTCGGGTATCCCATCTCTCGGCAGTATGTCTCAGGCTCCTTTTTCCGATACGAAGTAGGCCACTAATGAGGTATTGTATCGACTCGGTCTTCCCTTTTTTGCGATTTATCGTGCAGTTGCGAGGAGCAGATATACGAATTTCATGGACTTGGATGACAATTAAATATGAAATAGGAGAGTTTTTCGAGAGAAACCAGGCCATGTTGAATGTGGGGATAAAATTCGTACAGAATGGTCGGTTCGGTATTATATTCAATTTTGCATTATTGAGAATATATGATGACAGGAAAAGGACTGAGGAAAATGACTCTACGATGGAGATACATTATGGCATGAATATTGAGATTTTTACCATGTGACTTGTTCGAACTGTTTTTAATTTCCGATCGTGCTTCCCGACTCGAAAATCCTAACTGAATAACACGAAAAATTCCTCTTTTTCAAAAACCTACTACTTCGATTTCTTACTTCTCGAATCTACCTAATTTTTCGTCAACTACGAGAATAAAACTTTACCCTTGTTTCCTCAAAGGACTTTAACCGTTTCCCGTTTTGCTTCTCGAAACTACCTAATATTTTCTAATTACCAAAATTAGGACTTTACCGTTTCCTCGACGGACTTCAACCGTCCCCCGAGTTATCAAAGGATTTTACCGACCGGAATTACCAGATACACTGAATGTTCTCTTAGGAAACCAATTTGCGTTCCCTTTATGGTGGGTGTCTTCCACACCTTGAATTTTTGGATAATACCAATCAGGTTTGTTGAAATCGAATTTTTTTACCTTCTCTAAATCAGACCAAATACTCAATTTTGCATTTCAGCAAAGGTTTTCCATCTCACGACCACTTTATGCTAATGGTGCCTGGAAAATATTCTTATTTCCAAACGGCGGTAAATTAAAACTCCGCTAACTCTTTGAGGTTCTGATGTCCATTCTCAGAACAAGTGGATTAAGCAATTATTTACTCTCATTTTCCTTACCTCCAGTTCATACCAACTGATAAGCAACTAAAAATATTTCTTTTCACTGCCAATTTCGATTGCTACATTGTATTTATTCTGAACCATTGAAGTTTAGAAATTAATAATTCCCATGGTTTTTCACACTATGACTCAGCCTGTTACCTGATTCGGGCTTAACGTCGACTTCTGGAACACCCTGTTTAATACCACAATCAGGCAATAAAAACACCTGAAGATATTAGACACTCGTCGAAACGTCGAGAATAAATGAATGACGATGGCTAAAATTCTAGAAGAAAAAAAAAACACGTGTGGCACTCGAAGACTGTCGCAGTAAACTATTGCATTTAGCATCTATTCAAAAATAAGAAGATAATATTGTTGATTTAAAATAATTTTTGTATCCATCTTACAATACATGTAGGTTATTCAGGAATGTTTATCATTGATACTATAGGTTTATGGTAAATGAAATAAGAAACATAAGTTTGAGACTTAATGTCTTCTAAATTTCTGGAAAATACCACGTCAATAGTGGTCCCATATTTTGTTGTGGACTCTTGTGGATCATTATTCATTTTTAAATTCAATTTTTCCAAAAGAAAAGTTGTCAACCGCTCTGATTTTTCATCAGTTAATTTTGCAATCGCCAGCTAAGATAAGTGGAAATTTATTACCATTTGTACCAAGTATTTTCGACCCTTCATCAGTGTATTCCAGTAAAGTGCAATGAATTAAATGCTCTACCTCATCCAATTTCGAATTCGAAGAAATGTAAATTGCTACCATGACTACGCGTAGGCCATTTCTAAGTTTGCATAAGCTTGTACAACTATCTCCAACAAATGAGCGTCTAACATTAACATCGCTAACGTCTGCAATATTTATTTCAATATTAGGAGTCATGATATTGGTAACATTATTACTATTTAGGTAAATAACTTCCCCCACCTTTTGGAACGGTATCTCGTTTGAATTTAACAATACAATTGAAATTAGGTATTTCAATCGGATTATCACGCGTCATGCATGTTTCGGTAAGAAGTAACACATTTGTTTGTCTCGTACCTGAATCTTGTAAATCGTATTTGTGACTATGTAGACTTTGGCAATTGAAAGTCATTAGTCAAATGCCATTTCCATTACTAATGAAATCTAAGACACTTTGATCTATCGTCTGAACACTATTTGAATTCTTGCAACAAAGATGCAGTCGATGCAACTTGCCTTCGATTATGATAAAACTTGAATGCAAAATTATCATTTTTGTCGTAATATACAATTTTTCAATATAACTCACCCCAGAGAGTGCAACATAGTTGAGTTCCTGAGAATGTGATTTACTATACTCATATACTATTTCGTCAAAAGTTCCACCTTGCGACTTATTTATAGTTAGAGCAAGAGCTGAAGTAAATGGAAAATGTTTGCGTTTGGCTAAACATTTTCTATCCAATGTTAATGAAATATTTGCCGTTCGTTATTCAATGGAAGCATCGAGATACGCGACTCCATTTTGCACTGCTAGAGTGGCTGCACGCATCCGTCTAGTCACAAGCACCCAAACACCATGCCGAAGTCTGCCGAACTGAACCGACGATACACGACTGTGTTAGGTTTTTTCGTTACGAAATTTTTACATTCGGTCGATGAAAGCTATACAATAGCTTAATAAGTGACAATGAAGCAATTCAAAAGGAGAAAATGTTTCGAATGGAGCTCATGATATTGTATTCATTGCAACGAATAATCTGGTATTGTATGTTTGAGTCCTCAATTCAAGATTCTTGATCAAAGCCCAGAATCCTCCCCCCAACCTCCACATATCTCCATTCCAATTTCATCCAGAGCGAAATCCATCTCCATAAATATCCCGACCTCATGAAATATTCCTTTATACGGTTCTATTCATAACCGAATTGAATTCAATGAAATCTGGTATTCGTTTCAAAGTGGCAAGGCAGAATAAGCAATCCCTCATATATGCCATATTTGTCAATATTTGTTTCGCATGCCGCGATATTTGCTCTCGGCTCTGCAATCCCCCCCTCCTCGGCGCTGAATTAAATATCTGAATGTTATCTGTGCATCCCGAGACAAACACAGACAACCCTTTTCCTTCCAAAATTCAATTTCAGACAGAATGACTTGTTTGATTCACTTCCAGAGACAGAGCACGAAACACCGACTCTGGAGACTGTTTGGAATTCGCTCTGTTTGAGGTTCGACATACTTGGAATAATTCTGCGTATCTGACATTTCGATTGTCTGCGGGAAGGATCATTGATGACTGTTGAATTAATGATTAACGGTTGTGCTTGGGAATCAGGGAGGATAACTGATACTTCAAACGAGAGAGATCGCTGTGTGTCTTTGTTGTATTTCATACGAAAATGGAGCTGTACATGTGTACATCTTCAATACAGGCTGTCTGTTTTCAGACTGACATCTATTTGACGTTTGAACGAGCAACCCTCTAAGAGGTTGTAGCGTCAACCTCTCAAACTTGAACAGGAAAGAGGGATTGAGTGATACTTCATTTCGAAGGTCTTGGAAGCCTTTTTACAATTGTTAATTCAAATTTTTGTTACTAAGCCAGATAATTCGAAGGAACTACGCCTAAGATTTGTAAATGAGTCTCCAATCGTGCTGAGCAATGTTAGAGACTGTTTTCAGTCAAGATTATCTCCTTGAAGTCATTAGAGGAAGATTTTAACCTAAGCATGATGAAAAATAAATTTTTTTTCAAAAATGTGATTTTTTCAAGATTTTTCAAGTTTGAAAAAAAAACTCAGCAAGTAAATACTCTGCGCAAAAAATCAACGCACATTATGGACATCCCAAATTTATTCTACAACTCTAGGTATTCTCAATGATAATTTTTTTTATCAGAATTATACATGCATACGTTATCCACTTTCAACGTTTTTCTTCAATAGAGATGTTTTTTCCCAGCAGGAATAAAAAAAAATGATATTATCAGATTTTGAATGTATTGGCTCTATTCTAGAATCAGTTGTTCTCGCCTAAGCGGTAACTTGCGAGAAGAAGGGTGGAAATACACAAGAATTGCAGAAAGGTTTGGAGTTTCCCATACAAGTGTGTCCAGAATATTGCAGCGATTCAGGGAAACAGGTATGAATGTCCGAAGACCAGGACAGGGTAGACCACTGGTGACAACTGCCATTCAAGAACGTTACTTGAGAGTTTCTTCGTTGAGACAACGGTTTGCAACCGCTCGCCTCCTTCAAAATCAGCTTGAGCGAACTCATAGGGTGCGAATAAGCACTCAGACAATAAGAAATCGCCTCATGATTTGAGGCCTCGTGTCGCTGCAAGAGGCCCAGCTCTTACCCCAGCCCATTTGAAGGGCGCGTTCGGATTTTGCGAGAGAGCATATCCATTGGAAAGAGGCCGATTGGGAAAGAGTTTTCTTCACAGATGAGTCTTGATTCTGCCTCTACCATTGTGATTGACGTTTCCTTGTTTACAGACGTCCACATGAAAGATATGTTCAGTGCAATTTCCTGAATACTACTGGTTTCGGGGGAGGATCGATTATGGTATGGGGTGGAATATCTTTGACTGCTCGCACAGACCTAGTAGTCGCTGATGATGGAGCTATGAATGCTGAAAAGTATATAAGGAACATTCTTGAAAAGCATGTAGTGCCATTTGCCCCATACATTGGTGAAAATTTCATTCTTATGGACGATAATGCCAGAGAGAGGTTAAAGGCTCTTGAATGGAATGGCCAGCAAGAAGTCCAGATCTCAATCCGATTGAGCAAGTTTGGAACAACCTCAATGGAAAGCTGAGAAGTTCAGAAAATCATCCAGCTACTCTTTACGACTCAAGAATCCAACTCGGAGAAATCTGGGAAGGATTAGATCAGAACCTTTTAAGATCACTCATTTTGAGTATGAACCGTCGCCGAGCTGTAATTAACGCAAGGGGTGGAAATACCAATAATTAAATTACTTATCAGCATTTCAGTATTTTGAAAATTGTTCATGTCTCTTCTTTCACATAAGATTCGGTGAAATCCTGAATTTTTCTTTCATTTAATGTGTCTTGTTTCGTTCAAAACCTTCCCGAGAGAACATAAAAAATAAGTTATGAAGTCAATGTAAAGTTAACTTTCATTTAAATTGAAATTTTCAGAATGTGCGTTAATTTTTTTTGCGCAATGTATATTCGACGTTTGAACTAGCAACCCTCTAAGCGGTTGAAGCCTCTCAAAATTGAATAGGGAAGAGGAATTGAGTGATACTTTAATTTGAAGGTCTTCGAAGCCTTTTTACAACGGTGTATGGAAAACGTAATTATGACGAACCATTTCTGCTTAAAATCAATTGATTGATTCAAATTTTTGAGACTCAGCCCGATGAAATTTAAAAATACGATGTCGACTTGGTTATCGTGGAATGTCTGTACATCCATTCCATTTTGCATGGTTTAGCTAGGGTACCTCGGGTTTTCCAAGTCCGTACTCTAGGTGAATATCCTAGAGCCCCTGAGGGGTTATTAATAGAATATTACGAGAAAGAATCATATTATCATTAACATATTATGTTGCAAGACTTTGAGTTTTCTCAGGGGGTACAATAGACCATAAGGTCGAAGTGGACTCTAACATCTTTTAAACTATCTGACTAAGTAGTGTGAGACAAAAACGAGCAGGTCACCAGTTGATCCCTTATGATGAAAGCCATATTTCCTATCTTTCATAATTCCTGAGTTACCAGATCTTTAATAAGCTCGATGTTGATGTCCTTTACCATTTCTCTCCAGTAGCTACATAGCTTTTGATTTCCTCAGGATCTCGTTTTAGTCTTGCGATTTTCCAGTTCCATCTTGAAATGAGTGTTCCTCGGGAGAATAGCGTGAGCTACGACTATAACAACACCTAGCTGTACGCTCGTCGAACTTGTGAACCCACAGACAACGCGACACCTTAGAACCCAACCCACCCTCACCCGGATATCGAGTTTCCTAACGAACATAACCTGCAAACGCTCCAGCCGCCTTGGGATTAGATATTATAATTAACGAAACAGGATGATACCGAATGAGACGTCGCGGTAATATATTCGAACCGTGAGCAAGATGCAATTTATCACCTGGTCGAGTTCCGCCTCGCTGTTTCGCCATAGAGTTCAACGGTAATTTCTGCCTTAATGCATCAGGGTGGGGTGGCTGTTCCGAGCCAGAGAGTACGGGCTCTTAGCCCTGCACCTGCTCCGTGCTAGTGCTGTCGCTAATCTTCCATGGTAACTGCGACAGACGTGAGCGAAACGTCTTCATTAGGGGAAACACGATTATGTGTTTCCTTGTTCGGGGATGTCTCCAATGGATGGCCTTTAGGTCGTCTGCTGCGTCGGTGATCTCGGCTTTCGCTAATTTGGCAGTTCATTAATTTTAGTTGATAATACGAGGACTTAAGGTGGGGAGATGGGACTTGGAAAAATCACTTGGAGCTTGTAACAAGGAAATTCAATCCAGCGAGCATAAACATCACTGATGATGGCTTTTTGAGACGTTATGTGTACTTCACGAAGCAAAGAGATCTTCGAAGGCTATTGGGAATCTTCATTCGTTCTGATCTAAGCCATTTGTTGCAATTCCTTGTTTGCCAACTGAGAGGTATTGGCCAGGTGAAAATACATATTGTTAACCTGCGGATTTTCCTAGACATCTTATAGGTTTATTCAGGCTATGAAGAGTGAATACTTTTGAAGCTAGATGTCACCATTCGCCTCAGATTACTCCGAAGACTCTTACTATATTATGTTTGATGGAAAGACACTTTTAACAGTATAGTTCCTTTGAGAGAAATGGTATATTCTCAAGCCAGAATGTCTATGTTTTCCTCAGTGATAACATCTGATTTCTCTTCTCGATCTCGTTTAGGGTTCTCCAAGCTTGAAATTTGAAGATGATACTCATTTCAATGATGACTATTTTCAATTTTTCGTGCCTCAAAAATTTACTCGTTATGGCCGTCATGAAGGTATATGATTTGTTTTTCCTGTTTCTCCTTTTCTTAAAATTCAGAAACTGAGTGCATACAATTTTTTGGTACAACTGCCTTTAGAAGTGACACTTTTAATGACAGCAAACAATGTTAAAATTAATTGTTTACGTGAAAGCGTGTTAAACATATTTTTAACATTAGTGTTAAGAATATATTTAGCTCTCCATTTTCTTATGGTGGAATAAGATGAGAAAAATTCAGTAATTGCAAATTTTTATTATCAATATTCAGCAATCTTCACTTATGAACATTAATATCAATCGTAAAACTAGAACAATTACTAACATTAATGCCCTGTGACGTCAGGGAGCTTCGCAACACATTATTAGAATCCTCAGCACCATCAGTACTTGTAGAAACCGAAAGCACATTATTGGATGATTATGATCCAGAATCTGTAAGGCTGGGCGAATTTTTTTAGAAATGACATTTCGATATGCAATGGAATGATCAACATAGCCCTCGGCTACCATGTTTTTTTATATACGTAATATTTGCTCCTGATTCTGCTAGCAACAAAAAGGAGGATCTTCGAAAACAGTGTCCTGTATGAATTGGTTGAGGCTTTCGCGGCCATCGTTCAATGTGACATGTTCTTTCGAGCATTTAGGCCGTCGTCGTAGATTAGTTCTCGACGTTTCGCCAGTTCGAGTGTCTGGCATCTTCAGGAGTTATATTTCAGGAGATGTTCTCACTGGACTGAACTGCCTGCAGTGGTAGAGATAGAACGGAAATTTCCAAGGGACATCAGCGAACTGTTTAAAATATGCCTTACATCATCCTATTTCACCTTCAACTAGGAAATATACGAACAAACCGATGGAATATCAATGGGTAATCCACTGACCCCAGTGGTAGCGAATTACTTCATGGAGAAATTAGAAGAGAAAACACTGAATACCGCACCTCTCAAACCGAAAGTATGGTTTCGATATGTAGATGACACATTCGTCATATGGAGTCATGGAAGAGAAAAGCTCAGTGAGTTTCTGACACACATAAATAACATGCATCCAAGTATACAGTTCACAATGGAATTAAAAGACCAAAACAGAAATTTGGCTTTCCTTGATGTACTTGTCACACGGAAGGAAACTACTCTAGGACACACTGTATACCGAAAACCTACACACACGGACTGATATCTACACAACACCTCAAATCATCATCCATGCCATCGTAAAGGGATAATCAAAACGCTAGTCGACAGAGCGAGAAGAATTTGTGAGCCAGAACAACTAGCAACCGAGTTAGAACACTTGAAGCGCGCTCTCATGGCTAACGGCTACACGAAAAACAACATCGATAGATACATCAAACAGAGGCCTGAACACAACAACGACAATGTACCACGTCGCCAAGAATCGGAAACAAAAGTATTCTTGCCGTTTATCCCACGGGTGACAGATAGAATCGGACGAATTCTGGGGAAACATAACATTAAGACAATATTCAAACCTTCGAAAAAGATCAAGGACCATCTCAACTCCACCAAGGACAGAATGGATACACTCAGTACACCAGGTGTATACCGAATTCCGTGCAGCTGTGGAAGTGTATACATCGGTACAACGAAGCGATCCATCAATACGAGGATCAAGGAACACAAAGCCAATTGTAGACTGGGTCATTCAGAGAAATCCGCCGTCGCAGAGCACACACTGAACAACACGAATCATGCAATAGAATTCGACAAAACCCAAAAGTTGTGCACCACTACCGCATACTACCCCAGGCTCTACAGGAAAGCAATCGAAATTCATAAACACCCAACGAATTTCAATAAATCGGAGGAATCTTTGAAAATCAATAGAACATGGGTGCCAGTACTCAAAAACACAAATCCACTTCCCTATAATAATAACAGGGTTCATGAAGTGAATGAAGATCGGGAACCGGTTGTGAACCGGTCGGACACCGGCGCGCGTTCGGTATCGGGACGAGACCGGTCAAGCGCAGCCACGCCCCCCGACCGAGGTTATATAAGGAAGTACAATCTGCGTCCCCGTCACACTCAGGCAGTTCAGTCCAGTGAGAACATCTCCTGAAATATAACTCCTGAAGATGCCAGACACTCGAACTGGCGAAACGTCGAGAACTAATCTACGAAAACGGCCTAAATGCTCGAAAGAACATGTCACAGTGTCCTGTATATTGATTTGGTTCTGGCAGTTTGAGGAATTCGGCAACAATAGATGGAATTTTTCGAAATGTTTTAATACCAACTAGATTGGCAGAGCATTCATTATTCATGTATTTCAAGAAAAAACTCGGAAGACTCTCTTAATATCCATATAGGGGTGTTTCTAAGATAGCCACAACGACCCCTGTTTAGAATGATAATATTAATAATGATTGTATTTTCAAGGAATTCTATGAAAAATCAGGTATTTCCATAAAGCTCCCGATGTTTTGTCCTTTCAAGAGACATAATATCGTAGAAGCGTGTTGTTATTTCGATATGAATAGACCTGCAATTCCTTTGTGTATTTTACTCTTTCCCGTTGAATTATCGCCTTTATGGAAGCCGAATGCACGAGATAAAGCAGACAACAAGACGACAATCCAATCCAGGAGATCATACGGAAGCTTCACACACGAAGAATCCGGAAACGGTAACAGGATACCCGAAAACTCCATTCTCTCATCTCCAAACGAAACTATTCCAACTCCTCCAATATATTTTCGTTACCAGGTAAAAGTTTCCATTTTGCCCGATCTACATGGAATAAATTCCACGCGGCCGAACTTTCCGGGCAAACTGAACGTCTCCCTGCCTATAACTTTCGGAAGGAAACTTATAAAAAGCGCTGTTTATGACTGAGCGAAATAAAGCCGGGATAAAATCCAGTATGGTGGCGATGTCACGTTTTCCAGAGAGGAGCTGGAGATCTTTGGAGGTAACGAGCGCATTTCGGGGTGCACTCGATGAATTCCCAAGGGAGGGGTGTGAAGTATCGTCATTTGGAGCGTTGTAGCGCTTGGTCGGGACATTTCCTTTACGTTGTTTCGGGCTTTTCCCGTCTGGAGTGTCGAATGGATGAATATAGTCGTATCACCTGGATGGAATTCCCGATCAGAGCAATTCGGGAGTTTGAGGAATTCGTGTAGATGTGGCAACGTTGCTGGAACATGGATAAATTGATAAAAAGTGATCATTAAGATGAAAACCATCCACCTGGGAACAGGGTTTGATATATGAGGATTATCCTCCTTCAAAAGTAACAAAAATCTTGATTTGAGATGAAGAAACTATGGAGTCTGAAAATTTCATATAAGATCAGGAAAAACGAGAGTCGTCCACATTTCGTGAATATATTCATTATTGTATTAAGAGTATTAGTATTCCTATAAATGAATAAGATAAGATAATCCCGAAATTCAATAAAGCATTGAAAATACTCAATGATGAAACCTAACATATCAAACTTTAAAAAATATGTCCCATTCACCTTAATGAGAAAAAAATGCTACTCACATTGAAGCCAACAATTTTTCTTTTTCCTTCTTGCACACCAGATGGCTCCTAGACCAAAAAATATCGGTTAGATATTCGAAAAACATCAAGAAATTGAAAAACTTATATTCTAAACACCGATCAATCAGTCCATTACATTGCTGCCGTTCTGCTTTCTCCCTTTGTTCTGTTAAAGATGAAAATAGTTGTTACATTCGAAACGAAAGATTATCCCTGAGTTGCAGGAACGTCCATTAAATTTAATGCTGCCTCAATTCTCCATTAAACGGAGTATCCATGGCTACCGTCTATGGATATTCTGTTTAAGGGAGAATTAAGGCGGCATTAAATTTTAATGGACGTTCCTGCAACTCAGTGTAAATGAATGTATTATCAAATTGTGAATACTTATCTTTCAATGAACAATGAACACTAGATCACAAAAAGCACACTCCTGAGAAAAATTTCTCTAGAAAATTCTCTCTAGAAATATATACAGAACAATAATTTTATTGAAGGTCTCTTGATTGAAAAAAAAATATCAGGAATCCATCCATTCGTCCCCGTGAGGACGTGGGGGCAGGGGGCAACACGACTTCCCCCTTTGGAGCAAAACAAACTAAGAAACTGATGTCGCAAGCGCCTTATCATTTTTCGAAAATTTTCATTTCGCTGCCCTTGAGAAAAAATTCTGCAGGCTCCCTTGAACCTATAAAAAAATATTTGAATGAAAAAGATGAGTTTTCATTGATATGGACTCAAATTTTAGATACCTTGGGGACTTCTGGCCTGAAAAATACAAGTTTATTTCTAATTTATGCATTGAAAGTTTATTAACACAATGAATAGAAAAAGGTCTAAATATTCACCTACCTCAACACTAGACACTCTCGTCACTCACAAAGAACTCACATAACATGTTAAAAATAGGGAAATCTTTGTAATTAAGAAAAGTTGATATTGCGAGAGGAATTTTACTAATCAAAATAAAAAAAAAATAAATTCTTCTTTCCAAAAAACGAAAACTACTACATCAAAGACCCTAAATATCTTCAACATGTAGAAGAATAAGCTTTTATCTGAAAAAGTAAAGAAAATGCGAAAAAACAAGTCCCACCACCTAAGGAAAAATCGACTCACATTGACGTTAAATTCTTGATTTTACGCTCTTGGTCCATCTATGGCTAGAGTTGGGAAGACAATTCATTCCTTTTCTTCGACCATTGGGTCATCCTGGCACTCAACACTACACTAGCACAACACTTTCATGGGAATTCCTGAAAAAACAAGCAATCGTCAGTCGTTGGAGTCGAAAACTTGAAAAAATGACAAAACTATAATAAGTAAGGAAATAAAAAAATTACCATCGAAGCATATCCCACTCCAAATGAGAGACTTTTCCTTTTTTTTTCTTTAATTTTCAAATCATTCTGTCACTCAACAGAAATTGGAAAAAAAATTTGTATAAACATTTCAGGAAGGGAAAACAAAAATAGCAATTTTGATGTCGAAATTGGACCTCTGAATATTCAGAAGTTTTTTTCATGAAGCCTCTGAGAAGCCACAGATAATATACCAAAAGAGCGCAAAAATTTTGTATCAGCTTTTTGAAAGGTGCATTCCAAATTCAGTACACCCCAAGGGTCTTTTGATAGTTCTCATGATAAGAAAAAAATTCAAATTTAGAATATAATTCACACCGAGTTCTGAAAAATTTCAGCTCATAGCCATAGGATGCTTTACCAATTCACACTTTCAGAGAGAAATAACAATATTTTCAACCATTGACCTTCAATAAATGTTTGACATATACAAGTCCCGAATTCTATGATTCCATTGGTGGTAATTATTCAACGCAAAAAGATTCAGAACCATCTTTCGCCCCAATTAACTTGAACTATATTCTTACAACATCTGCATCGAGTGATAAAAGAGAACAATAATGCAATTCTTACAATTTCACGCTGAATTTTCAACAGAAAACATCACAATTCACAATCACGGTTGCTTGACATTCCGATCATAACTCACGAAATAAATCGAATTCCACAGTCATTTCCATGGAAACGAACTTCCACCTGTCGCTTTCCAAGTTGCTTTCGGACGTTTCGAGATTCAATTGTTTACGGAAATTAACGAAGATTTCTCGATTCAATTATCGTCAAGAACTGTCAATTTAATATTATACCTATTTAAAAATTGAAATTCGAGACTATGAATATTTAAATAGTTACTTCTGGATTTTTGTAGGAAAATTATTCTGTGAATACCTTTTTTTATATCGTTGTTCTTTTCTGGAAACCCATTCACATCGAAATTATTTAAGATATCAGCACTCCTGCCTGCTAGAAAATGACATTCCTTTATGGTTCATAGAGAAAAAGTACATAACTATCTATGAGCTCTTCTTGGAAGTAACTTTCTCGAGAAATATCCACTTTTTTCTCAAATGTGGATAATTTCAAATTGGAATGAAACTAGACTGATTCTGCATGACAAGAATTACTAATTCTGATGATTTATGCTTTGAGCATTGGAATTAGCTTGAAAGTTCGTAATCTGTGACAATCAAATTGAATCATAGACGATCGCTTAACCTGAATGGGAAGTTTCGTTGAAATGAAATGATTTCTTTCGAAATTTTCATCAGATTGCGTGGTGTTTTAAGAACACTGATCAACATTTACAGAAAGAAAAGTAGAATTTAATCAATTCCAATATGAATTTGTTCATTTGTGGTAGTAACAGGTCGAATTATGTCTGACATGAAATGAATCAAAATTTTTCAATTTCAACTAGTCGAGATAGGTTGAAGACTAAGTAAACACAGATTTTGGAAAAAAAAACGTTGTGTGCCGTCTTAAGAACGAATTTGCAATCGAAATCACGATGTTTTTTCACCAAAATAGTTCAACGTTTTGACATTTGCAGGTACCGAAATTCTGTGATTCCATTGGTTATGAATATTACGAGCAGAAATTGTGAAAACAGATTTTCCTCGCAATAACCCCAAAATAACTCCTCACTTTATCGACAACAATTAACGAAAGGGACATTATCACTATTCTTACCATATTTTCGAAAACATTTCAACAAAATAAACTCAAAATTCACTGTCATAGGTGCCTAACATTCCGATGATAACCAACGAAATAAATTAAATTCCAACTTCATTTCCATGGAAACGACATTCCACCCGTGGCTTGCCGATTATTTTCTAACGTTCTAGACTCGATTGTTTACGGAAATTTCCGACGAATTCACCATGAAAATTTCAACAACTGTCAATTTTCATGCAGGGAATTTTCTAGTTCAAATAAATCAATGGGGGAAAATGAAAGTTATGTTATGTCTTACTGGTCTGAATCAAAGATTTCCAAAATAAAAATTTTGAATCATTCGAGAAATATTTACAGAAATCTTCTTACAACTCGCAACAGTTTTCTCGAATAGGTATAGCTCAAGTATTCATCAATGAAATACTTACATGCAGTGTGGAAATCCACCAATTGAAACTTCTCTGAAAAAAACCACCAGAATGAAATGATGTAGGAATTTTCATAACCTGAATACTGTATTGCAAATAGTTTGCTAACTACCTGCTACTTCTATGATCCAAAAGAGATATCTCCAGTGAGATTCATTCACTATGTTTGAAAAATCAGATTTCCCAACCATTATCGAATAATCTTGTGAAATTAACTGCTCTGGATACTTTTTGGTCCATTTCCACTATCACGACTGCCTGTCTCTCACCTTCTGCCTGAAAAAATAAATGACATTCGATTGGTACATAGATGAAAAATTCTATGAAATTCAATGAGCCTTTTCTGTACCTTCTATTCAGATTATCAATCATTTTTCTTCATGAAAATCTGTATGAAAATGCAACAATACACTTTCAGATATAAAAGAACTTCTGATTTTGGTTATATGATCAATTCAAAGCCTTTTTAATGTAACATTCCGATAGAATATCAGATTATCACGTAAGATCACGTAAAAATCTGGTGTATTTTGGGGTTGGGGCCTATTATATTCAAATTGTCATAAAATTGAGTATTCTTGAGAAATCTAACACACATATTCGAAAAAAATTCCATAAATTCGAGTTTTTCTGAGCTCATCTGTAGTCATTCGAATTCAAGACTTGTCAATACAAGAAATCATTCGAGAAATGTAGAATTCAATCAATCCAGGTTGATTTTGCTGGGTGGAGACATGAGTAAGGACATATTTTGGAAAACAATTCGTTAAATGATGCTTCAAAATCGAATTTTCAATCGAAATCACAATGTCTTTTCTCCCAAACAATTCGATGCTTTGACATTTGCAGGTTCCGAAATTCTATGATTCCATTAGTCATGAATATTACGAGCAGAAATTTTGAAAACAGTTCTTTCTCGCAATAAAACCTAAATAACTCCTTACATTATCGACATTGATCATGAAAAGAGACAATATCACTATTCTTACCTTATTTTTGCAAAATTTTCAACGAAATAAACTCAAAATTCACTGTCATAGGTGACTAACATTCCGATCTTAACTAACGAAATAAATGGAATTCCACCTTCATTTCCATGGAAACGACATTCCACCTGTGGCTTGCCGATTATTTTCATACGTTCTTGAGTCGATTGTTTACGGAAATTGCCGACGAATTCATGATAAAAATTTCGACAACTGCAAATTTTTATGTAGGGAATTTTCCATTTCAAAGGGTAAAAATGAAAATTATTTTATGTCTTACTGGTCTGAATCAAAGATTTCCAGAATATAAATCTCGATTCATGTGAGAAAATCGATAGAAATTGACAACTTGCAAAAATTTTTTTGGATATACATACATCGCAGTATTTCAGGAATCAATCATCGAAATACTTACATACAGTGTGAAAGTCCACCCTTTGAAACAATTCTGAAAAAAAACAGCAGATTAAATAGATGAACGAATTTTCCTAACCTGAATTCTGCAGTGGATATATTTTGCTAAATACCTCCAACCTCTATGATTCAAAAGAGAGATCTCCAGTATGATTCATCCATTATTTCGAAAAAATCAGATTCCTCAACCATTATCGAAAGATCTTATAGAATTAACTGCTTTTCCAGATAATTTTCGGTCCATTTTCACTTCTACGTCTGTTTCGCACTTTCTGCCTGAAGAAAAAATGACATCGTGTTGGTGCATAGACGAAAAATTCTATGAATGTGACATACCTAAAAAATATCTGAAAATCGTAGAAATCAGGAGTTTTTTGGCATTGGGGCAAATTATTTTCAGAAATTTCATAAAATTGAGTGTCCTCGAGAAAACTTATACACATATTCGAAGAAAATTCAATCAATTCGAGTTTTTTGAGCTCAGCCGTGGTAATTCAAATTCAAAACTTGTCTTGACTTGTTCTTGATTCGAAATTTCACAATTTTTTTATTCTCCATCAACGATCATTACTGAGTCCTGACAGATTTTATTGTTAACTATTGTACACATCCCAAAAATGAACTATTCAAGACAAATTTGAATGATTTAATAATATTCAATTCGAATCATTTGACGTATGAAATTTCTGAATTTCTATGCTCCCGTTGATTGTTAATATTCCGAATATATGTCGATATTCGCCATCGTAATAAATCTGAATTACTTTCTCTCAATATCTTAATCGAGTTTTCAAAAAAACAATATAACTATTCTTACCATCTTGATAGCAGAAATTTCTATCGAATCATCACAACAAATTATTCACAATCATAGCTGCCTAACATTTCAATCGTGACTTACGAAATGAATTGAATTCCTTCGTCATTTCCATGGAAACGAATTTCTACCTGTGGCTGACCGTTCTAAACTTCGATGGTTTACAGAAACCTGCGGAGATTAGACAGACCATCGAATTTTCGTTATCAATTGCTGTCAATTCAATTCAAGAAGATTATCCATTTGAAGACTTATAATGGTCCACATCTTCATGATATTCCATATCGGCAACCATGGAGACCAACATCAAATTCCACCCTCGAAAGAACCAGACAAACTATCTCCAAGCAGAACAAATATTGTTTCGAAACGGGCTAAGCGAAACAAACAAACTCGAAATTATCGAAAAGTTCCGACAAACTTCCAAAGCGAGCTGATGTGATATATTTGCGAAACTTCCAAACGTCTTTGTTTATCAATTTCTTGGAGTTTCGTACATCAAACTTGAAGATGGCTCATAAATTTGGGAGTTAATTAGGAAACTTGATTCGTTACCTTTATGGGGTGTTTCACAACAGCATACTAATGTTGCAGGGGTCTTTCGGCAAATTTGTTGGTGTGGTGAAGCGAGGATATACAGACTGTAATGGGAAAGTTACAATTTTGTTTTTTTGTTAATAACCATCACTTGCCCTTTCCGCAGATTTGGATATCATGAAAAATAAAGTGACGTTTTGCCCGAATGAAAATAAAACCGAGTTTTCGTGTTTTCATTTGAATAATCATCAGAAATATAGAAAATTGAGTGTGACTTTCGGTTCTTCTACCTTAGAACATAATTTCAATCCTAGATACCTGGGAATCAAACTTGATTTCTCTCTTAATTTCACCGCCCATTTAGATGATCTACGTTTGAAGCTTGAAACTCGAAACAATATTCTTCAGAAACTAGCTGGTTCTTCATGGGGCGCTGATGCAACAAAACTTCGTACGGCAGTGCTAGCTTTGGTTTTTTCTAGTGCTGAATATTGTGTTGTTACCCTGTTTGGTTGAACAGTGTTCATGTCAAATCAATTGATGCCCAACAAGATTTTTCTATGAGGATTATTACTGGTACTATCAAGTCTACTCCTACTCCTTGGTTACAAGTCCTTTTAAATATTGCCCCTCCCCATATTCGCAGAGAGACAACAACTTTGAATTTTTGGAACAAATTCAATTCCTTTTCAAATTCATTTCCCATACTCACCTATATTCCAGATATTGAGGTCCCCAGATTGAAGTCGCGTAAACGTTTTTGGTCAAATTTTCTGATTGATATGAATAGAAGCGACAAAGAAATTTGGCAGTCTGAATGGAATGTATACAATTTTTCCAATAAAGATCTTATTTCTGATCCTTCCATCAGAGATCGTGGTTTAGACCTTCCCAGGAGAATATGGTCTGTTCTAAATCGTATTAGAACAGGCCATGGACGATGCAACAGCATGCTCTTCCGATGGAATTCGTTTGAGAGCCCTAGTTGTGAGTGTGGGGAAAATGAGGAGACTATATAACATCTCATAGAAAGATGTCCCATTCATAAATTTCAAGATGGTTTCGAATCTATACAAAAGTAACGAATTTATGGGAGGTTAATTTAAAAATAATTTAGTTTATTCTAAATAGTTGGTTTCTTTTCTGCTTTTGTCTTTTCTCATTTCAGATTGAGAATTGCGAGTCGTTTTTGTGAAGAATCTGTTTATCTGAGCCCATACACGGATATCATGAGGCTGTTCTCTCAGATCACACTGATGTCTTTCAACATTTTCCTGATAATAAATATGTACTTAGGTAATTTTTTTTTCACGGGCGGGGTAAGGGTTTTTGCGAGGTTTCTGTCAAATGGGGTTTCTTCCCTCTCCTCATTTAATCATACTGCAAGCCTGTATGGTTTTCCTGTGTTTGGTCCCAACTGGATGGTCTGCAGCTTCTCTACAAATTGAGAAGAGTCCTTGACAAAAGATTCCGTATTTCCCACATGAGGTATCTACATGGTCGTTAAGACTTTGGCTAAATCGTATGTTAGTGAGACGATGGTACTAGTTGATAGTTGATAGTTTGAAAGGGGTTACAGTCCACTGCGACCTTATGGTCTATTGTGCCCCCTGACAAAGCTTTACAGCTCGCCTGCCAGTCCCAGAGATCTTATGAAATCCGATATGTCGGAAGGCTTCAGTGAGGCTAATTCCTCACTCCTACCGGTTTCTTGACCAAATCATTGTTTTCCTTTGGCTTACAATGCCAAAGCATTCTGTGACTAGGTGAATAGGAGTTTCTTCCTCCTCCCCACAGAATCTACACTCGTCAGTGTCTGATACGCCCATTCTCAGCAAGTGCTTCCTGAGGCGACAATGCCCTGTAATTAAGCCAGTGAGGAGTTGTAGTTGGTTCTCACTGAGATCCAAATATTTTTTGAATCTTGCAATTTCAAAATTCGGAAGGAACTTTTTGGAGTGATCCAACCCTGGGAGATTCTGCCTGAGTGTTTCTCCTTCAGTTTTCTCCTTCTCCATAAACTCCTTCTTATATGTACATTTTGATATACCATAGAAAGGTTCTATGCCAGTGAGTGCTTCCCGAGCGCCCTTTCTGGCAAGTTTATTGGCCTCTTCGTTACCTGTGATTCCCGAATGACCAGGAAACCAGATTAAAGAGATCTCATTTTTCTTGCCTACCTCATTGAGTTAGCTCCGGCATTCTCATGTAGACTTTGAGTCGATGACATAGGAGTTCAGTGCTTAAATAGCAGCTTGACTATCTGAGTGAATAGCTATGTGGCAATTCTGATAGTGTCTCTCTAGATTAATACCTGGACATCTTTCGATTGCTAATATTTCTGCTTGAAGAACACTCACACAGGAACCTAACGATAGTGCAAAATCGGCTTTGGCCCCGTGAACCCCAGCGCCAGCTCCTGTGTTGGTTTTAGAACCATCTGTATACCATTTATCAGTATTTTCTTTGAAATTCTGGTCTGTGTATTCCCACTCCCATTTTTCTTTTTTGCATAGCATCGTACTGAAGTTTTTCTCAGTATTTACTTTCGTCTTACTAACTACTAACTGAGATTTAACTTTTTTTTTCACCTAACCTAAATCATTACGAGAACTAGAAACTAGGACATTTTACTCTGACTTTCACTCAGACTAGGTTTTCTCCAGCATCATTTACTCTTTCACGACTTTCTGAAAAATGGGATAATTAACTGTCGCCCCTATATACAGGGTGAGTCGGGAGGAACGGACCAAACTTCAGGTGTGTATTCTATAGCTCAAAATGATATAAAAAAACTCATATGTTGTTATCTGATTTTCATTTGTTCTCAAACTATAGCGTCATTATGAAAAACAACATTTTCTATATTAAAATGGTTTCATTTATAGCTTTATTTTAATAAATGTACGAAAATCCCGCCATTAACCTCGAAACACATTCGTCTGCGAAGGGCTCTCGATGCTTTTCTGATTGATTCGAGCTTTTCTCTAATAAGCAATGCCATATTTCTAACGCGTCGAATTAGAGCATCCCGAGTGTCAACTTTAACTTTGTATACCTCGTTCTTGAACCAGCCCCACAAACAATAGTCAAGGGTGTGAGGTTTGGAGATCTTGGAGGCCAACTAATACGACCACAGCGACTAATCCATAGTCCGAGAAACTCTTGATCTGAATATTGGTTGACCTTATTCAAATATTCTAATTACCCTATAGTTTGAAAACAAATGAGAATCGGATAACAACATATGAGTTTTTTGGAATTATTTCGACCTGCAGAATACACACCTGAAGTTTGGTCCGTTCCTCCCGACTCACCCTGTATATAAACCGATTCTGAGCCTCGGATATAGACGATAATTTTCTGCATGGAGCAAGGTTATTGATTGGAAATTGCGAACGCCATACCGTGTCTGACGTTCTACCGCAGGTGTCATTCCAATATCGTCTTATTGTGATCGATGCAGATAGCTGTTGGGCATCCCCTGAACCAGACAGAGATTGATTGCATTGCAGGCCGGTATATGTACATCGCAGAAATTGTCGATGAACAGGACAGTATCGTATCTGTCTATCGGGGCAGATGCTAGATTGTCTTTGTATTGATGCCAGGAACAGGGAAAAGACGAGATTGTTCATCAGAAAAAGGAGGAGTGGTGAATTTTTTTTATTTGGGGTCAGATCAAAAAAATGAAGTTGGTGGAACAGCAAAAACAGAATTTCAAAACAAAGACGCACGAAAAAGGCAAACATACTTGTCATTTTGACAATTCTCGGAATACGTCGTAGTTTTTGGTCCTGAAAAATCTTCGGTTTTCTTGTGTTATGAGATGTTTGGTTTATCTATGGGAGATGATTTAGTTTTATTGAGGTCCTGTGGCGGTCTTCAAATATCTGAACTTCTGAAAAATCATCATTAGGATGGTCGTACCTGGTTCGAAAGAACCCTCACGATCAGAGAGCAAGGCTGAGAATTCAAATTTGAATATTGAAGGAATTCGAAGGACAAGAGTGATTAAGTTCCGAAATTAGCCACTGAACATGGTGTTGAGATCTTCTCAGAAACCCACATGGCTACAGAGGAACTTCTTCGTGAAGGAAGTCAATTGAAAGTTATGTACTCATTGATTTTTCACTTAGTCAAAATTACAGTTTAGCTTGTTGTGTTATAAGTTTCCCCATGTTTAGCAATTCAAAAAGGGAAAATTTATTGAGTTTTTTCATTTCTTTCAAACATTGTGACATTTCTGTCATGACTTATTTATGAAGAAAGAATTTCTGCAATGGGTGGTTAATTCAAAAACCACTAGTTTTTTTTGCTTTTGTCTTTTTTTATTTAGGATCTAGAATTTCGGGTAGATTGGTGAAGAGTCTGTTTTTCTCTGCTGCCCATGGAAGGACTACATGAAGATGTTCTTCTGATCACGTAGATGTAGTCCAAGATCCTTTGATATTTTTAGTAAATTTTATTCCAACACGGTTGAGGCCAGGGATTTTTCTCTGGGTTTTTTTCCCTTTCCTCATTTCATTATTCTACATGCCTGTATGTAGTATTGTATTAATTTAGCTCTCTCAATCAAAAGAAAATACATTCATAACAATGCTCGACCCCATGTTGCCAAAGTGGTCAAAACATGCTTGGAAACTATGAAATGGGAAGTACTAACCACCCGCCATGTTCTCCAGACGTTGCTCTCTCAGACTATTACTTGTTTCGATCAATGGCACACTGCCAGGATGACCAGAACTTCCGGTCTTATGAAGAAGATAAAAATTTGGAAAACTCCTAGATTCATTCAAAGAATGACCAGTATCGATGTACGATACTTTTAATCATAAATGTATACCTCGTTTTTCACACTAAAGCCTTGAATTTCGGGAAAAAACGGCGGAAGTAAAGTTGTACAGCTATCAAATAAGAATATTATTTCATCCACTTTTGAAGGGCTGTAACTTGGAGGAAGGAGAGTGTGGAATACAAAGATATAAGAATGATCCCCCTCAATTCTTGCTAAAGAATCACCCATTGATAGGTTACGCATCAACTCAGAACAACTCTGTATATTGACATTAATTGTGTCTTCCAGGCTTATTGGCCGTGGTCTATTAGGAATTATTTCACCTAACGTTTCGCCCACAACTGCGGTAGGCATCTTCAGAGGATTCTTGGTCTGAGATTGTAACTCGACCTCTGAATTTCCGAAAGTGATGCTGGATGCGATCCGTTGGTCCAACTTATACCTTGATCATTGGCGGGAGAAGGTAGTGGGTTTACGCGCGATGTTGATTGGTCCATCGCTTCCACCTCCTATTGGTTTGATTTTGGTCTTTTACAACACCGTCAACCATGCGCTATGTACCAAAGGAGTTTCTTCCCTTCTGTTCATATTGTTCTTATGTTTATATATCTCAATGGATTCTATGTTCACCCTAGGATAGAAACTTTTGATGTTCGAAATAACCTCTGCCTTTGAGAAAACAATATTGCGTCCATCTGTCAGAGCATGTTCCGCTAGCTGTCTGATTGAGTCGACAGCATCGTTCATGCTCCTTAATTTTCGTATTGATACTTCGCTTCGTTGTACCAATGTAGACTTTGCCGCAGTCACAAGGTATCCTGTAAATACCGGGTTCTGATCATTTGGCCAAGTTTTTGAGTTGGCTATAGACAGTCTCTATATTGTGCCTCTTTAGTATTCTACCAATTCTATCGATGACCTTGGACACATATGGTAAGATAGCTCTTCCATTGGGGGCCAGTTGTGATGTGTTATCATCACTTGTGGAAAGTTTCGGTCTTTTTGCCCTCTGAATTTTCTTAGCATATCCGTTAGCGACGAATGCATGCTGTAGATGTTCAAGTTCATCCTCCAGAAATTCCGGCTAGCACAATCGTCGGGCTCTGTCTACGAGTGTTTTCATAACTCCTCGTTTCTGTTGAGGATGATTATTGGACTGCTTGTGTAGATACCTGTCAGTGTGGGTTGGTTTTCTATAAACCCTTAGTCCTAGCTACCCATTAGGCTTTCTAGTAACCAAGACGTCTAGAAAGGGTAGAGCCCATCCTTTTCAATTTCCATGGTGAATTGAATATTTGGGTGCCTACTGTTAAGATGGGATAGGAAAGCATCCAATTCTTCAAGTCCATGACTCCAAACGACAAAAGTATCACCCACATAACGTAGCCAAATGGATGGTTTCTTTGTTGCCGCTTCAATTGCACTTTGTTCGAATTTCTCCATGAAGAAATTTGCAATTGCAGGACTTAGATGGTTTCCCATAGCGTAGCCGTCTATTCGCTCATAGAATTCGCCTTTCCACTGAAAATAGCTGAATAGCTGTACCTATATTGTTGATATGACAAGATTGGAGAAGGGCCTAGAGCCTGTGGGGATCCCTAAACACTAATCCGTGTTTAATAAAAGCAAGGGGACACAGGAAGGCTTCCAGATCTTCCAGAAACTCAAAGCACAATACTCTGGCACAGCTCTGAACCAGTCAGAGATTGATCGCTTTGCCCCTGCTCTCCATCTGCTCCAGAAAAATTGTCGATATCGCGTTTAAACGCAAACTTACAAGCTTCCGTCGATTGACACTAATTACGCAAGTCGGGGTCCATACCATTCGCCAATTCAGAAATAAATTAGGGTAAACATTCATCGCGTCAGACCGCGGCATTTCGAGAGGGTAAGCCCCCCCTGGCTGTCAGACAATGCCCATATTAATTGCGCCTAGGAGATAAATGGAGGGACCGGGTGATCGATCATTGGAATCGAACGTTTGCGGCGAGCAATAACTAACGGGAAAGTGCTTTCGTCCTAATTGTATCTGGCTTGGATTGTGGCAAAATTCATTGTGGATCCGAAAGATTATCTTCCCTGGGAAACGTCGTTGGAATTCCGGACGGGAAAAAGGGGATAGGATTCAGTTTTCGGAGTTCCACGATCGGGGAAAACGGGGTCAAGTGTGAGTTGATCTCCCCGTGAAGGAATTCAATTCCTCAAGGGGGAATTGGTTTATTTTAACATCGTTACACTGCGGAGTTGTTGGGAATTTACATGTGTGAGATACTTAATATTCATTATTACATATTACGAAGAAAATCTCTGCAGTATGATTGAATGAGGAAAGGGAAAATCCTCAGCTGAGAAAACCCTTAATTCGCCCGTGTAAGAAGAAAGTTTACTGAAAATATTAAAGAAATCTTGAATGGTTTGAAATGACTTAACGTCAGCAGCTACAGTTCACGAAGAAACTAGATAGATTACATGGAAGAGATAACATTTGAGATTTTTGGAAAAAGAAGGAAAGAAATTTAATCTGAAATATGAATGAAAAAAGAAAATTTAACCATATATTCGTTTGATTCAGAGGGGTAAGATAATACAATACATATTGAAATGAACAGGTACCTAGCTGAGGTTGGTAAAACACGAAAAAATCATACAGGTCTGCAGTATGATTAAATGAGCAAAGAAAAAAAACCTCAGCTGAAAAAACCCTTACCTCGCCGGTGAAAAAAAAATTACTCAAATCATTAATTATCAGGGAAATGTTGAAAGATATCAGCGTGATCTAAGAGAACATCTTCATGTTATCCTTCTATAGACACAGAAAAACAGATTCTTCACAAAACGACCCGCAATTCTTAATCTGAAATGAAAAAAGACAAAAAATGAAACAAACCAATTATTTAGAATAAACTGAATTATTCCTGAATTAACCTTCCATTTCAGAAATGCATTCGTTACTTTATGGATAGCCTCGAAACCATCTTGAAATTCATAAATGGAACAATTATTTATAGGATGTTATATAGTCTCCTCATTTTCTCCACACTCACAACTAGGGCTCTCAAACGAATTCCATCGGAAGAGCATGCTGTTGCATCGTCCATGGCCTGTTCTAATACGATTTAGAACAGACCATATTCTCCTGGGAAGGTCAAATCCAGGAACACTGATGGAAGGATCAGAAATAAAATCTTCATTGAAAAAATTTGATACATTCCATTCAAAACGGTTTATGCGACTTCAATCTGGGGACCTCATTATCTGGAATATAGGTGATTATGGGAAATGAATTTGTAAAGGAATTGAATTTGTTTCAGAAATTCAAAGCTGTTGTCCCTCTATGAATATGGTAAGGGACAATATTTGAAAGGACTGGTAACCAAGGAGTAGGTGCAGACTTGATAGTACCAGTAATAATCCTCATAGAAAAATTTAGTTGGGCATCAATTTTTTCACATGAACACTGTTCAACCAAACAGGGCAACAATATTCAGCAGCAGAAAAAATCAAAGCAAGCGCTGCCGTACGAAGTATTGTTGCATCAGCGCCAGCTAGTTTCTGAATGATGTTGTTTCGAGTTATAAGCTTCAAACGCAGATCATCTAAATGGGCGTTGAAATTTAGAGAGAAAAGTTTGATTCCCAGGTATCTAGGATTGAAATTATGGGAGAAGAATCGAAAGTTACACTCAATTTTCTATATTCCTGATGATTATTCAAATGAAAACACGAAACCTCGGTTTTATTTTCATTCGAGCACAAACTCCACTTCAAAAAATAATTTTTCATTATATTCAAATCGGCGAAAAGGATACTTTCTATTGTTTGAAAATTAGAATGATGAAAAGACAGAGCAATATCATCAGCATAAATAAATTTTTCCGAAGAAGTGGTTGGAATGTCACACAAATATAAATTGAATAGGAGGGGTGCTAAACTGAACCTTGTGGAAGACCATTATTCGAAGTTTCGAAATTATTACTATTATTATCGACAAAAACTCGGAACTTTCTGTCGGATAACATATTTTCCAATAGTCTAACCATTTTTCCACATTTTAAATGATTATAGAGTTTAGAAATTAGTCCATCTTTTCATACTGTATCATATGCAGCTGATAAATCCACGAATGCTGACCCTGTGTTGAAGTTTTTATTGAACCATGATTCAATAAATGTGGTGAGGCTGAAAACCTGATCGCAACAATTCCTATTTTTCCTGAAACCACCCTCACAGTTCTATTATGATTCTTCAATATTTGATTATATTCTAAACAGAATCAATCTCTCTAAAATTTTGAAAGGTATGCTCAATAAACTAATAGAAATGAATCGAAGTAACATATTGTTTTTTTTTTTTCGTTCGCATGAGATTTTGTTTCAGTGACTTAATTACACGAAGTTATTCTTCCTGGTTGTAGGTAACATTTCTTATGTCACCGAGTATACGTCAAATCTCAGAATTCATCGTCTCTCAAATAAATAAAACCATATTCCCCCTACAGCACTCTCCCGAGGAAAGATTGCGCGTAGAAAATTCGAAATTCCCAGAGGAAATGTGGAAAGGACCTTATATCGCACGCACCTCGAGCGTCGCGACGCCTGCATGAAACAACTGGCGCTGAATCAAACGGAAAATGAGATCGTATTTCATCGCGCTACGACATTTCACCCACAACAAGGGAAAAAGAATATTATTATATTTTATGGCCTCGGAAAAAGCTGTCTGAGACTGTGGCCTGGAGCTTTTTATGAATGGTCGATACCTTCCGAGTGACTGGCGAGAGTATAATGCGCAAGATTGATGGATTAATCTCAATAAATCTTTATCGACTCGGAGTGCTTTACGTGAGGTTGGTTTATGAGAGGTAGTTCTGATATTGCACTGGTCGATATCTCGGGAATTTTGTGAAAATTGAGGAAAACCCAATCAGAACGACATATTTGATGTTGAGGAAGGACTGGAATTAACCAATGAGTCAGAATATGAATGCTGCGCACAGTAGGTGTGCTTGAGAAGATAGAAAAGGTTGTTTAATTTGTTTAATAGGTCTACAACTCTGCTTCTAACGTTTCTTCCCGAAATTCTAGGTTTGTTTGTAAAAAACTGGTTATAAAATTATGATTCAAAGTATTGTTCATCCAGAGTTTCTGGAGAAGAAGAAAACTGAAAGAGAAACACTCCAGCAGAATCTCTCAAGGTTGGATCACTTCAAAAAGTTCCCTCGGAATTTTGAAACTGCAAGATCCAAAAAATATTTGGATCTCAGTAAGAACCAACTACACCTCCTCACTGGCTTTCTTACAGGGCATTGTCGCCTCAGAAAGCACTTGCTGAGAATGGGCGTATCGGACACTGACGAGTGTAGATTCTGTGGGGAGGAGGAAGAAGCTCCTAATCACCTTGTCACAGAATGCTTTGGCATTGTAAGCCAAAGGAAACAATGCTTTGGTCAAGAGACCTGTAGGAGTGAGGAATTAGCCTCACTGAAGCCTTCCGAGATATTGGATTTCATAAGATCTCTGGGACTGGAAGGCTAGCTGTAAAGCTTTTTCAGGGGGCACAAAAAACCATCAGGTCGCAGTGGACTGTAACCCATTTCAAACTATTAACTATTGTTCATCGCTGGTCACTTTTTTTCCCATCTTTCATACTGAAGCAGAAAATAAAAACCACCCGCAAATAACCAGAATTCGTTAACTGACATGATCAATCAATAAAAACTTCAAGATGCATTCATTGGCCACTGTGGCTTTCACCAACTAATGGCCTCAATGCTAAATTCCCAACATTCCGAATATGGGGCAACATGCAGTTTTCAATCCAAATTCCCCATGGAAATGCTTTCGAATATCGAAATTGTGTTTCCAACCTATTTTCATGCATTCAAGTCATTGATAAACACAAAAATTACAAACATAGTCAGCAGGGGAAATGTGAATTTCAAAGCGATATCCAAATAAAGCATAATACATAAAGGTTTTATTTAAGCTGGGAATAAAGCTTCAGGACGCAGTAGTGAAAAATAAGCTTAATGGAATCCAATGGGGGTGGACCATTAGTTTGATCGAATAATCAGAATGTACCGATATTGCATCGAATTGAAATATATTACGTTTGACCAGTGTGCAGTGGGTTTCCAAAGAAATAATTAATCGGTACTGGTAGGTTCGAAATTCGAATTCGAAAAGTTTGTACTTATTCGTCCTGGATTTTGAAACTGACCATATTCATCCTTGCATTTATGTTTTTTGTTAGAATAATTGGAATTCATTGCATATAGAAATTTCATTGCTAAAAAACTTCTCCCAACCACAATAGATTATGGATCATCATCATAGAAACTTTCGGTTTCTACAAGTACTGATGGTGCTGAGGATTCTGATAATGTGTGTTTCTGAGATGCAGAATTGAGAGTACAAAGGGAATATTTTTCGGCTGAATTATTGAAAAGTCTGATATGGCAGCTATTGCAGGACCCTACACTGCCCAAAAAAATTAATGCACATTATGGAAATCTCAAATTTATTCTACAGCTGAAAGTGCTGCAACGCGAAACATGCAATTTGACCCAAGAGGAATGTGCCTAAGCGGTAGTTTTGCGAGAAGAAGGGTGGACATACACAAGAATTGCAGAAAGGTTTGGATTTTCTCATACAAGTGTGTCCAGAATGTTGCAGCGATTGAGGGAGAAAGGTATGAATGTCCGGAGACTAGGACAGGGTAGTCCACGGGTAACAACTGCCATTCAAGAACGTTACTTGAGACTTTCTTCGTTGAGACAACGGTTTGCAACCGCTCGCCTCCTTCAAAGTCAGCTTGAGCAAACTTATGGGGTGCAAATTAGCACTCAGACAATAAGAAATTACCTCAGAGAATATGATTTGAGGCCTCGTGTCGCGACAAGAGGCCCAGCTCTCACCCCAGCCCATCGAAGGGCGCGTTTGGATTTTGCGAGAGAGCATATCCATTGAGAAGAGGCCGATTGGGAAAGAGTTCTCTTCACAGATGAGACTAGATTCTGCCTCTATCATTGTGATCGACGTTCCGTTGTATACAGATGTCCAGATGAAAGATATGCTCAGTGCAATTTCCTGAATACTACTGGTTTCGGGGGAGGTTTGATTATGGTATGGGGTGGAATATCTTTGACTGCTCGCAAAGAACTTGTGGTCGTTGATAGCTGTAATTAACGCAAGGGGTGGAAATACCAAGTAATAAATCGCTTATCAGCATTTCAGTATTTTGAAAATTGTTCATTTCTCTTCTTTCACATAAGATTCGGTGAAATCCTGAATTTTTCTTCCATCTAATGTGTCTTGTTTCGTACAAAACATTCCCGAGAGAACATAAAAAATTAGTTATAAAATCAATGTAGAGTTAACTTTCCTTGAAATTGAGATATTCCGATGCATGAATATTGCATTGCTCAAACTCAAATCCGTAATGGCACACTTGAAAGACTCAGACCACCCAATGTTAAAGATAATCAAATAGACACACGAAAAATGATGTAACACAATTACTGTCCTCCCTCCAAACCCCCTGAGCCCTTCTCTATGTCTCTGAGCCCGATCCCTTAATACCAGATGATCCAACGTCCTCGGACTTGGCAACAATATTACGAAACTTTATTATTCCCTCCCATTGTGGCTTGTGCTACCTTCATCCCGGAATGAAAATTCAAAAGTTAGCTCTGCACGACGCTTCCCGTTTTCCATCTCGTCCCGATATAATAAAGACGCGTCCCGACGTCTCCCAGAGGCCAGATTTATATCTGAAATGGGAACTGTCGCAGCCGAAATGAAAATTCCTGTATCTGCTGCGGGATTCGACTCTTTGTACCGCCGATGGATTTCTTTGGGGATGAATTAAAAACCTGCCCGTCCCTTGGAAGGGATGGATTGACCATCAGGAGTAATTACAGAAATGGTCCTTTCGTGTTGTTCTTCGTCCTCTTGATGTCTATCTGAATGGGGACGCTCGCCTTAATGAAGGATATTGATATTCTCTCTTTGGTGTGGGTTGAAATAGCCCCCAGAGGGATTGAAGAAGAGTTGGTGGTTTGAGTGGATGATGCTGGATTAGTGTGAAGGGTTTCGTAGATGAGATGGATGCTTCTGGTTGAAGCAAAAATTGTTTAATTACATAGTGCAAGAAAAGAGATCCAATTCGAGTAAAATATGCGTTGTTCATTCCAACTTGTTGGCAAAAAACTGGGACAAACTTCTTCTGCAACTCGGGTGAATTTGAGAGGTTTCTAAGTCAATTTTAAATTCACAAAACCAGCGTTTTGTTAGAAAGGCCGACTAGTTTCAGGTCGCTACCTTAAAGACCGCATTTCTGAGCACAAATGAGACTCTATCAACATCCTCAATCCCAAAGATTATAGAGTTAGAAAGATAGGAAACGCCCTTGTATCTGTGGTACTAAAATCCGACTACGATTTTTGGCTAGTTTCTTACTTGTGACACATAGATGACGCTGAAAACCTTATTTGGTACAGAAAACTATTTTAATAGAACAGGCGCGAAATTTGAAACACATTTCTCATAAATTTTCATTTAATTGAATACTTTGTCGAGCTTTTAAAAAAATATCCTAAACGACAAAAAAAAAGCAGGGCTCTGCTTTTTGATCAGGATGATCTTTTCTTCTGCATACTTCTTTGAATCAAATGAAATACGCTTCTGGATTCTTTATTTTTTTTATTTGAAATGATTGTGTTAAATCAACTGCAATGCAATGATTATGAAATTGAGTACATTTCAAAAATTTGTTCACATATTAGAGAATTATCATAACAATTTCAAGAACTAATTGTGAATGAACTCTCGATAAATCGAACATCGATAAGTCAAACAGTTGTTCTGGACCCGATTCATAGATATCTTACCCAGTGTATTTTAACCTCAATGAGTCTAGAGGGTCTAGTAGATGAGTCGAACTGCTGGAAGGGTCGTCAAGAGAACCACCACCTCAATAAGTCGTTCTTCTGACCACCATTGCCTCTATGAGTGGAATTTCTTGATCTAATGAATGAGACCGAACAAAATTCGGTTCACAAACAAATTATCCAAAACAATATTTTTGCCCTGAAACCTCTATTCATTTGACAACACTGAAAATAAAAAACAATGAACTAGATAGTAACATGATACGAGTTTCAAAACTTACATTTCCATTCTCTTTGGTAATGAAAAGAATGCACATTATTATTCTTTCTATTATTTCTGCAATTAATCACCATGTATTTCGAATGTCGGGCAGTTTCTAACACAAAATTCATAACAGAAAAACACACAAACAAAGATTATGTAGTGAGCTAGGTGCTACTCTTGCAGATTTCGAGTTATTTCAGTGGAAAATACGCTAGAAAAAGCAATCATCATTCAGCAAAAATATTTATTCAAGTATTTCTCTCAAAATTGACAACAGCCTACTAATGATCTCTATTTAATCTACTCTAATCTCTTACTTTTGAAAAACAGATGTCGCTGACATCACTGTAGTCGCTTCGTTTCCCATCTTTATACTCTATAATCTTTGCTCAATCCTTTGAAGAACAAAAAGGAAAATAATACAGGACTAGCGGAACATGTAAGTGTTCTTCTTCACTCTTTAAATTTCCATCCTGGCTCTGTAGAAATATTAGGTAGGCAAGTAAATTTGAAAAAACGGTTATAAGATGAGATGATATCCATAAAACCGGACAAAAATTCAATTAACAAAAGAACTGATTTAGAGAAGTTAAATACCGCCTATCATTATTTAATTGGAAAAATCAAAAATAAATAAAAGTTCATTGTCCACCACAAATGTGTAAATAGCCAGAATAATCCTCGCATACACCAAAAACATCATGCTCAATAACTTAATAACATCCCATCAGTCTTCTCAAAGATCTACAGGGTGTTTCCTTAACATGCGGCAAAATTTCAGGGGGCTGTTCCTTGGACTATTCTAAGAATATTTTGTCCTTTGATGATTTTTGAAAAACCTCTTTGTTTCGAAGATACAGGGCAAACAAAATTTTAGATAATAACATTTTATTATGAAAAATTACATGAAAATTTAACTTATCCTACAAAAACTGTTGAAAATGACCACCTCCAGCCAGCATACAAGCATCCAATCTTCTCCTCATTGACTGCCGAACCCTTTCAAAAACACCAGGATCATTTCTTATTAAGTTACACCTAGCAATGATCCGATTTCGCAAGTCTTCCACATTTTCTACTGGAGTGGTATAAACTAATGATTTTAGATGGCCCCATAGGAAATAATCTAAGGGGTTTAAGTCCGGGGAACGAGCAGGCCATAAATGAGGTCCACCTCTTCCAATCCAGCGATCTCTTTCATGTAATTTTTCATAATGAAATGTTATTATCTAAAATTTTGTTTGCCCTGTATCTTCGAAACAAAGAGGTTTTTCAAAAATCATCAAAGGACAAAATATTCTTAGAATAGTCCAAGGAACAGCCCCCTGAATTTTTGCCGCATGTTAAGGAAACACCCTGTAGATGCGAGCAGTAGTTGTTCTCTCCAATATTTTAAATTTATGACAATAATATTGACATCGGAACCACAAAAGGTGAAGATGTAAGTTGATGATTCTGACCATTTCCGAGCATTTTTCTTCACTCGTGTGTTTATATGTTTTTCAAAAAAAAAATAAGTTATGAGTTTTTAATTGTAAGTTTCGAATTTCTGAAATTATGTAGTTATGTTCCATTTCAGAGCCCTGATGAAGATTTTAAAATAAAATCGCTGGTTTTGTGAATTCAAAATTGACCTAAAAACCTCTCAAATTCACCCGAATTCGCATTCATAGGTCTCATCAACATTCTTCTTCAGCAACCTCAATCAAAACCAATTTGTGCCTCAAGCGCATTGACTATAAAAGCCCCAAGTGGTAGTGGATGACCAGGTTCATCATATGGTAGAACAATGTGTTCCCAACATTCTTTCTCGCAATTCTACCATTTAGTGAACATGTCTCTCATGGTGAGTCTTGTAACTAATTGAAAATGGGAGAAATTACAAGTTGGGTGAGATATTTATCCACATTTCAGGAGATGTTTTAACTGGATTGAACTGCGTGAGTGGCAGTTCACTCCTGAAATATAACTCCTGAAGATGCCAGACACTCCAACTTACGAAACGTCGAGAATTAATCCACGACGACAGCCCAAATGCTCGAAAGAACAGGTTACATTGAACGATGGCCGCGAAAGCCTCAACCAATTCATTGATACATTCTAACATAACACACAAATGTAAGGATGAATATGATCAATTTCAAAATCCAGGACGAATAGGACCAAACTTTTCGAATTCGAATTTCGGACCTATCAGTACCGATTAATTATTTCCATGAAAACCCGCTGCACACTGGTCAAACGTAATATATTTCAATTATATGTAATATCGGTATATTCTGATTATTCGATCAAACTAATGGTCCACCCCCATTGGATTCCATTAAGCTTATTTTTCACTACTGCGTCCTGCAGCTTTATTCCCAGCTTAAATAAAACCTTTATGTATTATGTTTTATTTGGACATCGCTCTGAAATTCACAATTCCCCTGCTGACTATATTCGTAATTTCTGTGTTTATCAATGGCTTGAATGCACGAAAATAGGTTGGAAACACAATTTCGATATTCGAGAGCATTTCCATCGAGAATTTCGATTGAAAACTGCATGTTTCCCCATATTTGGAATGTTGGTAATTCAGCATTGAATCCATTAGTTGGTTATTGCCGCAGTGGCCAATGAGTGAAAATTAAATAATCTGTTTCCACGAAAAAAAAATTGGAAAAAGTAGATGTAGATGTCAAACAATAAACTAGGGTATTTGCAAAAATAACTTCACCGAAATATGAGTCGATTTGTCTGTGAATGCTGGTCATTTGTGGGAGGATTTAATATTCTGCTTCAATATGAAGAAATCCGCATCTGAAGCTCATCGAATGCTCTCAAATATCTATGATGAAGCCCCTTTCAGAGAAAGAACGTATCGAGAGTGGTTTCGACGTAGAATTAGAAGCACAACTTGATCAACACAATCACAGGCGATCGATGAATGAAAATATAAAATATCCTAAAGTCTATAATATGAAAATGGTATTCCACATGATTTTGTGAAGAAAACTCATATTAATATAATTTCAAGTAGCAGAAAATGAAATTAATTTTAGTCTGTAGGTCTGCAGCGTTAAGAAAAATCAAGTAAAATAATAATAATAATAAATTTGATTCCCAGAGAATTCAAGCATTTTAAGACTATCATACAATATATGGCCTCCACAGGCAGCAATAACAGCTTAACATCTTCTTTCCATACCAAACACGAGGTTGTTGAACATTTCTTGAGGAATTTGGTTCCATAAACGGGGCAGAAGCTCTATAAGATCATTCAAGGATTCTGGGGTAGGTTGATGATTATCTAGTCTTCTTTGGAGCATATCCCATGCATGTTCTATGCAATTCATATCTGGTGAGTGCGGAGGTATTGTTAAATGTGGCTGCATGGTGCGGTCTAGAGTTATCGTCTAGAAATTGAAAAGTCTCACCAATAGCAGCGTGAAAATTTGGCAAAACGTTGTCAATGACATGCTCCTTATGGTATAAGGCTGTCATATTCCCAGGACAAATGTGTAGATCTGTGCGTCCGTTGAAACATATCCCAGCCCATACCATAACACTACCTACTCGGAATGGATGGACTTCTTAGACATAGCGACTATTACGGGATATGCGTAGGATATTCTTCGATTATCTGAAAATCGTCCATATCTGGATTCATCAGTGACAAGGACACTACGTCATCGATCGTTCCAATTGATATGTCGCCTTGCCTATTCCAGTCTTTGACGCTTATGATCACGTGTTAATGGAACTCTTTTTAATGGCATTCTACACGTAGTTGTAGGATTTCTTCTCGCCGAAATGGTGAAGAAATTATCCAATAGCCCTATTATCCTCAGCGTTTGTTAATCCACGTGTTGGCATTATCAAAAAACTCGTTTCAAATCACAATAAGAACATTAATGAAGCATATGAAAAGAAACACACCTCAGAAAAAAGGCGACCAGATTGATGAAATGTCTCATACTGATTTGATTCAAGTTGTTATTGAGTTTCAAATGATATTACGAGGATATTCTCGAAGATTATATACTATTCAAAACGATTAAGACGATATCCCTAACACTTGTGTAGCAGTATATATTGAATTCGCAGATGTTTCGAAATTATTATTATTATAAATAAACAAGTAAAGGGAGGGGTGTGAATCCATAAACCCTCAAATTAATGAAAATTGCTTCAGTAATACAAAGAAAGAGAATAAAATATGATGGTGACAAAGAAAATACCTCAGGACAATGAAATAAATTCTAAGAAACATAAGAAAACATAAACAATCAGAACAAAATGTCACAGTCACAATCATCAGGAATGAACTTCACTCAACCATCTATCCAATTTGTCCTTGAATGAATAAACCGAACCTTCACCGAAAAATTCTTACGACACCTCACAGAAAAAGTCCCTTTTTTCAACTTGAAATGGTGACCTCTCAAACGGGTGTCAGAGTTCAAGTCATACATGTCCCTCAGCATGCAATAATTGTTCTTCATGACATGAAAAATTAATAATAATGAATACGATTGTCATCTTCACCCTTCATTATTAAAAAACAGCTCATTGAAAGCTCATATCGCAATCAAACATAATTTTTATTGTTCCAGTACATAGCAGTTCAGATATTGGCATTCCTGCTGGGCCTTATTGGAGCTACAGTCCTGTTGGGCAACAGTGCTCGCGATTCCAGCTTTCAGCCGATGGTGAGAGAGAGCATGAGGAATTTAATTATGCACGCCAACTACGAACCTGCCAGACAGAGTTTGCAAATCATACAGGAAACGGTGAGTCATCTACCATACACGTCATAATCTCGTTCAGCTGTCTAGATTTCGAAACCAGGGCGATCAGGATCATATAGCTAGGGATCTGATGGCCAGTTATTGACACAGATTTATTGTCGATTCATTATGGAGCTTAACAATGATGTGATTAGATTTGATCGTGCTAGTGTAGAATGAATGCAAGATGAAACATTCGCAATTAAAGAAGTCTATTTATTTATTTTTTATTTATTTCAACATACAAAGATAAAAATACAATTGTAATAAAAAAGAAAACATATTCCAACATAACAAAGCGAAAACAAAATAACAATAGCAAAAAAGTATACAATATGGTAATACTATTGCATATATATATATAATATATGTATAATTAGTTCTATGCATCAGTAATGAAAGAATTACCTCACTGAACAGAACCAGGGTCAGATAGAGTACAAAAATCGGATTGAGAAACTTTGAAACATGCCAAGAAAAACTGACATCCACTATCAACGATGTCGTAAATTTTTCTCTGCATGTAGCACGGAAAGGGGTTTTAGAAAGTCAATGTTCTCTTTGAGAGGCCTTCATCTGTAACTTAGGTCGAAGAACTCTTGATTCCTCAGATGAAACAGCAGAGTTTGGTGACTCGGGCATGTTTAACAAGCATCAAGATCAAGGTAAAACTAGTAGTTGATAGTTTAAAAGGGGTTACAGTCCACTGCGACCTTATGGTGTATTGTGCCCCCTGACAAAGCTTTACAGCTTTACTTCCAGTCCCAGAGATCTTATGAAATCCAATATCCCGGTAGGCTTCAGTGAGGCTAATTCCTCACTCCTACAGGACTCTTGACCAAAGCATTGTTTCCTTCGGCTTACAATGCCGAAGCATTCTGTGACTAGGTGAATAGGAGTTTCTTCCTCCTCCCCATAGAATCTACACTCGTCAGTGTCCGATACGCCCATTCTCAGCAAGTGCTTTCTGAGGTGACAATGCCCTGCAAGAAAGCCAGTGAGGAGGTGTAGTTGGTTCTTACTGAGATCCAAATATCTTTTGGATCTTGCAGTTTCAAAATTCCGAAGGAACTTTTTGGAGTAATCCAACCCTGGGAGATTCTGCCAGAGTGTTTCTCTTTCTCCAGAAACTCTTTCTTATAGGTACATTTTCCTGTACAACAGAAAAGTACTGGGCCAGTGGGTGGTTTCCGAGCACCCTCTCTGGCAAGTTTATTGGCCTCTTCGTTACTTGTGATTCCCGAATGACCAGGAACCCAGATCAAAGAGACCTTATTTTTCTTGCCTACCTCATTGAGTTTGCTCCGGCATTCCCATGTCGACTTTGACTCGATGACATAGGGATTCAGTGATTTAATAGCAGCTTGACCATCTGAGTGAATAACTATGTCGCAATTCTGATATATTCCTGTCTAGATTAATATCTAGACATCATGAGCCTAACGATAGTGCACACTTGACTTTGGCAACGTGAACCCCAGCAAAAAAAAACCCTGACCTCACCCGTGTTACAAAAAAATTTACTGAAAATATCATATCAGAGGATCTTGGAGGACATCTACGTGATCAGAAGAACATCTCCATGAAGTTCTTCTATGGGCAGCAGAGAAAACAGACTCTCCATCAATCTACCACAAATTCTAGATTTGAAATAAAAAAAGACAAAAGCAGAAAAAACTAGTTATTCATAATCAATTAAATGGTTCTTGAATTAACCACCCATTGCAGAAATTCTTTCTTCATGAATTAGTTATGACAGAAATGGTACAATGTTTGAAAGAAATGAAAAAGCCTAATCAATTTTCTCTTTGTGAATTTCTGTACTTGAGAAAACTTAAAACTCAATAAGCTGAACCGTGATTTGGACTAAGTGAAAAACCAATGAGTACATAACTTTCAATTGTCCCCCTTCACGAAGAAGTTCCTCTGTTGTCACGTGGGTTTCTTAGAAGATCTCAACACCATCACTCTTGTCCTTCGAATTCCTTCAATATTCAAATTTAAATTCTCAGCCTTGCTCTCTGATCGTGAGGGTTCTTTCGAACCAGGAACCACCATCCTAGTGATGATTTTTCGAAACTTCGGATGTTTGAAGACCGCTACGAGACCCTAATGAAAGGAAATCATCTCCCATAGATAAACCAAACATCTCATAACACAAGAAAACAGGATATTTTTCAGGACCAAAAATTACGACATATTCCGAGAATTGTCAAAATGACAATAATGAAAATAAACACCTAAAGTCCCAAGGTATTCTTTCTGAATCGTGATGTTCTAATTCTTCAAAGAGAGGGAAGAGATCAGGAACACCTTTATGTGTACCTCACAATAGATTCGAGACTCGAGACACAATAATCTCCGGAATTCCCACAGCACAATGTAATCCGACGTTTAAGTGAGCAATTTTCTCTTCCGCCTCATGTGATTTCAGCGTGTTCATGAATATTGAGCGCTGGCGCGATTGAAAAATTAATCACCCCGCGAATTGCTATGGTTTCCTTTTTGAATAAAGCATGAGGCCGATGAAGACGGGAAAATTACGTACGGTAAACAGCCCGAACGGCACTGCTTCAATTCGTTAACGAGTCCGGATTACTCCATTCGAATGCATGTGGTTTAGGGACCTGGAATTGGAAATGGTTAAGTGCGGCAGGAACCCGATAATAGCAGGAGATATACCTGGGTTCAGAGCAGGAGAATTTCACAGGACTTAGGTATTCCAATTTCCCGAAATTTCTGATGTTTCTGCACAGCTTTTACACAAAATTGATTGTATTGCAGAACAGAAACATTGAGGTTCAATAATAATAACAGTGCTTTATTGCAAGTGCAACTGACCGTCGACCTGAGGTCCTTCAGCCTTTTACAAATCAATATTACATTTTGCATTATAAAGTCGAATATAAAAATAAAATTCTATGTGAAAAAATATAAACAAGAAAATTTCTATGAGTTTCTGAGTTTATTTAGTAGAGACTGTGTTGGGTGCTTTCTGAATATTTTCCTGTTTCTGTCGTCATGGAATTGCTCTAGTACATCATCAAGATCCTTAAGATTGTTGAAGAATTTCCTATTCAATCTATCCAATCTGTTTTATATTGGCTCTATATTATGTAGAACATTATTTGGATGCCTCATTCTAGTGATGGTTCTGAGTGCGTTAGTCTCGGCCACTTCAAGATTTCTTATTGCAGGAGTTCTGCAATTAGCATATATCGGATGGGCATATTCTAGCAGGGGGCGACAGATGCTTTTGTATATTTTGGTGGCATTTTTAATGTTAATTCCTGGCTTCCTATATGCTAGTTTGGAGAAGTGTTTAGCCCTAGATATTGTTTTTTTTTTAGTTTTTGTTTGGAGATTGAAGTTCAGTTTGTTATCGATGTGTACACCTAAATATTTCATTGAAGGGGATGGTTTAATGAATGCTCCATTAATGTTGATGTTAAGTGAACTAGGAGTTATTCGATGATGGAAGATGATGTACTGTGATTTGTGGGGATTTGCTTTCATTCTCCATTTTTGAAACCAACCACAAACGTCGTTCACAAGCATCTGGAGATTTTCTAAACATGATGAAAGTGTTTTATTATGTGCAATCAGAGTTATGTCGTCGGCAAAGTGTAATAGATAATGATCTTCTGTGGTGACAATTCCTATGTCGTAGCAGAAGAAGTTAAATAGCAATGTTGAAAGTGGGGAACCCTGAGGAGTGCCTTGTTGTGGACAAAAATAATGCGAGGTTGCTGAATTGATTTTTACTGCTAACTGTCGGTTCTCAAGGAATTGTCTACAAAAGTTTATTAAATTGTATGGAATCTTGATTTTGTTTAGTTTGTAGAGTAAGCCTCTCTGCCAAATGCACATCAAAACTCAGGATAGCGGTTTTCTGGTTATTCAGTGATGCATTTTGGACATTTGAAAGTAGGATTGAGAGTGGATGTGATGTCGACTTCCTACTCTTGAATTCAAATTGAAAATTCGGGATATATTGGTCGAGTTTTAATATATTCATGTTTTTTTAAAAATTTGATCAGGAAATAAATTGTGAACTGAATTTGAATATTTGCAGTCAGGCACTTGAAATTCTTTTTTTTCTCGACCCGGGATTTTCCAAATCTGACATTGAGATCGTAGATTTTCTGAATCTGTGATCGAGAGAATCTACGATTCCGATAATTCTCAAGTCTGACAAGTCTATTGAAAACTGTAAAACGTCACCATTTCTTCAAATTCACTTTCATAGATTTTCTGAGTCTAAGATTGTGATCAAAGATTTTCTTAATCTGATAGTGAGATAGTGAAAATCTACTATTCTCACAATTGTCTAGTTATAGTCTGATGAAGAAATCTGATAGAGAATTTAATATCATCCGTAGATTTCCTAAATCTGAGATTGAGATCGTAGATATTCCCAAACTGCGATCGAGACTGTGAAAATCCACAACGATTTTGATAGTCCTGAAGTTTTGGTCCGTGAAGAAGTCTGATATAGACTTTGAAACGTCACAATTTGTTCAATTTAACTCTCATAGACTTTCTAAGTATCAGATTATAACCGAAGATTTTCTGAATCTGAAATTGGGATTGAGAAAATCTACGATTCTAACAATTCTCAAGTTACAGTCTGATGAAGAAGTCTGATATAGAATCGGAAACGTCACCTTTTGTTCGTCATCACATTCGAAGATTTTCTGAGTCAGAGATTGAGATCGAAGATTTTCAGAATCTGATAATGAGAGAACCTGAAATTCTGATAGTTTTGGTCTGATGAAGAAATCTGATATAGATTTCAAAACGTCATCATATTTATCCGTAGATTTCTTGAATCTGCGAATGAAAACGTAGATTTTTCTGAAATAAGATCGGAACAGTAATCTAAAATCTACGTTTTGATTAAGTTTTTCAAAAATTTGGTCCCATTGGGAAGTTTGTTATAGACTCTGTATCTCCACCATTGGTTCAAATTCACTTCCGTAGATTTTCTGAGTCTGAAACTGTGATCGAAGATTTTTTAAATCTGATGTTGGGATTGGGAGAATCTACGATTCTGACAATTTTCGAGTGATATATGGTCTGATGAAGAAGTCCGATATAGAATTTGAAACGTGACAATTTCTTCAAATTCACTTCTATAGATTATCTACGATTTTGATAATTCTCAAGTCTGACGAATAAATTGTTCGAAGACTGTGGAACGTCACCGTTTCTTCAAATTCACACCAAAGATTTTCTGAGTGCAAGATTGTAATCAAAAATTTTCTAAATGTGATAGTAAAATTGAAAAAATCTTCTATTCTAACAATTCTCTCGTTATAGTGTGATGAGGAAGTCTGATGAAGAATTGAAAACATCACGATTTGTTCATAATCACGTTCGTAGATTTTCTGAGTCAGAAATTGGGATCGAAGATTTTCAGAATCTTAGAATTAGAGAACCTGAAATTTTGATAGTTTTCAAGTTTTGGTCTGATTAAGAAGTCTGATATAGATCTCAATACGTCACCATATTCTCATATAAACATCTGTAGATTTCCCAAATCTGGGATTGGGATCGTAGATTTTCCTGAACTAAGATCGAGGCAGTGAAAATCTACGATTTTATTTATTATCACAAAAATTTGAGCCGATGGAGAAGCTTGATATAGACTCTGTAACTTCACCATTGGTGAAAATTCACTTCCATAGATTTTCTGAGTCTGAGAGTGTGATCGAAGATTTTTTTAATCTGATATTGGGATTGAGAGAATCTACGATTCTTACAATTGTCGAGTATTATATGGTCTGCTGAAGAATTCCGTGAAACGTGACCATTTCATTCAAATTCACTTCTATAGATTCTCTGAGTCTGAGATTGTTATCAGAGATTTTCTATATCTGATATTGAGATTCAGAAAATCTTAGAATCTGACACTTCTCATTGTTAGGCAAACATTTTCTGAAAGTATTTGCCCCCTGACAAATAAGTGCACAAAATGTCTTGTATTATTTGAAGAAAGAGTTCATAATTGTTTTTTGTTTCATAGACTTGTAGAAAAAACCAATAAAAAATTTCAGAAGTTTACAAACCCTCTCATAAAATATTCATAATCATATCCGTAGATTTTCTCAGTTTGAGATTGAGATTGAGAGAGTAGATTTTCTGAAACTGGAAATAAGGAAATCTACCATTCTGATAATTTTCTGGTTTTGGTCTAATGAAACAATCTGATATAGATTATGAAACGTCATCGTTTCATCATGAAAACATCCGTAGACTTTCTAAATCTGGAATTGGAATAGTAAATTTTTCAAACTGAGATTTAGACTGTGAAAATCTACGATTTCGATAATTCTCAATTCATTTGGTTCTTCACTGGGCGAAAATTACTACTAATTGAGTTGCTTCTAACATGTAAGTGCAAGAATTCAAGTTGAAGGATTCGGATCATCTGAAATTTTTTAACTGCTTTATGTTTCTATGATTGGGAATTATAACTCGAAAGGGTTTCTGAACCTTCTAAAATCTTAAATTTCATACTGAAACTCACTGTTCATATCAATTCCAAACAATTTCACTCCTGAATACAAAATATGAATGAGAAAATTCCATATAATCTCCCAAGAAATTAAAATCAGTCTGATTTTTCACACAATCTCGTTAGATTCATCTCGAGGAATCTTTGTTCTGTGTTGTGGTGAAGGTAGCAATTATATTTCGTCGCTAAATTGCAGCGATTGTTCAACGTGCTGCAGATGCATGTGATTAAATTGTGCCATTGTCTTGTGAGGACAAACACCGGTCTGAATGGGAATTCTCGTGAAATATCCAGACTTTATTACGATGAATTTGCAGAACAGAGGATCTCCGATTAAAGACTCATGTTTGAAATGAAGAAGTGTCCCAATAGTAGATGTTTCATTCAACTTAATGTTTTATTAGCAACAAGCTTATTCCTGGCAAAAAAGTTACACCCCAAAACTTTCATATTTCGTCTCTGAGTATTGACAACAAGAATGATTCTGGAAGCTGTTGAGAAGCTGTTAGACGAGCATAAAATCTCTTCTGCCGACCAGATATTGGAATTATCGGAATATACTACACTGCGCAAAAAAATTATCGCACATTCTGAAAATCTCAATTTTAATGAAAGTTAACTCTACATTGACTTTATGACTTATTTTTCATGTTCTCTCGGGAAGGTTTTGAACGAAACAAGACACATTAAATGGAAGAAAAATTCAGGATTTCACCGAATCTTACGTGAAAGAAGAAAAAAGAACAATTTTCGAAATATTGGAATGCTGATAAGTGATTTAATACTTGGTATTTCCACCCTTGCGTTAATTACATCTCGGCAACGACAATTCATACTCAAAATGAGTGATCTTAAAATGTTCTGATCTAATCCTTCCCAGATTTCTCCGAGTTGGATTCCTAAGTCATCAAGAGTAGCTGGATGATTTTCTGAACTCAGCCTTCTATTGAAGTTGTCCCAAACCTGCTCAATCATATTGAGATCTGGATTTCCTGCTGGCCATCTCATTCGAGAGACTTCGACCTGTTCAAGGTACTTCTGAACGATGCGCGCATGATAGTGTCTGGCATTATCGTCCATAAAAATGGAAATGTATGGAGCAAATGACACTACATGCTCTTCAAGATGTTCCTTATATACTTATCAGCATTCATAGCTCCATTATCAACGACCACTAGGTAATGCGAGCAGTCAAAAATATTCCACCCCATACCATAATCAATCCTCCCCTGAAACCAATAGTTTTCAGGAAATTCCACTGAGCATATCCTTCATGTGGACGTCTGTATACAAGGGAACGTCGATCACAATGGTAAAGGCAGAATCTAGATTCATCTGTGGAGAGAACTCTTTCCCAATCGGCCTCTTCCCAATGGATATGCTCTCTCTCAAAATCCAAACGCGGCCTTCGATGGGCTGGGGTAAGAGCTGGGCCTCTTGCCGCGACACGAGGCCTTAAATAATATTCTCTGAGGCGATTTCTTATTGTCCGAGAGCTAATTTGCACCCCATGAGTTTGCTCAAGCTGATTTTGAAGGAAGCGAGCGGTTGCAAACCGTTGTCTCAACGAAGAAACTCCCAAGTAACGTTCTTGAATGGCAGTTGTTACCCGTGGTCTACCTTGTCCTGGTCTTCGGACATTCATACCTGGCTTCCTGAATCGCTGCAATATTCTGGACACACTTGTTTGGGAAACTTCAAACCTTTCTGCAATTCTTGTGTATGTCCACCCTTCTTCTCGCAAAACTACCGCTTGGGCACATTCCTCTTGGGTCAAATTGCGTGTTTCTTGTTGCAATTCGATCGAGTGTAGAAAATCAAATGAAAGAAAAACTATTGATCACTAGAATTGATCGAGAACAACTTATTTCAGAGCCAATACATTCAAAATCTGATAATATCATCTTTTTTCATTCCTGCTGAAAAAAAAACATCTGTATTGAAGAAAAACGTTGAAAGTTGATGACATATGCATGCATAATTCTGATGGAAATAATTATCATTGAGAACACCGTCAGTTGTAGAATAAATGTGAGATTTCTATAATGTGCGTTAATTTTTCTGCACAGTGTAGAATGATTCTAGAAGCTGTCAAGAAGCTGTTAGACGATCATAAAATTCCTACTGCCAACCAGAGATTAGAATTATCGGCTTAACCTATTTCAATAAGCTTTGTACTGAATTTCATTTTGCTCTGATTGCTAAACAACAAACGTGAAATGGAGAACTGCGTAATCGATATGATACCTTCTATAACAAGAACTGGGGTAGCTCACTTATAGACAGTTTGGACAGCTTATTTTGTTGTTATTTTGAAGAAATTAGGAAATAGCAATTTTGAATCATTTTGCTTCACACAATATATTATTACCTCTCATTTCTTTTTGAAACCTGGAGTCTCTGGACTGCTAGACCACTTCCAAATCCTACCATACTCCTTCAATAGTTGACCCCACACTTGCTCTACCAGGATTTGATCTGAAGAGAAACATCTGGAGTAGACTAAATAGAGTTAGGACAGGCCATGCAAAATGTAATGCTATGATGTTCAAGTGGGGACTTTGCCAATCTCCAGCCAGCGACTGCGGAGCTGATCAACAAACTATAGAGCATATTGTCCGGGAATGCCCTTTAAAGAAGTACCTGGGACCATTCAGAGACATTATTGATGCGACCCCTTCTGCACTGGACTGGCTACGTTCTCTGGATGTGGAGCTTTAATTTGATGTTTTGATCACATCTTTACCTACCTTTTTACTTATAAGTGTCTTTATTTTTTTATTTTTATGTTAGATATACTTTGTTTTATATACATCATTTATACTTGTTCAGTGCTGTTGCTTTGCCAAACGATAGATAAATAAATGAATACTCCTTCAACAACTCCTCAAAACATAACACGGTTTCACCCTGAGTCCTTTCCATTCTCAGCCTCATCCAAGTCATAAAATTCCTGATTTGTGACTCGGCCAACCTCTCCTTTCAATTCTCTTATTAGAAACAGGCAGCAGAATCGAATCGAATAATATGTTTCCAGATTGGCTGCTGTGGAGCAGATGGCGCCAGGGATTATTTGAACTTACAACAGCCCTTGCCGAACGAATGCAGAGACACTGTTACAGGAAATCCGTTCTTCCATGGCTGCGTTGCAGAGCTCACTTGGTTTTTCGAGAGCAAATGTAATTGGGCCGCTGGGATTGTTCTTACTGTTTGTTTCTTTCATGTAAGTATCACTGTTTTCTTTTTACGTAGTAATGTAATGGTAGAAGAATTTAAATACTTAGCTAGTGAAGAGATGTTAACCTCCAAATGATAAAAGAAAATCTGTTTGCAAGATCATGGGCTGAAAGAACGTCTGTTGAATCTGTATGTATACTTCCCTACAGAATTTAAGAAAATCAAAATTTTTCGTGACTTTTTCTTGTCCAATCAAATGTTTACTCCTTTTATGTGAATGTTTCTTCTGATTTTTGTTTGATGAGCTCTTTAGTTGCAGGCAATTTTTTGATTGAGTTTGTATTCTACCTCAAATACAAAACAGTTATTCATATACCAAGTGCGTTTTATACATTCTTGTGCTGAGGGGCAAAAATTTTTTAGAATCTAATGAAGTGGTGCATAAAAAATTATATTTTTCAAGAAACAATTTATTTATTACTATGAATGTATTAATAAAAAGAACAGTTAATATTATCACAATGAATAGGGTGGAGCTTTTCCACCTCAACATTTTTCGTTATCCAAATATTTTGGTAATTCAACGCAAGCTGAGTGAATTTGAAGAAGGTCCCCCCAATGTTGAACGAAGTTGGCAAATTTTCAAAGCAGTCGGAAGATTTTCAAAGGAGTTGAAAAAATTTCAAAGCAGTTGGGAAAATTTTCAAAAGGATTGAAACAATTTCAAAAAAGTTGACAAAATTTCAAAGCAGTTGGAAAAAATTCCTAAGCAGTTGGAAAAAATTCGAAGCAGTTGGTAAAATTTCAAAGCAGTTGAAATACCTAATTCCGAGAGAGTTATGAAATACGAAGCAATCTCTATTAGAAAAAACAAGTTTGCAATCAATACTTGCTAATATATGCCGGCAATAAATGGTATTTAACCCAAATTTTTTACCATCAAGTGTTTGGAGAGATGCGGCCTTAAGAAGTAGGTACATACTTGTGAATTTTTCAAATACCTCGCATGGACTCTGTCATGAAAAAAAAACCTGGTATCATGAATTCAAGCTCTGTAACTATCAGATGAGCAGAATCATCATTAGGTACGCTCTTCGTACATTGTGTTATAGTTTTGCGAATAAACAATATGTGTAAATAAATTCAAACGAAGAATCGAAAAGATTGAAAGTAAAGTTTGAGTTATATGGTGGATTATAAAAAATAAAAAAAAAATTTATGAAGAGAAAATGCAGGAAGGGTTGAAAAGTGTGAAAGAAAATTATGGGCAGTGACCATAGAATATTGAAAGGCAATTTGTTTTATATTTTTTTAACAATAAAAACTGAAATTAGTTATGAAACACAAATCCAACCATTCAAAACACTAAATATATCCTCAATTCCAAACACCAATTGCTTAAAACGCTGCTAAGAGTTCGAAATGGCCTACTCAAAATAGAAAATTGTTTCTTCAATATTACTCATTTAGAGCAAAACCATTTCCCTACCAAATTAAGAATCTGTTTTTTTTTTAAGTATCTTGATTTATGACACACATTTTCTGTTTCATTCCTTAGTTATGTTGAGTTTCTTTATTTCATGGAATCTGTAAGCAAAAGTGAGGCTCATTTTTTATCGAACGAAATATATTTTCTGAAAATTTTGTTCCTATTGTTCTGTGAAATGGACCCATGTTAGGGATGAGCAGTTTCAATATTATGAATCTCATCAAAGTGGTAAGTAATTAACTATGATTTTTCATCTACCCAACATTCAATTATGTATATTTCTTCATTTCATGGAATCTACTTTTTTTGTGAAAAATATATGATGCTTGAAATTTTGAGATACACACCAAGGAATGAAACTGAACTTAATCAAAGAATGAAATGAAAAGTGTGTCTCAAACTGTGTTTCAAACGTACTACCCACAAAAAAACGATTGCATGAAATAAAAAAACTCACATTATTTAATAGTGGGTAATTGAAAAATCAACGTTAATTTCTCATCACTTTGCTTCCCAATATTTACCCCTTTCAGAGAATAAAAAGAATAGATTTTCCAAAAAAAATATTTTCTCTGATGAAAATGAGCCGTGCCTTCGCTACCAGATTTTATAAAATGAAGAAAAGCTACAAAACTGAAGAAACAAACAAGTAGGGTTTCTCAAAGTTTCAAGCAACATCAAGATACTCTTCATGAAAAAAACAGACTCCATATAATATACTTAATTGAATGTCAGGTAGATGGAAAAACAAGTTAATTACTCCTCACTTTGTTGAAATTCATCATTTTCAATGTGAATCATTTGCCATGGCCGCCTAGATCCCCCGATATTTCGCCCATAGAGCATGTTTGGGACAACATGGGTAGAAGGCTTGAAAATTTACTCAAGCCCTCACTTATTTTAACCACTCTGCCACATGAAGTACAGGTAGCTTGGTAAAGAATCCCTCAAGAAGAGATAGACGATCTTCTTGCATCAATGCCAAGACGTGTTGAGGTGTGTATACATAACCGCAGTGAACAAAAACATCATTAACAACTTATTAACAGTATATATGTTTTACCAGAAAAAAAATGAAAATTCAAACAGCAGTTTCTCTGTCAGTTAATAAAATTAACAAAACTCCTTCAACGAACACGAATGGTAGTTTTATTCACACCTTATACCATATTTCACTCCAGGCGAGTTCGAAAGAGACTGACAATTAATGGGACTCCTTTCAATAGACCCTCTTCTTCTTAAATATTCAAACTTCAATATGTTCCGAACGCCAAGTTTGGTCCTACTTATTACGCATTCATAGGCGTTAATACCTCATCGTGTCAGTTGCCCTGATGGAAGCTTGCTGGGACTCCATGAATAAATGATGGTAGGGTAGAGCCTCTTAAATTCTGCCATTTTCTAATGGAACACAATATTGCACTAACGTTGGAAATTTTGTAGTTGCGGAGGTTAGCACTTGTAGTTTCAGATTGTGGAGTCTACGTGCTCACAAAGATTCTCGCAAAAGGATTCAGAACTGTTAAGGTTATGTGCTAGCTTCAGATAATATCTCCTCGAAAATTCTTCATTTCATTCATAAAATTAGATCCAATTTTTTTTCACCTAATTGAGACAAAATTTCTTGCCTCTTGGTAGATCATAGATACTATAGCAAGAAGTATAACAGTAGTTGGATTTCTGTTCTTACGGTTAGAGATTTCTAGAAATGACAACGCCTCCACCAATAATTCGAATTCTTTGGATCTCTTCGAACAGCTGCTTTGTTGTTAAATTTCAAAAATTTGCGAGAAACGACTACAATATTCAAGTAACAATAAAATATTCACATGAAAAAACCTTCACGATTTTTTTCTCCAAAAATAAATCATTCACTCGTTGCTATACTCTCTATGTTTTACTGCATAGCCATTTATGATATGAGTGATAAAAGTGACGTTTTATTTTGTGAGTGAAAAATTTTGTGAACAATTTCACGAATAAAATAAAATCACCTCTAACACAAATACTAAACAATGTTTTTTTGTACAACTGCTCTATTTTGATAATGAAATGGGCCAATTTGCAATGACAATAAACTTCAGAATGCATTCTAATATTCAAATAATCAAAAGGTTGTTGTGAATGGCAAACGTTGCCAACGGTATGATCACTAACAAATGAGAAAAGACGCTGTCATTTGAATTTCGTTCCTGTCCAATTTTCGTCTTGGGTTTTTAACTGCCCAATATGTTTGTCGAGAGTCCAATTATCAATAAAAGTGACGATTTGGTTGTTCCTCTGGATATTGAAGAGTCTGCAAGAAGAACAAATCTGGAACACCTACCTAAAAAATTTGTTCAGCAGTACGATATTGCATATAAAAATTTCCTGGCCTGGTGAAAATTGAAGAATTTCGAAGGGAACTTCAGTGAAACTGTTTTCCTGGCATACTCAGTAGAAAAATCAATAATATGAAGTTCATCAACTTTGTGGAACAAATTTTCAATGATAAAGTCAAGCGTCCTTGTTGAAAACTGTGTTGATGTTAGTGAATATTTTGAGGTAATAGCATATTCAAAACAGAAAAGTGAAGGATATCTTCCCAGAAAATCGAAAATTCCCACTCGTTAACAAGTTGAAAAGTTTATAAAGGAGGCACCAGATGAGAAATACTTCATGGTTAAGGTTGCAACTATTTTCGGATTATTTGGAGCCTGTCGGCTTGAAGAATTTTGTAATTCATCAGTGGAAGACATCGGAATAACAAATAAATCATTGGTTATACAACTACCAAATAAAAAACGAAAGTCAGTCGTTCTTTCAGTATTAATGGGAAATATGTAGACTATTTTCTGTCATCAAACATCGTCGATTTTTCCTGAAATACATGAATAATAAATGCACTGCCAATCCAGTTGGTATTGATACATTTGGGAAAATTCCATCTATTGTTGTCGAATTCCTCAAACTGCCAGAACCAAAGCAATATACAGGATACTGTTTTCGAAGATCCTCCGCTTCATTGCTAGCAGAATCAGGAGCAAATATTACGGATATAAAAAACATGATGGATGGAAGTTTACGACGGTAGCCGAGGGCTATGTTGATCATTCCATTGCATATAGAAATGTCATTGCTGAAAAAATTCTCCCAACCTCAACAGATCTGGATCATCATCATCTTATATTGTACTTCTGGTTTCAAGTACTGATGGTGGTGAGGATTCTAATAATGTGTTGCGAAGCTCCCTAAAGTCACAGGGTAATAATTTTAGTAATTGTTCTAGGTTTTCGACATGTTAAAAATATTTTCAACACGATTCCACGTAAACAATCAATTCTGACATTGTTTGCTGTCATTAAAAGTGTCATTTTCAATGGCGGTTGTACAAAAAACAGTTTCTTTGTTAGTTAGTATATTAATGTAACGTTCCCCTTCCAAAATAATATCTCAAACTGACGGAAAATTCAAGTTGATATCAAACACAAAGAAATTCAAACGTTCCTTCAGAACGCCATCTGCAATTCAGATTCGGAATGAAATATTCCGCGGATAATACGCCAAGAAAATCGCCCCGTTTCCATCGAAACATCCCAGACGTTATCACACCAAAGGAACGGAGGGAAATATGGAAAGTCAACTAGAAAAATCGCCGATCATTTTCCGGGAAATTCTACGAGGAAATCTAAGAGATGAGAAAACTGAAGAATTGCGGCGATGAAATATTCACGTTTGAAAATTGTTTGACGGAAACAAGCAATTATTTTGACATCGTCCCTGCCCCCGCTTTCCAATCTTACCCTAATGGAAAACTGTCCGGGGTTTTTCCGAGGCGCAGTCCCTCCAACAATGTTAATTTGTGTCTTGGCTTTTTGCTGACGCGATCGTTTGTCAGAAGTTCCATTACATATGTTCGGCTGTTTTTCTGAACACTGACGCTGTTGAGAATAGGAGAGAGATGGAAATATACCGGGTGATTTCCTACACAGAAAAAGTGTGTTTACTGAAACAGATTCTGAAGAAGCCTGGAAATTTCCAGAGTTCACAGGAAAATATTTATTTCTCCGTGTGACTTACGAAATTTGACAGATGACGGAATTTGAATTGATTTGATCTGAAAATTGTAGGTCAGTACTGACAAGCACAAAATGAAAAACATAGCTGAAAACAATGCTATCTGTAATGAGTTCAAAGATTATAGAGTATAAAGATGGGAAACGAAGCGACTACAGTGATGTCAGCGACATCTGTAGTTTCAAAAGTGAACAAGTTATGGTTGAAATATTTAATTAGGGTCCATTTGGCAAGATTATATAGAGATTATTAGTTATCAAGTTTGAAAGAAATACTTGAATAAATATTTTTGCTGAATGATTGTATTTTCTCGTATACGCGTATTTTCCATTGAAATAACTCGAAATCTACAAGAGTAGCACCAAGCTCACTCTATAATCTTTACTTGTGTGTTTTTCTGTTATAAATTTTGTGTTAAAAACTGGCCGACATTTGAAATGCATGGTGATCAATTGTAGAAATAATAGAAAGAATAGTCCTGAATGTGCATTCTTTTCATTGACGCAGAGAATGGAAATGTAAGTTTTGAAACTCGTATCATGTAACTGCCTTGTTCTTTGCTTTTTATTTTCAGTGCTGTCAAATGGGTAGAGTTTTCGGGGAAAAAATATATTGTTATGGATAACGTATAAAAAACTCTTGCTGGGCTGACACAGGTCTTGTTGTACATCTCTGATATTTTTCTTTTATTGTTGTTCAAACATTCTGTAGTTAATATGAACTCCTATCGACCAAAATATTGTTCGACTTATCTATTGTTCGGTTCACCAAACATTCGAGTTATTGAAGTGAGACTTAACTTCATTGAGAGAAACACTCAGGTAAACACAAAGTCATCATCAATTAGAAACGAGCGTCTGAACACTTAAAACATGTCCTTAGAGGTTGAAAAATCGTATAATATTCATCATGTGTGGTGACTTCTTTGCGAACCGAAACTTCTTCGGTCTCATTCATCAGATCAAAGAGTAGAGGAAATGGTGGTTAGAAGAACGACTTATACAGGTGAAGGTTCTCTTGACGACCCTTCCAGTAGTTCGACTCATCTACTAGACCCTCTAGACTCATTGAGGTGAAAATACACTGGGTAAAATATTTATGAATCGGGTCCATTCTATCGAGAGTTCACTGAATGAATTAGTTCTTGAAATCGTTATAATAATTCCCTGATATGTGAAAAAATTTTTGAAATGTTCTCAATTTCATAATTATTGTATTGTAGTTGATTTTACACAATCATTTCAAATAAAAATTTAAAGAAGCCAAAACGTATTTCATTTGATTCAAAACAATGTGTAGATGATAAATATCATACTGATGAGAAAGCGGAGCCCTGTTTTTGTTTTATCGATCAGAATGTTTTTTTAAAAGCTCGATAAAGAATACTCAATTTAATGGAAATTTATGAGAAGTTTAATTCGAATTTCGCGCCTTTTGAAATAGTTTTCTGTACTGAATAATGTTTTCAGCGACCCCTAGGTGTCAAAAGTAAGAAACTAGTCAAAAATCGTAGTCAGATTTTAGTACCACAGATATAAAGGTGTTTCCTATTTTTCTAACTCTATAATCTTTGTAATGAGTTCATCACAGCACTACTTTTAGTACTGTAATGAACTGATTACAATACTAAAATAGAAAAAATTTTGTTTCAACTGCAGAAAATTTCAATGAATTTGTGTTATCGCTTCAAGGTCTTTCATGGCATCACGTAAGTCAGGAACTATATATCTTTCATGCTCAAAATATACACATAATCTATGCATGAGCTTTTCGTGCAACTATGGTATTTAAAGCCTCTGGGAAATTCAATATTTCACTTGCCCAGACGTCGTGGTCAGTTAATAAAAAATTAGAACATCATGACGGATAATCGATAATGGAATGTATAAGCAACTGAAATATGCATGCCGGATAGAAGTGCATATATACTACCCGAAAAAGATGAGAGTTATACAGGGTTATTTACGAATAGGCTCTATAGAATATTTTTAGGAAAGACACAAGATACAGGATTGAAATTCTAAAGGTGCGCTTCAAGTGAGGAAACGACTTCTCTTATATTTTTTGAAGGTTCTAGGACTTCCGGTTCTTCCGGAAATGACATCAACTTTCGTTTTTCAAATGGAAAGACCCATTTTTCATTGCATAAATAGATTCTCTATTGAATTCTGAGTCTTTTTGATTCCAAAAGTTTCAATTTTCCTAGAAAATTCTCTTTAAATGAGGAAATACGAGAAAAAAATTTCAAAATTGCACCCTGTTGAAATACAGACAACTTTTCTTCATAAAAAATTCTTATTCTTGAGAATCTCCTAGAGGAAAAGCTGATGCTCCTTTTCCGATAGTAGGATTTTCAGAATATGAAACAGGAGGTCACAAATTCTTTGTCAAAATTAGAAGTCACGAAACATCCAAAAATCGTTTTTTTCAAATTGGAACCATATTTTTTTGAAGCATTTTTGAAATCTTCTCCAAAAAATAATAGGAGCATACTTCCAAGACTTCCATCCCAAAATGAATATTTTTCGGGATATTCAGGAAAAACGATTTTGTCTTCAATTTTCAATCTCATTCCGAATATGTTTTTTTACTGGAGAAGAATAAGAGGTCGAAATAAATTTTTGGGAAACTCTGTTATCGGGACAATATTTTCTTTAATTATCTTCTGTAATGCGAGAGCAACAATTGGGTTAAAGTTCTCAATGTGAGTTTCAGTCAACGTAAAAAATTCTCTGGAATACAGAAGAAAATAATTTGTAATAATTTCTTATGCTTTTGAGAGAATAATTAACAGAACATGTAACAATTTCTCTACTGAAAATTGAAATTTCCTCACCATAATAAAAAAAAAATTCTCCAGAATTAAGAATTTGCAAAAATTATCCTAAGCTTTAAAAAATAAAGTAAAACTGAACTCGTCTGAACTGTAAGAAAATATTTTTCAAAAATTTCACTTGATTGCTAACCATTTTTCAGTAGAAAAACACATTTGGAATGAGATTGAAAATTAAAGAAAAAATAGTTTTTCCTGAATATCTCGAAAAATATTCATTTTGGGATAAAAGTCTCGGACGTATGCTCTTATTATTTTTGACGAAGATTTCGAAAATGCTTCGAAAAAATGGGTTTCAATTTAAAAAAATGAGAGTTTTTAATGAAAAAACTTCGAAGTTGTCTGTATTGTAGCAGAGTTCAATTTTGAGATTTTTTTTTGTATTTGCTCATTTAGAGAGAATTTCTCCAGGAAAATTCAAACTTTTGGAATCGAAAAGACTCAGAATTAAAGGGAGAATCTATTCATGCAATAAAAAGTGGGTCTTTCCATTACAGAAACGAAAGTTGATATTACTTTCGAAAACACCCGAAGTCCTAGAACCTTCAAAAAATATACGAGAAGTCGTCTTCTCACTTGAAGCTCACCTTTAAAATTTCAATCCTGAATCTTGTGTCTTTCCTAAAAATATTCCATTCGCGAATAATGATCAAATATTCCAATTTTTTTAATTAAGTTTTTTATAATTCAGGAGACTCATCAGAACCCTTAAAGTTAACACCTTTGAGGCGGCTATACGTATATATTTTGGTACAAAATATATACACAAATCTTCAAAAGTTTTGGCCATCCTAAGTTTCCCTAGAAATTAACAATCTATGTTCTGAAAAAGAGATGAAGATTTTCCTCTATTTCATCTGCAATTTGTTTATATTTTATGTCTTTGACTTATTATCGAAAGTTTCAATTTTGTTTCGAGAAAAATCAATCTCGGGGGGGCTGAAGCCCCATGGTTTTCCCCCTTTGTCCGCTACTGGCAAGACTTTTGATGATGTTTGTATATTTTTGTGGAACATGTAGTCCCTAGAAGGTTTAGATAATTCAAGCAATAAAAATAAACCACATCCACTGGGTTCAGTACTTCTTTTCTTGTGTAAGGGGGTTAACTACCCCCAATCTGAGTGAGAGTGAGGGTTGAAACTGAATTCTTACGGAATAAGATTGTAAATGGGTTAAACTACAGTTAAAACATTCACCTTCTAGATGGTTTAATTGAAATCAGAATGTAAAAAATTAGACAGAGAATTAAAAACAAGGAATAACTGTTGTCAACTGTGTTTAACTTTGACAATAGACAGTACAACTGGTGGATTATAAGTCAAGGAATCTAAACTGAGAGTCGTCGCACTCCATCACGATGGTCACTCAAAACAAATTAACTAAAGTATAAAAAAAACCAGACCCCCTAACACTAATGAATTAAGAAAGTTGAATCCCTCCGCCCCAGAACACCCTTCTAATTCAATTTTTGAATGCATTTAATCCCATCTGGGGACAAATTAACTTCCCATCAAGCTTCAAGAACTCCTGCGACTAATTAATTCAACCAAATCGACGTCCGTCCTAATCATAATCCTGCAGAAGGGAGAGAAAAAAAATTGCGAAATACACATTTCGAAATATGCAGATTGAAATTCAAGCCGGCGAAGTGGAGGGCTCTATCTCTGAGCTGGCACAAATCAGGTGGGGCGCGGGGAAAAGAAAGCATCTGTAAACCGCCACGCATATTTTATTCCTGAGGAGTTCTCGCCCCTTCTTTTTATACCGTCTGCCAAACAAAAGTGAAGGAATAATTCAATTACCCTCTTCTTTAAATATTAAATTTTTCAGCTAAATATATTATTACGTGCGGCGGTTTTGTCGAATGGGGGGCGCCTGCAGTGGCGTAGCTCTATCCTGCTGTATCCTGCTGAGTCCTGCTGTGTTTTTTTGTGATTTCCAGAAAGTTTTTGCGTTGAAGTTTTTATTCTCCGCGGGACTTCATTTTCAGGACTCATTTTGGATTAAATCATTCACAGCAGTTTTTCAGGCACTACAAATCAACTATTAGGTCTACAATTCATTGTAAAAAACTGGTAATAAGCAGTGTGAAAAAACGGCTCTCGACTTGCCAGCACTAAGCATTGTTTTTCACAAAATGGTCGCTTTTACTAAGCTCTTTTTAAAAGTTATTTGATATTTCAAGCACTAAGCCCTAAGCACCTGTAACGGTATAATTTACCTATTTCAATTTGGAAGATTTTCGGAACGTCCTGTATCAGGGATCAAAAAAAAAACTAGTCCTACAATCTTTCCGTTGGACGATTCAATTTTTTTCGCGTACCTAATTTTCGGTTACTTTCTTGTACGCGGTATTAAATTCAGATCTTTTCGTTTTTGCACTTCCTACATCTGAGAAGTCGTGGTACCGTTCCCTTATTCTCGGGTATAAATATCGGTGAGTACAGAGTTGATCAGACAATCATTGTTTTATTTTTGCTAATAATTCGTTTGTTTTATGCAAATGAGGTACTTGAATAGCACGCTTGGGTTATGCCATTTTGAGAATCATGTAAAATTTCATCTCATTTCCTCAATTATCTGATGGAACAACTTTTCTTCTTGTTCAGTTTATCTGAATTTTAATTTGTTGATTGAATTCGAACATTTCGCACTTCCTTGATCCTCGGATTTTTCTATTTCTCGATTTATCTTTGCCAGTGTTTCGTTGAAAACGTGGACATTGTTTCTTCTCCTGAATTTTCTTTATGTAAATGAGGATTATCAGAGATCACTGGGAATTGTGGGATCTTGCCGATACAAAAAACTGATGCCAGTGTTTTTAATAGCCTTTTTGGAGGGAAATAGAATAGAATAGAAAAGAATATACTATATTCAATTCAGAAAAATGTAACAAAACATGACATGTCACATTACATGAAATACGTAAAAATGAGAAAAAAAGACATCTAAGGATCCGTTTTGGTTCGTACAAAATTCTATAAATTCTTCCACTGTATAGGGTTCCCACTTGATTAAAACACGATAAAGTTCTTTCCTAAAGTTTTCATGATGATCTGTACTTCGCAGATTTCTCGGCAATGAATTAAAAAGCTTCATACCCATATACAGTGCTCCCCTCTCAGTCATTGTTAAATTATGATTGGAATAAAAGTAAGTAACCGTATTTCGCGTGTTATTGTTGCTCTTGAATTTGTCAAAATAATGTGGATTTTTTTTTATGAATAACAAAATTCTGAATATAAACGCTTTGGGTATGTTCGAAAATTGCTGTTTCTGTACTTCTTTTGTGTATAAAACCATGCTGGCAAGTGGAGAGGATCTTAATTTTTTTCAAAAAATTCATTAGGCGTTTTGATAATATCTTTTCAAAAACTTTTGAGAAAGATGTCAACAAACTTATAGGTCTGTAGTTATTGAATTGCTTTGTGTTACCTTTCTTATGTAGAGGCTTGACAATGGAAACCTTCAAATCATCTTCTTTGAACGACCGATTGATTAAGATGGCAATAGGTTTCTTTATTTGGTGGATGCATTCTTTGACTACATTCATGGGTACCTCATCATGACCACATGATTTCTTATTTTTCACTGCTGATACAACTTCATTTTCTGTGATTTCGAACATGAAGAAAGTTCTTTTATTTCTAACAATATTACCAATGATGTTACCATTTATTCCATTACTGTTTTTGACAAGCTGTTGTGATATGGTCTCTGAAATGTTTACAAAAAATTATTAAAATCATCAGCAATAGTCGTTGGATGCCCATTCATATTATACAGATTTTGCTTTTTATTTAAACCAGATGGATCTTTGTTATTTGCCAAGTTGTTCTGGATTTATTGCTGGAGTTGACAATTTTTTTACTTGAAGATGATTGTTTCGCCAATGACAAAGCATGTTCGTATTTCTTTTTGATCTTTTTGTATGCTGGGTTGAAATGTGAGATTGTAGATAATAGGTTCACTTGGTCTTTTAATGCAATTACATCAGGATGTGGTTCGAAGGAACAGCCTGATTTAGCTCTTATAGTAGACTGAACAGTTGGAAAGCAAGAATTAAAAAGTCTTTTGAGGGTTTCTGAAAACTCTAACCATTTTTCATTAACCTCTTCGTGATTTTTAAAATTTATGCTACTCCAATCTTCAGAAGCAAGTGCTCTGACGAATACTTCAAGACATTTAGCATTAATTATTCGAGTAGTGATTTCTTCTGGTGCAAACTTTGGGGATGCAGAATTAAAGGAGAAAATTTGTGCTAATTGATCAGACAACACAAAGCATAGTGGTACACGTAATAAGTAGAGTTGTACCCTACTGCGATCTTAAAAAATCTGTTATTTTCCGAATCAGAAAGATTTGACATACGTCTTGTGGTATTTCTTTCCTCAACAGTACTTCGTATCACAGCATGAAATGACAGATGATCCAGTGATACTACTGGAAAATTCAACCACTACTGTTCAATGTTTCTGGCTCGAAATATTCTCTTCGACCCTCCATCAGAATTAACAGTGATATGAACTAAGTTTGGAACATTTTACCTGTTACATCTACGCCCCTGGCGTCCAGAAAAAAGATTACTCGGGAAAACCTGGGGAGAAATTGATGTTAGTTGAAATAAGTTGTAATCCGCCAGTCTGCAAACGGTATTGTGAATGGTTCGTTATTCTCCGAAGAGCTTGCAATTTTCTCCGGGTTTTATCGGAAGAGGTGGGATTTTTAATATCCTTTTTTCCGTGGAATTCGTCCTCATCTAGCAATCATTATCTGCGCTTCGTTTCCGATTCATCTTCCTCGCGAATCCGATCTCCATTTCGAGCTATTCGAACGCAATCTGCATAGTTGCCTTCAGATCTCCTCCGAATGAAAATTGGGCAGTTTTAATGAAAATTTTCACCTTGAAATTGATTTCATGTCAGTGAATTATACAGGTAAGAGAAAATTCTGGAATGGAATCAATGTGTCCATGAAGACATCCAGAGTCGTGTTAGCACTTTTTTCATATGGAAAGGACTCTAATCAAATCTGAGTACGTATATTATTAGACGTCCAAACACTAGTAACAATTCACTTTACAATAATAAAACTTCAAAAATTTATATCTGCTATTTCTTTCCGTAATAACTAATAAAGGCTCCATCTCATTCGTTATTCACTTTGCTATTTAACCGAATTGGCTTCACGGTAAAGTAAATCGCACAGTTTAACGTTACACAGCGCTCATAATAGGAAGTTACATAGTAGGTGTTATGTGGAAATTTCATCCCTTTCTACAGAAGGAATAAAAGAATAATACATTCTAAAACAAGTAGCAGAATGAGCTCCTATTCCAACACGAATGCGAAATTCGAAAACGAGCGACGAAGGAGCGAGTTTTCGAAAGCATGAGTGTTGGAATTTCCGTCTGTAACGAGTATTAGACGATATGTTCTCTATCTCAGTAGAGTTTTGTGAAAACTCTCGAAATTCAAATAAACATTCAGATTAGTGACTTTTGTAAGTATCTTGGCAGCTGGTGTGACTTACAAAATTTGGCAGATTGTGGAATTTTGTTTGATTTGATTCAAGAATTGAGTGGATCGGAGGTCAGTAATGACAACCACAAAACGAAAAATATGAGTGAAAACAATGCTGTAATGAGTTTCATTACAGCACTACTTTTAGTACTGTAATGAACTCATTACGATACTGAAATAGAGAAAAAAGAGCACGTGTGGCACTCGAGGACTGCCGCGGTAAAGCTATTTCATAGCATCTAGTCGAAAATGAGAAGATAATGTTGTTGATTTTAAATATTTATTTATCTTATAATATATGTAGATTATTCAGAAATGTTTATCATTGAAACTATAGGTGTATGGTAACTGAAATAAGAAACATGAGTTTATGACTTGATGTCTTCTAAATATCTAGAAAATACCGCGTCAATAGTGGTCCCATATTTTGTTGTGGATCCTTTGGATCATTATTTATTTTTAAATTCAATTTTTCCGAAAGAAAAGATGTCAACCGCTCTGATTTTTCATTAGCGAAGTTACAGTTGAAATCGCCAGCCAAGATAAGTGGAAATTTATTACCATTTGTACCAAGTATTTTGACCCTTGTTCAGTGTACTCCAGTGAAGTGCGATGAAAAAAATGCTCTACCTCGTCCAATTTTGCATTCGGAGAAATGTAAATTGCTACCATGATTATGTGTAGGCCATTTCTAAGTTTGCATCAGCATGCACAAAAATCTCGAACAAATGATCGTCTAACATTATTCAATATTTATTCCAATATTCGGAGTCATAATATTAGTAACATTATTACTACTTTGATAAATAGCTATCCCACCTTTTGGAACAGTATCTCGTTTGAATTTATTTATTTATTTATTTATTTATTTGATCAAATGGCCATGCCACTTTACAATTTTAGAAAATATACATAAGAATTGAGATATAACAAGAAAATTGTTCGAGCCTATTTTGAAAAATCGTCAACATAAATACAAATATGTTTAGAACTCTAAAATTAGAATATACCTATGAAGAATTTCTGATTTAACTGTGACACAATCTACAGAAAAATACAATTGAAATCAGGTATTTCAATCGGATTATCACGCGTCATGCATGTTTCGGTAAGAAGTAACATATTGGTTTGTCTTGTAAGTGAATCTTGTATATCGTATTCGTGACTATGTAAACTTTAGCAATTGAAAGTCATTATTGAAATGCCATTTCTATTACCAATAAAATCTAAGACACTTTGAGCTATGGTCTGAACACTATTTAAAGACAGTCTTTTGAATTTGCAAAGATGCAGTCAATGCAGCTTGCCTTCGATTATGATAAGACTTAAATGCAGAATTATCATTTTTGTCGTAATATACAATTTCTCAATATGAGTCACCCGAGAGAGTGCAACTTGGACGAGTTCCTGAGAATGTGATTTACTATACTCAAATACTATTTCGTCAAAAGTTCGACTTATGTTAGCAAGAGCTGAAGTTAATGGAAAATGTTTGCGTTTGGCTATACATTTTCCATCCAATGTTAATGAAATATTTACCGTTCGTAATTCAATAGGAACAGCGAGTTTGTCGACTCCATTTTGCACTGCTAGAGTAGCTGCACGCATCCGTCTAGTCGCAAGCACCCAAACACCGTGCCGAAGTCTGCCGAACTGAACCGACGAAACACGGCTGTGTTAGGTTTTTTCGTTACGAAATTTCCACAGTCGGTCGCCGCGTTCACAGCCTGAGATAAAAGCTATGCAATTATAGAGGTCAGCTCTTAATTCACATAACTAAAGTTATCAAATTTACATTCTCTCCGCTTGAATTCATCGAGCAGAATTTACACCATTCGCAATATCTTGCGGACGAATAATAGATAACTGTCCAACTCCTCACACTCAATACTAAGACTCGTTCCGCGAATCCTAATTGAATAATATGCCGAAAACGTGTCTGAGAGGATTACTCTGTTTCTATATACATTACTGGAATGAACGTAAACTCCAAAAGTTCCGGGAATACGGTAAGAAGGAATGGCAGAACTCATTATGGGAACCGTTCGAGTAATTCGATTAAGTTCCAATTCGCATGATGTAGGGAAACGGGAATTGCTACATAATCGGCAGCAGCAATTTTGCTAATTATTCGGCAGGGCTGAAATGGACGAACGGTCGTACGGGGATTTCTAAGCGGTCTGGACAGAGTCACGATTGGAAACAGATCAACATAACCGTGCCAGACAGGGTACATTCTACCTTCCAGTAAGCATTCGTTGAGAATTCATAATAACCTTTTTAGAATTGTAGTAGCTGTCCAGCAAGAATTCAATTACTATAAGAATAAACGCAAAATGAACACAATCGTCAGCGATGTCTCCTCTACTTAGAATTAGTTTTCTATGTCTACGGACCACTAGATCGTTAAATTTGAGCTTAATTATTTTTAATTCCAATCACATGTATTTATATATATTTGTATCTATTCAAATATCGTCTGGGAGGTCTTTGCATTTTCCTGAAAACTTAATTAGGGTTTTCTCTCCCAGTCTCTGAAAGAAGAAACAATTAGAAAATTTTTTTAAATAATAGAAGAAAGGCCCCTGAGTAAAAATTTGAGCACTAATTTGTCAGGGGCCTAATTGTTGCCTAACAATGAACAAAAAAACACTTTGAACTCTGAAGCGTAACGTTTCGGAGTCTAATTCAAACTCCTTCGTCAGACAATTTCTAGTTTTAATTCAACTTCGTAGAATCGTGTTTAATTTGGGTTTTCTCTCCCAGTCTCTGAAACAACATTAGGTTCATTACAGTTCTAAAATTAGTGCTGTAATGAAACTCATTCCGCATTGTTTTCAGTTATATTTTTCGTTTTATGGTTGTCAGTACTGACCTCCGATCGAATCAAGTTTCGAATCAAATAAATTCCAATTCCGTGATCTGTCAAATTTCGTATGTCACACCAACTGCCAAGATACAATACAAAAGTCACTAATCTGAATTTTCACTTGAATTTCGAGAGTATTTCAAAAAAAATTGACTGAAATAGAGAAAATACCGTCTAAGACTCGTTGCAGAAGGCAATTCCAACACTCATGCTATCGAAAACTCGCTCCTTCTTCGCTCGTTTTCGAACTTCGCATTCGTATTGGCATAGGAGCTCATTCTGCAACTTGTTTTAGAATATACTATTAAATTAATTGTCTGACCAAGGAGTCTGATTGAGACTCCGAAACGTTACGCTTCAGAGTTTTCTTTCTGTTCATTGTTAGGCAACAATTTCTTCTTGGAAAGTTTTGGTACCTGACAAATTATTGCACAAATTTTTACGCAGGGGCCTTTCTCCTATCATTTAAAAATTTTTTCTTATTGTTTCTTATTTCAGAGACTGGGAGAGAAAACCCAGAATAAGTTTTCAGAAAAAAAAAGAAATTGATCCGTGTAAACACAAAGTTAATCCCCATTGAATACTGGAAACGGTAAGAGCATCCATTTTGAAATTTGGTGAATGATATGAAATATGCCTCGTGAAAATAGTATCCAATTTAAGTGTTTTTATGGCTCACTATTTTGGATATAACGTTTTTCATCTTTCATACAAAAGATAGATAACTGATGACGTCGTTTTGAGTCAAATATACTAACTGACAAAGAAAATGCATCACTCAGAAAGAGGAGTTTGTTTTTTGTTGTTGAAACATAGACAGTCTAGCAAGGAGTAAATGATCAAAATTCGAAAAAAAAAGGCTTTACATTTTGTTTGAAGATTTGTCCACAGCGGTTTTTTATAATCTCACCAACTCGTCTCAAGTTCTTCATCAACATTGTTGACATTTTTACTCTCTAATGCCTGATGCTGGCAAGTTAGCTTGCTTAAATGCATTGTATGTCCTTTCAATGTTATCAGAAAGGATTGATCAATTTCAAAGTGGCGAAGACTTTTTCTTTATATATATTAAATATGATAACCATAATGAAAATGAGTAATATACGACTCAAAATCCGACTTAACCTCAAATAATATTCGAACTTTCTGAACAAAAAATTAAGATTTCTGAAATACAATTGACTAATCTGAATTTCATATGACATATTCTGAAAATCTATTGACTAATCTCACTTACATTTGAGGTTTTCTAAAATTAAATTCACTAATCTGAAATTCAATTGATGCTTCCTGAAATTGAAGTACCTGATCTGAAATACAATTGACGGTTTCTGAATTATATTTGGAAATGGTGTAGACGTTCATCAAGAGAAGTTCCATTAACACATGACCATAAGCTGGAATGGGCAAGGCAACATATCAATTGGAACGATCAATGGCGTAGTGTCCTTTTCACTAATGAATCCAGATATGGGCGATTTTCAGATTCTCTCGAAGGGGATGAACAATCCCACGCATACCCCGTAAACGTCGCTATGTCCAAGAAGTCCATCCATTCCGAGAGGATAGTGTTATGGTATGGCCAGGAATATATTTCAACGGGCGCACAAATCTACACATTTGTCCTGGGAATATCACCGCCTTACACTATGAGGAGCATGTCATTGACAACGTTTTGCCAAATTTTCACGCTGCTATTGTCACTTTCTAGAAGATAACACTAGACCGCACCGTGCAGCAACAGTTGAGAATGAGCGCGAGGAGCTTAGCATTTCACATTTACCAATACCTCCGCACTCACCAGATTTGAATTGCATAAAACATGCATGGGATATTCTTCAAAGAATATTAAATAATCATCAACCTACCCCAGAATCCTTAAATGATCTGAGAGAGCTTCTGGCGCGTTTATGGTACCAAATTTCTCCAGAAATGTTCAACAACCTTGTATGTAATATGCAAGGAACATGTCAAGCTGTAATTGATGCCATACATTGTATTGATAGTCTCAAAATGCTAAACTATCGTTATTTTATTCAACCACCCTGTATACGCTGCAGATCAACAGGCTAAACTTAATTTAATTTCCTGTAATTTGAAATTATAATTATATAAATTTTCATCACAAAATCTCATTCAGACAATATTCTTCTGCAACTTAAGTCAATATCCCTAACTCATGTGGAGCGGTTCATTCATTTGATTTGTAGAAGAATACTCAATTATTCTTCCACCTTTTTGTGCATTATAGTTTCTCTTGGAATCTTGTCACCTTTGATTTCCTCTTGGAACAATTTTATTTTTTTTGCCAGAATTTTTTTGGTTACAAAGACTTTCTATGTAAAAAAAAACTTTATTTTGCGACATTTATATGATTTTCTTATCATTACCTGATGGCTGAATCAATACAGAGATGTATGGAATCAGGAGTGGATTCGAAATCCTAAATATAGAAGCTCAACAGTCAAAAACAGATATCACAAATAAAAAAAAATTCAAATTGAACTTCATATCTTTCATAGAATCCTCAATTTTCTAGAACCCTAGATCCGCGAATATCATTGGGGTTAACAGAGGATCTCCCGATTACAGTGGCAATCCAGTTAGTAAAGAATCAAAGTTTCACGGCTGAAGACCCTTCATGAGCGGAATAGTTAAGCTTCTCGCAACTATCCCAAGGCCTCGCGATGCCTGATAATTGGAAGTTAAATTGGTGCAATCAGATATCTCGCTCAGTATTCGAAGAGGAGTTTGGTAATTTGGAGCAGCTGAAAAGAGCAGATGATCGTCTTACTGTTGGAAGTTTGGGTCGGAGATATGTTTGTCTGGGATTGCTTGAAGGAAGTTATGGAAAACATTTTCTTTTGTTCACAATCGTTAGATAAAATCGCATTTGTTTCATAAGATATAGAAAAGAACTTTCTGGAAAACTGTAAGAATTCAATCAGTGAATTTAAAGGCTCAGTTACTGAAGATAAACACTGATATGTCCCATACTGCTCAAGAAAAATGAAGATGGTCAGAGGACTTTTGTCTACCAAGAATTCTGTCATCTTGTGGTGTAAAACACTAGAAGGCCATTTTCACTAAGCTCTCTCTACAAACTTGGATAATCCTAAAAAAATACATTTCATGCTTACAATAAAAAAACTTAGATCTGCGTTTTTAATTCCTATATTCAAATTTCCTTCGAACAAAATCTTTCACATTTTCGGGAAATTTTTCCAATCACTTTGGGATGATAAATCTACGAGCTGGCTCGTCTGAGAACAAACACCCTGTATATATTATATTCATCTTGATATATAAGTCGGCCATTTTGTTGGTTACACCGTTTATAACTCAAAATTTGATTAAATATTTGTTATGAAGGATTTTTTGTTGCATTCTTCTACGGCGGGGTTAACATAAAAAACATAAAAAAAATTGATTAAATGAAAACAAAAATAGGAAATAATTTCCTTTCTTGCGAGTGGTAGAGCTCTTTCTCCTGATTTCAAATATATATACCTTATTGAGATTATCTCTGGCAGTTTTCTAAAAATATAGATATTTTCTTCTAAATCTAGGTCAGTTGTGGAATGCCACACGAGAACGATGCGATCTTTTCATATCAAAGGAACCGTAGATGATGAAACACCCGATATTTCTATCATTCATTTATTAACTGAAAGTTGAATTAGGGATTCAAATAACCCCCAATTACTTCTAGACAAAGTCGATATCTTTTTTCAAAGTTTCTGAGAATTTTCCTCAACATTTGTGGAATATGTTGAGGTTGTCAATTCCTTCTTCTATTCTGAATTTAATGTCTTCTATATTTTGCAGACGGGCCATATACATTTTATATTTCAAATATCCCCATGAAAAAGTGTCGAATGATTTTGTGTAGGGACTATCAGGAGGTCATAGAATGGAACTTCGATATAAATAAATCACAGCATTCTCAAGTGGCGTTCTACAGCCGTCTTAGATTCAGACAAAAAAAATCTTTAATATACAGAAACTGTCGAAAAAAAACTCAATAAAGTATATGTATTTAAAATCAGAAGAAAGAGCTCTAACGATGAGGAAAATAAAATAATGGGAGTGCAATTTCAAAACAACCATTCACATAGAACTGTTAGGTTAACGATGCCCTTATGCAATTATCAGTAATGAATTCTGAATGTCCATAAAAAATACTGAAAATTAGCTCATTTAAATTTTTGTGTACGACCAATATTAACTGAGATAGGTATCGAGTAAAATATACACAATCCCCCTGTCATACCAATTTCACTGCAATTTTTTGTATATTTTATACTTTTGTATTTTTTTTTGTATTTCACGTAGTATATTTTCTTTTAAAAACAATAACAACTTTATTCATCTCTGAGGCGAAACAAAGTGCCGGGTCAGCTGGCTCATCTAATTGCCAATTGCCACAATTAGTGTCACCACTAAGTTTCAATTCTTAACACTTCTTCACCAACATTCAAAAATTCAACAGCTGTTTCAAGACGACAACGTTTGGCGCAACACATATTGTACAGGACAATTTTATGTCACGTTTCAAGGAATAATACCATAACAGTTTATTATAATATTAAAGTTGTTTTTTTTTGAGGCAGTACGAAGTCTGCCGGGTCAGCTAGTAGTTAAATAATAAGAGGTCCTTCTCCGACCTCAAAAAATATTAAGTATGTACTTTTCATGAAAATGTCTTGACTATATCTGTCTTATAGGATACGATGTGTGATATGAATACGAATGTAAATTCGAATATTGTATTGATAAATTGGGGATGCAGCAAACTATGAACATCATCATTATCAACGTCCAAATAAAAAGTTTAGAAAAAATAGTTAGTGCTATATTTTTCTGTCTTATATAAGTACAGTCAATGTTCTGCAACTTTCGTTATATGAATTTTAACCAGTATATTCTAAAGTGATATGCATTTATGAAGAATGAGGGTTATCAATGCTGGAATAATAACAAATATTCAAGTCCATGCTGAATTCACTTCAAAATCTCTCCAAAACTTTTAAATCTTCTCACCCCATAATAAATATTTTTTTTTATTTTCAGGTTGTGAACATCGTTTTCTCCATCATTTTCATCCAAGGAATGAAGAAGGAACAAAGATCCTATTACTAGTGTTCAATAAGTTTTTCATATTATATTTGATAAGTATTTTTTTTTGTATTTGTACCTACAACATCGAATTAATGATCAAAAATAAAAAGTTTGTTTCTATTATTTTTTGATCTCTTCGGATTTTTCAGGTAGAGATTCACTTCAACAAATTTGGATAATACTAGTTTTGCTGATTCTTAATTTGATAAGGTCCTTAAAATAAAATACGCTTCGTATTTCCAATGAGCAAATGAATGAGGTCAATTGAATAAAGGAAAACTTCCATTCTGAAAAATTGAAACCTTAATCACGATAATTGGGTTTCATGGTTTCATTCATCAACATAAAGAAACATTTCATACGTCCGATATCACGCATAGTTTTCCTGATATCAGACCCCACCTTTTACAGTATAATAAATCAATCTTATCTCCATTTTCAATCGTGAGGTTTGCATGCTTCCTAATTCGTGCATAGGTTTTTCTTATCGCAGTTTTCGCAGAACTCATGGAATTTTCTGCTGATTATTAATATAAATCAATATAATAAATTCATGCCCGGCTTATCTCATATACAATCCGGAATTTGGTTATCGTTTAAGAATTGAGAGTTTAGTTTATAACGGAAAACGTTTCAGAAGATTTTTCAGGTTAAAATTTCAGAATTTTGTATTGCAATTTTTTTTAAATCTGGCATCATTCTGACTCGAGCACAATGTATATGAAGGTTTAAAATTCGAAAATTCAGGTAAGAAAATTCAAAAACACCTAAAACAGAATTATTTTCGCTTAAACTAAATTTGTGAGCAATAAAAACCTGTACTTTGAATACAAACAAAAATGGATCGGACTTAGTTTACCCGAAAACCAATAAAGCTATTATTTCAAATGACTAGAACCCTTCTAGATTGCTTTTGAGAATAGAGAATATAGAGTTTGAGGGTGGTCAACCCCTTGTAATTTTTCTACAGAGTTTTTTTTTGTTTAACATGAAATATGGTAGTCACTGATAACTTATCTGCAAACCCTGCATCATTTTGTTGCAAGGGCAGTTAGATAGGCATATTCGAAATTTGAAAATTTTTTTTGAGGAGAAAAAATTTTCAAAAGTTCAGCTGGGGTACCTCGGGTTTGCTAAGCTGGTATTCTGGAAAGATGTTCCAGAGCCCCTGGGGGTTTTTATTATTTTCATTATTGAATAACCTTTCCAGTTTCTGACTGGATGGAATATATCTTTTCCATGTTAATTTTTTTTCAATTAAAGTAAGTATAACTCAACTTCTTTTCCCTATCAAGAATTTAGGGGTGACAAGATTTCAAATTGACACCCTGTATTTCGAAAAACGACTCTTCTATTTCGAAGAAGTGTAAGAATTCATGCAAATTGCAGACAAAATTTATTGACTCAATTCCAAGAAAGAAATTGCAACTGGTTTGATTGTTCCATTAGTGAATCACTCTCAGAAGTTATTATTCTAACTATTCAGAAATAAGTTAATTTTTGTCAACCCAATAATTATCTTATGTAAGTCAATCAAACATTCAGTCAGCCTGTACAATATATTTCCTAAATTAGAGATCATAATGAACTGCACAAAATGGCAATTCGATGATGGACTGTTATTAAAATATTCAAGATTGTATACCTCAATTTCGTGAAGAAACACTCCTCTCTTCCAGCTTCAAAGAGTAAGATAACCTAGTCAACCGTGAGAATATCAACTGAAAAGTAAGAAACTAAGGTAAGTCTACACGGTCCGTTAGCTCCAATATTGTTTGAAGATGTTCAAAGTGATTTCGCCGAGTAAGGGTTATTGAAAAATATGAGAGAAGAGCAGAACTTTTCAAATCATTGTGAAGTTTGGGTGTATTCAGTGAAATATCTATATCACACTCCAAGAATATATCGGGTGTCCCAAGATGAGTGGTCTTTTAGATTATTATGGAAACTATTGACGGTAAAGATTTCAAATCTTGTGGATCGATATTTTACCATGTAAGGTACATTTTAAAAATAATTTCACATTTCCAATGTAGCCGGATGAACGATATTCGGCAACAACTTTGTTATTTTAAATGGGACATCCGGTATTTCTATTTTTTTTATGATACTCCACAAAATATTAAATCTACCACTCTTACTTCTTCATACCTATCTTTAACGGTTTTTGAGTTATTAATTATTTTTCGAAATTTAGATCAAGATTCAAGTTAAAAATTTAGCAAGTCATTAGATATTGACCTTGTCCATTTCACTGCTTTTGCATTATAGTTGTCAGTTTTTAAAGCAGATACTGACGTAAATCAAAAAAAATTTTGTTAAGAAACGGTCACACTTCGACTTAAAACTGAATGAAATCAATTTTTCCGTCTCAAATTCACCACAGGGTGTTTAGAAATCAGGGGGATGAAATAAGGTTTTGTTTCACCCTGTATGAAGGAAGAACTACAGGTATTTTCGCAAAGTTAATTTGAGGTTAATTTAACAAGACCCAATACTCTACCTGGTGAAATTGCAACAAAATCAGAGAAAACATAGATGAATTCAAAATAGTAATAATCGAAATGAATACCATTTTCAATTCCCAGGCTCAGAGATCTTTTATCATGAGGTTGGAGAAATGATATTAGATTTTGTCACTGAGATGAGAGATATACCGGTTTCGGCCTTGTTGGGCCTCATCAGTATCCCGCACATCTCAGGACAAAATCTTCATAAAAAACTTCGGAATTTGAAGCAATTGGTTGTGAAGTAATGAGTAAAATATTACAAAGCGCTAAGGTGGTGACATCCAATTGCGTCAAAATGAAGTTTCACATCTCCAATTAAATGCGAAAAAAGAACTCTGTACTTCCTCTTTCACTGACTGAGATTTTAGCAGTGGCTCTATTCAGGGCCCGCTTGCTAGTTTCTCAAAGTGATGGAAAACGCCCAATTCTTTTTGTGACTGTGAAGCCAGATGTTTTTAAGAAAAAGAAAATTCTTTGCCTTTACGGAGTCCACATCGAGAACATTTTTGAAACATAGATGAATTCAAAATAGTAATCATCGAAATTAATACCATTTTCAATTCCCAGGCTCAGAGATCTTTCATCATGAGGTTGGAGAAATGATATTAGATTTTGTCACTGAGATGAGAGATATACCGGTTTCGGCCTTGTTGGGCCTCATCAGTATCCCGCACATCTCAGGACAAAATCTTCATAAGAAACTTCGGAATTGGAAGCTATTGGTTGTGAAGTAATGAGTAAAATATTATAAAGTACTAAGGTGGTGACATCTAATTGCGTCAAAATGAAGTGTGCGGGATACTGATGAGGCCCAACAAGGCCGAAACCGGTATATCTCTCATCTCAGTGACAAAATCTAATATCATTTCTCCAACCTCATGATAAAAGATCTCTGAGCCTGGGAATTGAAAATGGTATTCATTTCGATGATTACTATTTTGAATTCATCTATGTTTCAAAAATGTTCTCGATGTGGCCTCCGTAAAGGCAAAGAATTTTCTTTTTCTTAAAATCAGAAAACCACGAAAAAAGATACAGGGTGTTAAATTTGAGAAAACTTTTGCCTGTCCAGAATTTATTGACGGGGAGTGTAGTTGTTCATAATCGTTTTTCTTGAGCTACTCTATCGAACCGTTCAATCGAATTGATCAAATTTCCATCACGAAAAGACGAAAAACTTATCTCCCACCCCTACTCCATCACATTTAACAGCCACACATGTCAATTACGAGTCCACCCGAGTGAATTACAATCCCCATTCTAATTCGAATGTTCCTCTCGTGAGTAATAAACTTATCTCGTGTATTTTCCGGATAGTCCGCCCGATATCCGAAAAATGTATGCGAACCCATATCGGGGCAATTCATCCCAACCCTCCCTATTTATAGTTTGGCTTTGTGTGAAAAAGGAGCGTTCAGACGTGCCTGAACATATCAACGATGGTCTCGCGTGACGTGCAGATATCAACGCGCGAGCAGCCGTGAGCACACATCGTTTGTTTACCTGAGTTCCATTAGTTCATGGGAAAATTTGTCGTAGTAATTAATGTGAAGGGTCGGAAGGTTGACGACTGACTTCGGCTTTGATCTTGATGGGAGTCGTAACAGGAAAACATGGGCTGTTTTAATTTGAATATAGGGCAATTTGGGGACGTTTACGTTGGAGTTTGAGTTAATGGCCGAGGAATGAGGACGTAGCATTATATGAGCGCATGAAACATTTCAAGAGTTTCAATATTTACGTGATAAGTTCTTGGTAATACAGTGCGCAAAAAAATTAACGCACATTCTGAAAATCTCAATTTTAATGAACGTTAACTCTACATTGACTTCATAACTTATTTTTTATGTTCTCTCGGGAAGGTTTTGAACGAAACAAGACACATTAAATGGACGAAAAATTCAGGATTTCACCGAATCTTATGTGAAAGAAGAGGAATGAACAATTTTCAAAATACTGAAATGCTGATAAGTGATTTAATACTTGGTATTTCCACCCCTTGCGTTAATTACAGCTCGGCAACGACAGTTCATACCCAAAATGAGTGATCTTGAAATGTTCTGATCTAATCCTTCCCAGATTTCTCCGAGTTGGATTCCTAAGTCATTAAGAGTAGCTGGATGATTTTCTGAACTTCTCAGCCTTCTATTGTGGTTGTCTCAAACCTGCTCAATCGTATTGAGATCTGGATGTTGCTAGCCATTCCATTCGAGAGACTTCAACCTCTTCAAGGTACTCCTGAACGATGCGCGCACGATGGGGTCTGGCATTATCGTCCATAAAAATTAAATTTTCACCAATGTATGGGGCAAATGGCACTACATGCTCTTCAAGAATGTTCCTTTTATACTTATCAGCAATCATAGCTCCATTATCAATGACCACTAGGTCTGTGCGAGCAGTCAAAGATATTCCACCCCATACCATAATCGATCCTCCCCCGAAACCAGTAGTATTCAGGAACTTGCACTGAGCATATCTTTCATGTGGACGACTGTATACAAGGGAACGTCGATCACAATGGTAGAGGCAGAATCTAGACTCATCTGTGAAGAGAACTCTTTCCCAATCGGCCTTTTTCCAATGGATATGCTCTATCGCAAAATCCAAACGCGCCCTTCGATGGGCTGGGGTAAAAGCTGGCCTCTTGCCGCGACGCGAGGCCTCAAATCATATTTTCTGAGGCGATTTCTTATTGTCTGAGTGCTTATTTGCATCCTATGAGTTTGCTCAAGCTGATTGTGAAGGCAGTGAGCGGTTGCAAACCGTTGTCTCAACGAAGAAACTCTCAAGTAACGTTCTGGAATGGCAGTTGTTACCCGTGGTCTACCCTGTCCTGGTCTTCGGACATTCATACCCGTCTCCCTGAATCGCTGCAACATTCTGGACACACTCGTATGGGAAACTCCAAACCTTTCTGCAATTCTTGTGTAAGTCCACTTTTCTTCTCGCAAAACTACCGCTTGGGCACATTCCTCTCGGGTCAAATTGCGTGTTTCGCGTTGCATAGCGATCGAGTGTAGAAAATCAAACGAGAAAAAAACTATCGATCACTAGAATTGATCGAGAACAACTGATTTTAGAATGGAGCCAATACATTCAAAATCTGATAATATCATCTTTTTTTTATTCCTGCTGGGAAAAAACATCTGAATTGAAGAAAACATTGAAATTAGATAACATATGCATGCATAATTCTGATAAAAATATTTATCATTGATAACACCTTCAGTTGTAGGATAAATTTGAGATTTCCATAATGTGCGTTAATTTTTTTGCGCAGTGTAGATTTCGAAACGTTATCTGAATCAATTAATTTCCTCCTTATCGATGACATAAACTGAGCACCGAGTATGTAACCTCATCAGATGTTGGAGAATTCTTATAATATTTCAATATTTCTAGCAGAAGCATTTGTTCAATTTGTGAATGCAATGAAAAGTTCGATTAACTCCTGATTTTAAATGAACCATTTCCAATAATATAAACTAGAGTTTTTCATAATCATCTTTTACAAGGTTTTCCAGTTTAACATCTGTGTCCCTTCAGTTACTGAGCTCGACGAGAGGAAAAGGATAATCAACAATCAGTTTCAACAACGCAAAAACAAAATGATAAAAATGAATGATGACAAGAACGAAATGAAGTGAATTTTCCATTCTCTGTACTTCTGGAATCCTTTTTTCGAACTTCGAGCTATACCCCCAGTATCACAAATCGAACAGGAAAATGATTTCAATATTGCAACCTGATTCCTTGTTCTCGTTGTGTTCCATTTGACAAGAACGGAAGATGAAAAAGAGTAAGAGCACACATTTGGACTGAAGAATTCCAGAGACTTCAATATAGTCCCTTCCGATACTCTCGAAAATTTCATATAACATTTCGTTAAATTTGCGAATGAGCCAATTTCTCGAATGAGCATCATGCTTCTTCGAACATTCACGTCAACCTCTATGCATTAAAGCAAAATATGCGACATATTCCCCTGCTCTCGTTCATGGTAAACGGTACACCTTACAAAAATGCCATTTCATTTTTCGTTCAACGTTCCACATGCCCGAAGCTAGTTAATATCTATTTCCATCTTGCGACAAGGGAAATCTGTTGTTTTTCCATCTTTACATCTCCAAGATCTGTTTCCCTATTTTAAATGTAACGTTGAAAGATTCGGGTTGCTCAGGGAGATGATTTTCTGGATGTGCGTTGAAATTCACGAATCATGATGCTGAGAAAGAAAATAACATCAACTATTTGCTATTTTTCAGGTGAGAGAAAATTTGTTATCGGATCTTCTGAGTGGAAAAATCATTTCGATATAAAAAAAGGTAAGGTAAAAGTCATCGTCAATGCAAAAGAGAGTTTTAAAGCCAAAAGAGACACCGTTTCATTCTATACAGGGTGTACCAAGTTCGACGGCCTATTAGGCGTTTCTGGAGAACTAGACCTATTTGAAATCTAAAAATTTGTATTATATTATTGTTTGACATTATCTACCGATCTAAAATATTCTTGGAGCCTGACCACTTTCAGTTAGTCAGTAAAAAAAAATTTCAAAAAAATTTTTTTTTGTTTGTTTGTTTTCGAATTTGATAGAAAAAGCAATTCTGAATACATTCGAAATACTTTCCGAAATTTCGAGAAAAAACTGAAGAGAAAAGGGAGATACGCGTATATTCGGTATCATGTTTGTTATTCCTAACCTAGATATCGTAAGCACAAACCGTTTTCGCATTTCTGAAGACGAAGAATGTGGAAATATTGAACATTTTCAGAATTTTTAAGAACCGGCCTCAGCGTGTTCCAAAAGTTGGTTCAAAAATTGGGATCAAGATTGAACCATAACTTTCGTTTTTCGAATTAGAACCCTATTTTTTTAAGATTGCGTTGGATTGTGCGCGGAAAAATGAAAATAATGTTGCAACATGTTAAAGCTCCTGAAATTAATAATTCTTGAGTTATTCCGGATTTCATGATTTCACGTCGTACGTACCGTCAAATTCATAGAATCTGTTTCATATCAACAATGACCTTGGTCAAAGAAGATAAATTACTCAAATTACTCACTAGTGACTTCCTCTTTTTTGAATTCATTCATCATTGTTGATATGAAACAGATCTCATGAATAGAAACAGAAAATCCTAAATAACTCAAGAATTAGTAATTTTAAGAGCATCAACATGTTAGAAAAGTATCATCAAAATATAGGGTTCTAATTTGAGAAACGAAAGTAATTTGAAGCAACATTTGGAACACTTTGTGACGGGTTATTCAAAATTCTGAAATTGTACAATATTTCCACAGTCTTCGCCTTCAAAAATGTGAAAACAGTTTGTGCTTACGATATCTAGGTTAAGAATAACAAGCAAAATACCAAATACCCTTATTTTCCTTTTTTCTTCAGTTTTTTCTCGATATTTTGAAAAGTATTTTGATGAATGCATCGATTTGAGTACAAATGTATTCAGAATTGTATACTCTATCAATTTCGAAAACAAAAAAATAGAAAAAAAAATTTTGAAAATTTTTTTTTCAGTCCCTGAATGAATGAAAGTGGTCAGGCTGGTCGCCTTTTTTCTGAAGTTTAGTTCTTTTTATATGTTTCATGAATGTTCTCATTTTGAAATGGAATCAGTTTATTGATGGCTTCGATTTGAGACTAGTTTTCTGAAAATGCAAAGACGTAAATTAACAAACGCTGAGGCTAATAGGGCTACCGGAATGCTACAGGGTCGCCTGACTCAGGTTATTTTAGCAGAAAAGCTTCTATTGGTGAAACTTTTGAATTTCTGGACGATAACGCTAGACCGCACCGTGCAGCCATAGTTGAGAATGCGCGCGAGGAGCTTGGTATTCCACATTTACCAATACCTCCGCACTCACCAGATTTGAATTGCATAGAACATGCATGGGATATGCCCCAAATCAAATTAGATCATCAACCTACCCCAGAATCCTTAAATGATATGAGAGAGCTTCTGCCCCGTTTATGGAACCAAATTCCCCGCGAAATGTTCAGCAAACCTTTATACGCTGTAGACCTACAGGGTGAAATTAATTTAATTCCCTGCAACTTTGAATCACGTCAATATGAATTTTCATCACAAAATCTCATTTCAAGCAGCTATATTTTTTTGGCGATTTAAGTCAATATCCCTTATATATGTGGAGCAGTTTGTTATATGTATTCAACTCTTTTTCCATATTTCGATTTCTAAATCTAATTATGCTAATCTAAGGCAATGCTCCCTCATTGCCGCAATCATCAATATAAGTTTTTTTTTGTAATATTCAGTTTGCGATTGGTCTCCCTAAATTTCTAGGTGTATATTTTAAAATTAATCCTGAATGTTATATCCACAGGACTTGAAAATAACATAACCTTCTTCAATTTTGAGATGACTCTGGTTACATACAACTGCAACTGTCTCTTTTAGGTCAAATGAAACAATTCCAGTTATGCCAATATGGAAAATTTCACATAAAGTCTACTCTACGTAAAGTCCCATTCAATTCCATTATGAAATTGGGTGAACCTCCAAAGGGAGCTTAAGCTTGGAGTGTAGTCTGATTAGAGTATACTTTAGGGGTTTATTAAGAACCTGGCCCTAAGTGTATATTTGAATCAGCCATGGAAACTTCGCGACAACGTTCGACAATTAACCATCTCAAAAATTACGAACTTAACCCTAAGCCCAGTTCACCCTATCCGAACGCAGAACAGGTTTACGCGTGATTTGTAATACCTATTGTCTTCGCAAAGATACCGCGTCGAACGAAACTTCACCGATAAAATATGGTTCCAGAATTCGGGGAACAATCTCTGCTCTCCCTACTCAAAGTTCGGCACGATTTCGAAGTAGAACAATCCAGTTCTGCGGACTCTTCCGATAGATCATTATCAGAAACAACGAATCCGTAAACCTAGGCGATATTTACCGGCTCTATTCGAGTGAACCGACGATCCTGGTCGCAGATTTAATTATAAAGTTTGCCAGAACCGCCCGAGGCAGGGTGGGGCTATCAAATTCTGAACAATTTGTCGGGGCCTATTTCTAAAGTTGCATGATCGCGATATAAATTTCCCTATTATGTGGCGGCGATAAATAACGGACAAATAGGAGGCACAAGTGTTACCTCGTTTAATTGCTGCCCCCATTCGTTCTTGGTTGAGTTGGGAACGCGTGCTTTTGCGCCGATGAATATATTTTAGGGAGGTGTACGAGAGGAATTAAAAATTTTAATTTGGGACGGAATTTTTTGGTGTCAGGAAAACGTGCTTCTTTTATACCCTTCGTTTTAGGGAGGAGAATTCCAACATGAATGCATTAAAGGTCTTCACAAATCTAGTCAAGTTGAAGAAATTATAGCAAAATTTATCATGACACGAAAATATTCAGACATAAAGACCTCATGGCGCAAAAAATTCATTAATGATGAAAAAGCACAAAGACCACATGAGAAATAAAGAAAATTCATAATGCTTGTAGCCATATTTACTCAAACTGCCCCACATGAGTCAGGGATATAGACTTAAATTGCAAAAAAATATAGTTCAAATCAGATTTTGTGATGGAAATTCCCATTAATATGATTTTGCAGGAAATGAAATTAATTTTAGCCTCTAGGTCTGCAGCGTATACAGGGTGGTTAAGAGAAATCGAGTAAAATAACGAGAATTCAAGCATTTTGAGACTATCCATACATTGTATGGCCTCAACGCATACTTTCTTGAGGAATTTTGTTTCATGAACGGGGCAGAAGCACTGTCAGATCATTTAAGAATTCTGGGGTAGGTTGATGATTATCTTATCTTCTTTGGAGCATATCCCATGCATGTTCCATGCAATTCAAATCTGGTGAGTGCGGAGGTATTGGTAAATGTGGACCACCAAGCTCCTCGCCCGCATTGTCAACTATGGCAGCACAGTGCGGTCTAGCGTTATCCTCTAGAAATTGAAAAGTTTCACCAATAGCAGCGTGAAAATTTGGCAAATCATTGTCAATGATATACTCCTTATAGTGTCAGACACTCACATTCCCAGGAAAAATGTGTAGATTTGTGCGCCCGTTGAAACATATCTCGGCCCATACCATAACACTACCCCCTCGGAATGGGTGGACTAGTTGGACATAGCGACGATTACGGGGTATGCGAGGAATGAGGAATGTTCACATTTTTCAATTTCTACATATTCCTATTCTCCGTAGAAAATGAAAATATTGTGTCCAAAAATTATTTGAATACTTCAAATAGCGCCCGAGATATCGAGTTATAAAGATGAGTTCGATGGATCCGTGTGACGTCACTTTACATTCAACGACTTGCGAGGTTCAGTACGTAGCCGGGTCCCATATAAGGGCCTTTCGTCTCACGGAGTGCGATTTGCGAATGTAGTATGACGTCACATCGCCGCGAGGAATTGAATATTCACGGGGTTGTAAAATCCGGACTACTAGGTCTTTTCGACTGAAACAAAAACTAGTGATTTCATATACATATAGGTTATACTGTGACGAAATTTCGATCGATTTTGCATACCTGTGAACATTCCTCATTGTCCATACCCTTATTCTTCGACAATTTAAAAATCGTCCATATCTGGATTCGTCAGTGGAAAGGACAATACGTCATTGATCGTTCCAATTGATATGTTGCCTTGCCCATTTCAGTCTTTGACGCTTATGGTCACGTGTTAATGGATCTCCTCTTAATGGACGTCTAGAACCTAGATTCACCTTTCTCAAACGTCGTCTGAAGGTTTCGATGGCAACTTGAACCTCATCTGTATTTTGAAAAGTATTCCGTAGCATTCTACACGTTGATGTAGGCTTTGTTCTCACCGAAACGGTAATGAAACGATCCTGATCAGGTGTTGTTTTTCGTCGCCCACCAAGCCTTGGTCTTTCCAACACGAAATCTGTCTCCCTAGACCTATTCCAAAGTCGAGATATCACAATTTGGCTGACAACCTGAGTTAGGCCACCCTGTAGCATTCCAGTAGTCCTCAGCGTTTGTTAATTTACGTCTTGGCATTTTCAGAAAACTCGCTCGAAATCTAAGCCGGTTATAAGCCGACTCCATTTCAAAATGAGAACATTCATGAAGCATATTGAAAGAACCAAATTCCAGAAAAGAGATTGATGAAATGTCTCATACTGATTGTTATTGGACCGATTCGAGTTGTTTTTGAGTTTTGAATGATTTTACAGCGATTTTCTCGAAGATTACATACACTTCAAAACGATTGAAAATGATATCTCTAACTCTTGTGGAGCAGTATATTTGAGTGGTCATCAGAGGAACACTGAAATTTTGAGTCATAAAACAATCACTTAAACAGCTACTTCAACGTTATTTAAGTTGAGGGTTCATTTCAATGAGAGCTTAACACCAATCAAGTTTTGTGTAATCGACCCTAATTATTTTGTTTGTATTTGTATATTCGTTTGAATCTAAAATGCATGCAGTTTTCGCTTGAGAGAACGAATTTATTGTAACCTGCCAATAAAGAATTCATCAATCCATAGGCATCCGCAAATGCTATTTTTTCTTGAGGATGACTGAGTTGATTAGTGTACTTTTTTTTTCACAGAATCAATAGATTCATGCTGATATCTCTGAGTCGTCAAGCGACGGAGACTCCAAAATCAAAGAGGCTTCTTCCAGAAGAATAACCGTAGTGTAATGAACTCCCAAATAGATTAATTCAACTTATGCAGGTTCGTAAAACCGTTTAACAAGATAAACAACCGAGTCTTCTCGTTAGGAGAGGCAGGAATGCCTTGAAAATCCAGAACTTCGTCTCAGCGACGGCAGTTTCTACCTGGATTTCACGGATGAGTTCGTTATGTGGGAAACTGTACAACATTCTCACGGCTCCCATGGCTGCGTATCGCTGGAGGAAGATTCAGTTACGAAGAGCTAACACAAACTTTCCAATTATGGATATATTGTGGGGTTATAGAGATCCTTCAATTTGGCGGCGAAATTCTCAGGGTTCTGCGAGTATCCGAGGATTACTTATCGTACCTTTCGCGATAATAGGGAGTCACTCCAGTTAACACGAGTATTTTCACTCTGGAAAATCGATCTTCAACATCAAAGAGACTATAAGAAAGTATACCACAGATTTAATAGGTGAACAACTTTGTTTTCTCGAGAAATTTGAAGCTTTATTATGTAGAACTGGTTACATATTTATGATTCAAAGTATTGTCCATCTCTGGCCAAATGAAAAGTACCCTTTCCGCTGATTTGGATATCATGAAAAATTATTTTTTAAAGTGGCGTTTGTACCCGAATGAAAATAAAACCGAGGTTTTCTATTTTCATTTGAAGAATCATCAGAAATATTGAGAATTGAGTGTCACTTTCGGATCTTCTCCCTCGAAATATAATTTCAATCCTAGATACCTGGGAATCAAACTTGATTGCGATCTAATCGTTTCATCACCGTTTCGGCGAGAAGAAAGCCTACATCTACGTGTTGAATGCTACGGAATACTCTTTGAAATGCAGATGGGGTCCAAGTTTCCATCGAAACCATCAGACGACGTTTGAGAGAGGTGATTCTAGGTTCTAGACGTCCATTAAGAGGAGTTCCATTAACACATGAACATAAGCGACAAAGACTGGAATGGGCAAGGCAACATATCAATTGGAACGATCATTGGCGTTTTCATTGATGAATCCAGATATGGACGATTTTCAGATTCTCGAAGAATAAGGGTATGGAGAATTCCACGCATACCCTGTAATCGTCGCTATGTCCAAAAAGTCAATCTATTCCGAAGGGGTAGTGTTATGTTACTGGCCGGGATATGTTTCAACGGGCGCACAGATCTACTGCTATTTGTGAAACTTTTTAATTTCTAGACAATAACGCTAGAACCCTTGAATGATCTAAGAGAGCTTCTGCCCCGTTTATGGAACCAAATTCCTCAAATAATGTTCAACAACCTCTTGTGTAGTATGCAAAGAAGATGTCAAGCTGTTATTGATGCCCGTGAAGGCAATACATTCTATTGATAGTCTTAAAATGCTTGACTTTTTCTTAACCATTATGTATACGCTGCAAACCTACAAGCTAAAATTTATTTTATATCCTGCAAATTGAAATCATATTAATTTTCATCAAAAAATCTCATTCAAATTTTTTTTTTTTTGCATTTTGTCAATATCCCTAACTCATGTGAAGCAGTTTATTTGGGGGTGAGATTCTAACCTAAAATGATTCGTCAAACTCATAAACTGACTGCGGAACATTGGTTGTCCTCTATCAACTTCAACTAATAATGATTAATTTTGAAGATGGATTAAATAAAATTGTACACAGACGAAGTAGTTGAAATTGTGGAACTAGAATTTCCTAGGCGAATATATGAAAGACATTCATATTCCGATGGAATTGAATGAGCTGTCTTTTTTCCAAAGGTTTCGATTGAAAAAAACATGAATTGGCATTAAAAGAAAACCGACAAGGATATTCTTTGTCTTTAGAGATTCCTTCAATGAATAATTAATCTTCTCTGGGTAGAGAAAGTTTTTTAAAACATATTCGGACTACAAAACGATGATTTTCGAAGATCGCTACAGACCTTTTTTTTTTTTTTGTATTTTTCCATGCATTCTGGGTTTCTGTGAAACCCCTCATAAGCTACTTAAAGCTAAATGAATGAATGAAGGGAAATCATCCCCCATTTATAAAATGAAAAAATTGGAATTTCAACAAGCCAAATCTAACGGTAACTGATACATGAACTCTACAAAATGACAGTAAAGTTAGGTTAAGAAAATAACAACTATCATCTGTTGCCGGGCCAGCCAATGAAATGCCTTTATTGAACTAGATTGAAGTTTCACATTATGAAAAACTGAATTAACACTCGACAAAAATATTTAAGAGTCGCTTACTTGAGATTCTGTTGAGGGAGAGTCATGCATTTGTGAATAAAATTAAGCGACTATTAATTTTAAGTGACGCTCAGTTAAGTGATCAATTCAAGTCAAATTGGTTTGGGTGGATGAATAATGAAGGAAATGTTTGAATTGAGATATTTCTCTGTTTCACTGTCGTAATTTTTGTTTTCTTGTGTTGTAAGATGTTTGGTTTTTCTATGGGAGATCCTTTTATTAGGGTCCAGTGGCGGTCTTCAAAACATCTGAAGTTCCGAAAAATCATCACTAGGATGGTCGTACCTGGTTCGAAAGAACCCTCACGATCAGAGAGCAAGACTGAGAATTTAAATTTGAATATTGGAGAAATTGGAAGGACAAGAGTGATTACGTTCCGAAATAAGCCACTGAACTTGGTGTTGAGATATTCTGAGAAACCCACATGGCAACAGAGGAACTTCTTCGTGAAGGAGGACAATTGAAAGTTACGTACTCATTGATTTTTCGCTTTATCGGTTTAGCTTGTTGTGTTATCAGTTTTCTTATGTTTAGCATTTCAAAAAGGGGAAATTGATTGGTTTTTTTAATTGCTTTAAAACATTGTGACATTTCTGTCATGACCAATTTATGAAGAAAAAATAGTTTTTTCTGCTTTATCTTTTTCCATTTCAGATATAGAATTTCGGGTAGATTGGTGAAGAGTCTGTTTTTCTTCGCTGCTAATAGAAGAACTACATGAAGATGTTCTTCTGATCACGTAGATGTCCTCCAAGATCCTCTGATATGATATTTTCAGTAAATTATTTTCTAACACGGGTGAGGTCATGGTTTTTTTTCTTCGGGGTTTTTTCCGTTTCCTCATTTTATCATGCTACAAACCTGTATGGTTTTCCTGTGTTGCACTAACCCCAGATAGGTACTTTTTTGTTTCAATATTGTAGTATTTTAGCTCTCTCAATCGAAAGAGTATATATACTGTCAATCAAGCTAATCAGTTCCTCAGATTTGATTGCAAAATATCAACATATTCCAATCACAAGCTTCAAATTGATTAAATTCGTGTAGACTGCCAAACGATGATCACCAAACTCATGTCTTCCTCAATCAAGGCTGCTGCAATATGAACATACCACTCTCACTTCGATTCCAGTTACGGATTCGTCTCTCCGACTCAATACTCGATATCGAAACGTCAACGGATATTAATGAACCATACGAAGCAATATATGTTGTCCCTGCTCTGATGGAACCCTAGTCCTCATAACGTAACTACCCAATCTCAGTCGCATTCAATCGAACTGTCAGAACAAGACGGGACAGAGTTATAAGAAATTAATTGGACTCGGGAACAGACCCAATACTGATAGAGCCGAGCTAGATACCTGGAAATTCATATTTGGTAAAGTTTCATTCGGTCTGTTTTTGATGGAGATGTGACCGTGAGATCTGTGGATATGAGAGCGGAAGAGTTTGTAGAATGGTTGATTGGTTCTTTCAACAAAGTTCCACATTTGCTGGAAGCATAGATATGTTGGGATATTGCCATTTTAACCAATTGATCGATGATATGGTGATATTTTCAATTACCCCGACGATTTTTGGAGAATTTATATACAGGGTTATTCACGAATATGACTCTATGGAATATTTTTAGGAAAGACAAAAGATTCAAGATTTAAATTCCAAAGGTGAGCTTCAAGTAAGAAGACGAATTCTTATATATTTTTTTAGGTTCTGGGACTTTCGTTTTTCAAATGGAAAGACTCATTTTTTACTGCATAAATAGATTGTCCATTGAATTCTGAGTCTTTTTGATTCCAAAAGTTTGAATTATTTCAGGTTATAATCCCATCCTTAAATTTGAGGTTAGGTTTAAGGATCGAAACTTTACTTAAATATTTAAGGAATGTTGGCCCACTACAGATGCTAGTTGTCACCTGATTTTATTGTCCTTTTGACGATTTCATGCATCAGCCAACTTTAGATTGGATTGTTCGAATTCCAAATTTTTTTGTTTATACAGGGTTATTCACGAATATGGCTCTATGGAATATTTTTAGGAAAGACACAAGATTCAGGATTGAAATTCTAAAGGTGAGCTTCTAGTAAGAAGACGACTTCTTGTATATTTTTTGAAGGTTCTAGGACTTCCAGTTTTTCCGGAAGTGACATGAACTTTCGTTTTTCAATGAGTAAACCCATTTTTTATTGCATAAATAAATTCTTGAATTGAATTCTGGGTCTTTTTGATTCCAAAAGTTTGAATTTTCCCGAGAAAATTCTCTTTAAATTAGGAAATACGAAAAAAAATCTCAAAATTGAACTCTGTTGAAAAAAAATTCTCATTTTTGAGAACCTCCGAGAAAAAAAAATGATGCTTCTTTTCCGATAGCAGGATTTTCAGAATATGATACAGGAGGTCACAAATTCTTTTTCAAAATCAGAAGTGACGAAACATCAAAAAATACTTTCTTTTAAATTGGAACCCCATTTTTTTGAAGCATTTTCGAAATTTTCGTCAAAAAATAATAAGTCTAAAACTTGCATCCGAAAATGAATATTTTTCGAGATATTCAGGAAAAACGATTTTGTCTTCAATTTTCAATCTCATTCCGAATGTGTTTTTACTGGAAAATAATTAGAGGTCAAGTGAAATTTTTGGAAATCTCTGTTATCGAGAAAATATTTTCATATAGAATTTTTTTTTTATCAAAGTGGGGAAATTGAATTTTCAGTAATGAAATTGTTGCATGTTCTGTTAATTATTCTTCCAAAAGTATTAAAAATTATTACAAATTATTTTTCTCTGCATTCCCGAGAATTTTTTACATTGACTTCACTAATAGTCACATTGAGAACTTTAAACCAATTGTTGCTCTCGCGTAACAGATGATAATTCAAGGAATTTCACTCGATAGCTAATTATTTTTCATTGAAAAAACAAATTCGAAAAGAGATTGAAAATTGCAGACAAAATCGTTTTTCCTGAATATCCCCAAAACTTTAAATAAACGATTTTTTGATGTTTCGTCACTTCGAACTGAAAATCACGATATCGGCAAAAAAGCATCAATCAGCCTTTCTTCTCGGAGATTCTAAAAACTGAAAATTTTCAATGAAAAAACCTCGAAGTTGTCTGTATTTCAACAGAGATTTTTTTTCGTATTTCCTCATTTAAAGAGAATTTTCCCGGGAAAATTCAAACTTTTGGAATCAAAAAGACCCAGAATTCAATGGAGAATCTATTTATGCAATAAAAAATTTGTCTTTCTATTTGAAAAACGAAATTTGATGTCACTTCCGGAAAAACCGGAAGTCCTAGAACCTTAAAAAAAATATACGAGAAGTCGTCTTCTCACTTGAAGCTTACCTTCAGAATTTTGATCCTGAATTTTGTGTCTTTCGTTAAAATATTTTATAGTGAATGCCACACAATGAAACACAAGAGCAGCCTCTATCTCTTATACCTCCAGAGATGAAAATATTTCAATCAATTAATTAATTTATTATTTTATTTATACAACTCATTCATTATTCCATATATACATCTAATTCATTATTTTATCTTTACACTTAATTCATTGTTTTATCTATTCATTCTTTATGCTAACTGGCTCCATATATGTACCTTATTCATCAATAAGGGATCTATTCACACTGCTCTTGCAACAAAACTTCCTATCTACTCTGGTTGTAGCGTTGATTTATGTCTTATATAACTTTGAATTTATATTTGTTTCATTATACCTGTGACCTGTGTAAACAATTTATGTAATTGTAAATACACCAAACTCTCTCTCTCTCTCTCTCAATTATTTCGTTTCGACTCGTTCTATCATTTTTGTTTCTGTTGCCTAATAGTTACTCAATTCGCTAATTGAAAAAACCAAATATATACGGAGAATCATCAGAGAGTATTGTTATTGTTAATACTATCATTATTATTATTTTGAACAGGGGTGGTTGTAGCTTGATCCAGCTTCCCAAGAGAATAAATCCCAATTTAGCAACGTAGGCTCCTCTTCTACCACGAATAATTTTTTTCCTGCGATTCATAACAAAAATTATTTCCAGGTAATTGAAAGATGCTATAATCTTCTCCCATCCATACTGTCTCATTCGAAAGCCGAATACCAAATCCCAAGAATTATGTTGTCGGTAGCCCAGTTCTCCTCTGCTTCGAGTTTCAAGCAATCTGAAAAGATCCCGAATAAAACTGACGAATGTTTTCGATTCTGGAGAGCTCTCTTTTCTCGAGTCGACTGCCTTATATTATCCCCTGGGCACCAAGGGCGAGAACACAGGGAGGAGGGCAGCATGCTGATATCACCACGAAAGAAGCAACTCTCTGGAGAAAACATGAATTGACCCACTTGTGAGATCCTGAACTAACTTCGCACATACATATAAATTTGTGAGAGATACTGAGGGAATGGTCCAGGAAAATTGTAATATGGTATCAGAACATACCCTTTGTCTATTTTCAGTCAAAAAAATGCATTAGAAAAAACCTTTTTTACCCATTTTGTAGAAGAAGAAATGAACTGTCAAATGACATCAAATTCATTTGTAAAGTAGTAGCTTTATTGAACTGAGGCTCCTACAAAGTAGAAGTGGACATGGTAAAAATAAATAAAAATAATATTCCTTCTGATACCAATTATACGGAAGACGAAGTCAATCCTTTTTTTTTCGAGCTGAGTTAGGAAAACAACCTAAAGTTGGCGATTGAAAGCTGAACCGTTCAAACGATTCCAATTGCTCTGTCATTAGAAACGTCGTTTTACTTTCTATAAAGAACAGTGGATCAAATTTTTTGTCTGATGCACTCTCCCAAGCAAAAGTTGAGAAAAAAATAAATAAAATCAGGAAAAGTTGAGTAGAAAGTGGTCGCAAACTTCAGTTTAAGCATATTCGATATGTCATTTTGAATTTTTTTAGCTTTAATTTTTTTATGAAACTTGAAAAAATAATGCGTTCGTATTTAAAATAAAAAATTGGTTGTTTCCACGAGAAAAAAATATTTAATATAGTTTCACATTTCCAGTGAGAAAGCGCTAATAGAGAGTTCGATTCGTTTTCAGATATTTTCGTAAATAAAAAAGTTATGGCACATTATCGAAATCGATAATATATCAAAATTAAAAAAATAATTGAGATATCGTGAAACGGTTTTCACTGACGGTGTTTTCACGAAAATCAAGCCCAGGACATTTTTCGAAGTTTTTACCTATCTAGTCCAGAAGTACCTGAAACAGTCAAAATCAAGCAATTAGGGTTACCCTGTATATGTATGTCGAAATTCGAATATATATAGTCTTTTGATTCAGAGAGCTAAAATAATACAATACCTATTGAAACAAGAAGGTCCTAGCTGAGATTGGTGCAACACGGCAAAACTATACAGGTCTGCAGTATGATTAAATGAGGAAAGGGCAAAACCTCAGCTGAAAAAAACCCTAAACTTGCCGTAAAAAAAAATTAAAAATATGAAATATCAGAGGAATCTTTTGAGACATCAGCGTGATCTGATAGAACATCTTCATGTTATCCGTCTATGGACTCGGGTGATAAGAATCTTCACAAAACGACTTGAAATTCTTAATCTGAAATGAAAAAAGACAAAAGCAGAAAAGAAACCAATTATCCAGAATGAATTGAATTTCAGAAATGCATTTGTTACTTTATGTATAGCCTCGAAACCATCTTCAAATTTATACATGGAACAACTATTTACAAGATGTCCTATAGTCTCCTCATTTTCCCCACACTCACAACTAGGGCTCTCAACCGAATTCCATCCAAAGAGAATCTGTTGCATCGTCCATGGCCTGTTCTGATGCGATTTAGAACTGACCATAATCTCCTGGGTAAGTCAAAACCAAGAACTCTAATGGAAAGATCTGTAAAAAGGTCTTTATTGAAAAAATTGCATACATTCCATTCAGATTGCCAAATTTCTTTGAGAGACTGGTAACCAAGGAGTAGATTTGATAGTACCAGTAATAATCCTCATAAAAAAATTCAGTTGGGCATCCATTTTTGCTCATCAACACTGTTTAACCAAATTGATTATTTTTTCGCTAGATTCGGATAGGGAGTTGAGTGCAGATTCAACGTGATATCACACAATGTTGTCACACCTACGAAAAATTATTCAAATAAGCAGTACTGATGCAGGGTGTCTCGCTATACGGGAATAAGAAATATAATAATAATAATCCGGTATCAAACAACCTGTCAATCTCGTAGTATTCACACCTCACTGTAGTTTGTTTCATTCATCACGAAGAATCAAAATGGTGACGATTGACGCATGTTGAACTTGTATATCACCTACAAAACTGGCGCCCGAGCAGGGACTCGATAAAGTCTCCGATATGAAATTGCCTGCATTGTATTCATACTTCAAGGGTTATGAAAAGGCGCCAAATAACCCGACTTCCAACTAGTTTTCATTCAGAACGATCGCTTAATTTCGCGAAATACCAAATACGCTCAATTCTAAGCGTAGCCCATAGCCGTTTTACGGCCAGCCTCGACCACACCCGTCGTGTACAGATGAAATATACCCGATGCAAAGAAGCGCATTTTCTCCCGAAATTCATTACCGGGAATACGGAAGTCACACGCCGTACACCCTGCATCGCCCTAGTTTACACTGCGCAAAAAAATTGACGCACATTATGGAAATCTCAAATTTATTCTACAACTGAAGGCGTTCTCAATGATAATTATTTTTATCAGAATTATGCATGCATATGTTATCCACTTTCAACGTTTTTCTTCAATACAGGTGTTTTTCCCAGCAGGAATAAAACAAGATGATATTATCGGATTTTGAATGTATTGGCTCCATTCTAAAATCAGTTGTTCTCGATCAATTATTGTGATCAATAGTTTTTCTTTCGTTTCATTTTCTTCACTCGATCGCTATGCAACGCGAAACACGCAAATTGACCCAAGAGGAATGTGCCCAAGCGGTAGTTTGGCGAGAAGAAGGGTGGACCTACACGAGAATTGCAGAAAGGTTTGGAGTTTCTCATACAAGTGTGTCCAAAATGCTCCAGCGATTCAGGGAGACAGGTATGAAAGTCCGAAGACCAGGACAGGGTAGACCACAGGTAACAACTGCCATTCAAGAACGTTTCTTGAGAGTTTCTTCGTTGAGACAACGGTTTGCAACCTCTCGTCTCCTTCAAAATCAGCTTGAGCAAACTCATGGGGTGCAAAGTAGCACTCAGACAATAAGAAATCGACCCAGAGAATATGATTCAAGGCCTCGTGTCCGCGTCCAGAGGCCCAGCTGTCACCCCAGCCCATCGAAGGGCGCGTTTGGATTTTGTGAGAAAGCATATCCATTGGGAAGAGGCCGATTGGGAAAGAGTTCTCTTCACAGATGAGTCTAGATTCTGCCTCTACCATTGTGATCGACGTTCCCTTGTATACAGACGTTCACATGAAAGAAATGCTCAGTGCAATTTCCTGAATACTACTGGTTTCGGGGGAGGATCGATTATGGTATGTGGTGGAATATCTTTGACTGCTCGCACAGACCTAGTAGTCGTTGATAATGGTGCTTTGAATGCTGATAAGTCTATAAGGAACCTCCTTGAAGAGCATATAATGCCATTTGCCCCATACATTGGGGAAATTCTCATTTTTATGGACGATAATGCCAGATCCCATCGTGCGCCCATCGTTCAGGAATACCTTGAAGAGGTTGAAGTCTCTCGAATGGAATGGCTAGCAAAAAGTCCAGATCTCAATCCGATTGAGCAGGTTTGGGAGAACCTCAATAGAAGGCTGAGAAGTTCAGAAAATCATCCAGCCACTCTTAATGACTTAGGAATGCAACTCGGAGAAATCTGGGAAGGATTAGATCAGAACATTTTAAGATCGCTCATTTTGAGTATGAACCGTCGTTGCCGAGCTGTAATTAACGCAAGGGGTGGAAATAACAAGTATTAAATCACTCATCAGCATTTCAGTATTTTGAAAATTATTCATTTCTCTTCTTTCACATAAGATTCGGTGAAATCCTGAATTTTTCTTCCATTCAATGTATCTTGTTTCGTTCAAAACCTTCCCGAGAGAACATAAAAAATAAGTTATAAAGTCAATGTAGAGTTAACTTTCATTAAAATTGAGATTTTCAGAATGTGCGTTAATTTTTTTGCGCAGTGTATATAACCGTTCTTTTCCGTCCGGTCGTAACTCATTTGTTCGCGCCCCGCACTCCGCTGATAAATGGCCCCAGTTTTCCGAATCTAGTGTATTGATTTTATATCGGGGATAACTTGCACCAATTACTTCCATTTTAATTCCGATAATGCAACACTACCGCTGTGCCGTATATTGCATTCGAGCCTTTTTCGACCGTCAATTTCCAAGTTTGCAGGGTCCCGACGGGCGCCACTGATCGATGCGGACGTGCGACGCATGATTCGGTTTTAATTTTTGCGATTTTTCGGCCATATGAGAGTTGTTATGGAGAACTCGATGCGATTTTTTTGTCGGTGCGCTTGTGTGAAAAATCCTATACACGCACTTCACATTGTTGGAAAAGCGCTGCTTTACAATTCTCAGTGCTATGAGGTCCCAGGTAAAACTAGGTGATAACTGCGGTTGTTTTCACCCAGAATTATGTTGGGTTTTCCATATGTCAAAACTTTTGTCAGACGCTTTGAAGCTCCAAAAAAAAAAATGAATGAACTTATTTTCACATTTCTGATTTTTAATAGTTATTTATGATATGAGTGTTGAAAGTGACGCTTTATTTTGTGAGTGAAAAAGTTTGTGAAATGAGCGAAGCGAATTGAATAATTTCAAGAACAAAATAAAATCACTTTTAACACAAATACCATACAATGTTTTTTGTACAACTGCCCCATTTTGATAATGAAATGGCGAATTTTCAATGACAATGAACTTCAAAATGCATTTTAATATTCGAATAATCGAAAGGTTGTTGTGAATGGCAAACGTTGCCAACGTTATGATTACTAACAAATGAGAAAAGACGCTTTCATTTGAACTTTGTTATTGTCCAATTTTCGTCTTGGGTTCTTAACTGCTTAATCAGTTTGTCGAGAGTGACGATTTGGTTGTTCCTCTGGATATTGAAGAGTCTGCAAGAAGGTCAAATCTGGAACTCCTACCTAAAAAATCTGTTCAGCAGTACGTTATTGCATATAACAATTACCTCTCCTGGTGTAAATTGAAAAATGTAGAAGGAATTTCCTGGCATCCTTAGAAGAAAAATCAAAAATATGGAGTTCATCAACTTTGTCGAGCAAATTTTCAAGCGCCCCTGTTAAAAATGGTGTGGATGTTAGTAGATATTTTGAGGTAATAGCATATTTAAAACGAAAAAGTGAAGGATATCGTCTAAAAAAATCGAAAATTCTTACTCGTGAACAAGTTGAGAAGTTTATAAAGGAGGCACCAGATGAGAAATACTTGATGGTTAAGTTTGCAACTATTTTCGGATTATTTGGTGCCTGTCGGCGTGAACAATTGTGTAAATTATCAGTGGAAGACACCGAAATAACAAATAGATTATTGGTTATACAAGTTCAAAATACAAAAACAAAAGTCAGTCATTCTTTCAGTATTATTGGGAAGTATGTGGACTATTCACATAAGTACTTTGCACTGCGCCCTTCTATCATCAAACATCGTCGTTTTTTTCTGAAATACATGAATAACAAATGCACTGCCAATCCAGTTGGTATTCATTCATTTGAGAAAATTCCATCTATTGTTGCCGAATTCCGCAAACTGTCATAACCAAAGCAATATACAGAACATTGTTTTCGAAAATCTTCCGCCTCATTGCTTGCAGAATCAGGAACAAATTTACGGATATAAAAAAATATGGAGGATGGAAGTCTACGATGGTAGCCGAGGGTTATGTTGATCATTCCATTGCATATAGAAATGCCATTGCTGACAAAATTCTCCCAACCTCAACAGATATTGGATCATCATCATCCAATATTGTACTTCCGGTTTCTACAAGTACTGAGCACCATCTTATAGTCTAATAATTTGATTTCATCATAAGAAAATTTCAACTAATGTTGAAAATATAGGTTTTCAAATTTACCCCAGCCCCCACGAACTTTGGTTGCTCTGAGGCAAAAAGGATAGTATCCCTCAAGAAGAAATAGACCATCTTCTTGCATCAATGCCAAGACGTATTGGGGAGTGTATAGATAAATGCGGTGACCAAACACATTATAAACAAGTTTAAGAAAAAACAATTTCAACCCTTCATTTTATTTTCAAATTTTAAGCATTTATTGCTTGCTGTACTATCAATATTGCAGTTTCTCTGTCAGTAGGTATAGTTTCCTGAAGCAACTGCTCACTTTTTTAACGTTGTAACGAAACTTTAGTGTTGTCCCATTCAGAAAATATTCAAGCCTTCACATGAAAAAGTACCTTTCAGCTTAAGAATTATGAATCAATATGTGCAGTTTTTAGGAAACTTCAGGAAAACTTTCCTCTTAATGCTTCACACAGTTGAATCATTCAAAATTTTCATTTCTCGAGATAATCTGTCCCACCACAGAACAAACTCCATCCCATCCACCTCTAAGACAACTTTTCAAACTTGATCGTCAAGCCAAACTTGCGTAGAGAAGCTTATTCCATCGAATCATCAGCGGCAAAACGTTCCCAAAATGTATTATGCATGGCACCGCTCCCTTTTATTGAATCCGCTAGTCCCAGCCATAAAAAATTTCCCGCCCTCGACGCGAATCCTAGCTCTATGGTCCCAACTCAGGGCTGCCAACTGTACCGCCGCGAAAACCTGAACTTACACGTATTTATGCAGAACGGATTTTCCGTCCGAGATTTTCGCGAATGTGTTTATAATCCATCAAATTATGCTGAACGAATGCTCGCAAGCGGTAAGACGTTAACATTTTCCGATGTCTGTCGGGCGTTTTTCTTCCGCAAATCTCATTTTAGACGGTTGAAAAGTACCTTTCGGCCGTGTTCAGTGAGCCGGAAACGTCTGCTATTTCTCCACGCCAGATTTCACTATTTCCGACTTGGCTGTGAATATAAGATTAGAAATATACGATTTTATTCGCCGGCTGTTCGTGGGAAGATGGCGAGTGGGGTTGTCTCCAGTGGCGGCACGTCAAGGGCCCTGAATTCAATCAAGGTCTATCAAAATTAAACTCCGCCAATTTTGTTTTTACACATACTCGACTTTGCAGTATGACCCATTAAATTACCCGAGAGTTATTTCCAGTTGACAGCAGGGCATTTATTGTCATCAAAATGGACTCTTAGACAACGTTTACATTGTTTTTTTGATTTTGGAGAACTTGTATTCTGAATTGATGACTGACTACTTTTACTGAACTTTTTATTAGTATTTGACTTCCAATTTGACTTGTTTCCTTTTTGATACTTCAACTTGTTGACTGATCCTGTTGATTCATTACCAAACAACTGTAGTTGATTATCAGTAAGCTCCATAGCTACTGCTGTTTTTAGAGCCTTGTCATATGTTGGCAAAGGATCCATTGAAATTTTGATATTGTGAAAGTTATGGAAAATTTATTTTTCAATGACCCATTAAAATTTGATGGACCTTTATGGAATATTGACGAGAAGTTTTAAAAACGTCAACCAGAAATTAATAGTCCATCACATGTTTTATTCAATCAAGGCATTAAGGTCGTTGAAATGTTTTACAAACTTAAATATTCTATTCAAGAGGGAAATCATATCGAATATCATGAAAAATCAAGGTTTAAATGACCCATAAGAGTAGTTGATACTTAATAGTTTAAAAGGGGTTACAGTCCACAGTGACCTGATGGTCTATTATGCCCCCTGACTAAGCTTTACAGCTCGCCTTCCAGTCCCAGAGATCTTATGAAATCCAATATCTCGGAAGGCTTCAGTGAGGCTAATTCCTCACTCCTACAGGTCTCTTGACCACAGCATTGTTTCCTTTGGCCTACAATGCCAAAGCATTCTGTGACTAGGTGAATAGGAGTTTCTTCCTCCTCCCCACAGAATCTACTCGTCAGTGTTCGATACGCCCATTCTCAGCAAGTGCTTTTTGAGGCGACAATGCCCTTTAAGAAAGCCAGTGAGGAGGTGTAGTTGGTTCTTACTGAGATCCAAATATCTTTTGGATCATGCAGTTTCAAGATTACGAAGGAACTTTTTGGAGTGATCCAACCTTGGGAGATTCTGCCAGAGAGTTTCTCTTTCAGTTTTCTCCTTCTCCAGAAACTCTTTCTTATAGGTACATTTTCCTATACCACAGAAAGGTTGTGGACCAGTGAGTGGTTTTAAAGCACCCTCTCTGGAAAATTTATTGGCCTCTTCGTTACCTGTGATTTTCGAATGACCAGGAAACCAGATTGAAGAGACCTTATTTTTCTTGTCTACCTCATTGAGTTTGATCCGGCATTCCCATGTCGACTTTGAGTCGATGACATAGGAGTTCAGTGCTCTAATAACAGCTTGACTATCTGAGTGAATAGCTATGTCGCAATTCTGATAGTTTCTCTCTAGATTAATGTCTAGACATCTTTCGATTGCTAATATTTCTGCTTGCAGAACACTCACATAGGAGCCTAACGATAGTGCACACTTGGCTTTGGCCCCGTGAACCCCAGGGCCAGCTCCTATGTTGGTTTTAGAACCATCTGTATACCATTTTACAGTATTTTCCTTGAATTTTTGGTCGGTGTATTCCCGCTCCCATTTTTCTCAGTACTTACTTTCTGTACCATTACATCACTAGGAAGGTTCGCAGATGAGATGTAGTTACTCAGAGAGCTCCAGACTCTCTGACACCTAATTCTCTCATTATCTGCGCCTTCTCTAGATATTCTGAGGATGGCCTCATGGGCCATCCTGTCAATCACCAGATGTAGGGGTGTGAGATCTGTTATGATCTCAAGTGCTCTGGTTGGGCACGTTCTCATGGCCCCCGTGATGCACACACAGGCAAGCCGCTGTGCTTTATCGAGCATTTTCCTCGTACTTGTCTGACCAGACTACTGCCCCATATGTGATTACAGGTCTCACAATCATGACGTACATCCATAACAGTAAGTAACAATAAAATTTCTACAACAGTATCTCTTCATTAGATTTTTTTATGCTGGATTAAAATTCAACGTTTCGTTAAGGGAACGTTAATTGAAATTAACGACATTTTTCGGCAGGCAAAGGAGAAATTTGGAATGAAGAATGTTTGGTCGAGGGATGGAAGAATTTTTGTGAACCTGAATGGTAAAATACATGTAATAGGATCTACAGAAGAAATGAAAACGTTAATCTAGGACAATGGGTAGGAGCATGTCACGATTTGTATCATATTCTTTTTTCTGTCTGGGTGGAAAAGAAGCTTTTTTTTTTCTTTTAATTTTTTTTGTCAGTTTTTGGTGTCATATTCACGACTTTATCATTTCAATTATTGTTTTTTCAAGAATTCATTGAACATCACTTTAAGCATTAAATATTCGTGAGGTTTAATTTTTTCGTATTCTGTGTCGATCTTATATCAATTGTCATTTAGTTTAGGATTCCTGTTTCTCACAACTTGTAAATTTCGATTCTGATTATTTGATTTATAATAGCAATGTGCATGTTGTGACTAAATTATGTTTCAGTTGTCTGTGTAGCCCCCAATTTTTTCGGTCTGTTTAGGAGCTAATATTCGTTGCTGAATATGGATCGTGATTTGTGATTTCGTTTTGTTTTTCCTGGCGTGAATAGATATACCTTCCTTTGATTTTGACTGCGTGGGTAACCTATTCGAGTTGGTTCATGGGGAAGTTTACAATAGCATTTTATAATATAAGATCACTAGCACCCCATTTTTCATATATAAAGGACTTTTTATTACTACAAAACTATGATATACTGGCATTGAGTGAAACTTGGTTGGATGCTAATATTCATTCGAGTCTATTACACATTGATGGCTATAATTTCGTGAGGTTGGACAGAATTGGGAGAGGTGGCGGAGTTGGAGTGTATGTTCGGGTTGAATTGACTCATGAGGTCTTGCATGCTGTGTCTACTCCACATCTTGAGCAGCTATGGCTCAGAGTTAGGGTTGCTGGGGAAATTTTGATTCTCGGTGCTCTCTACAGACCACCTAGTGGAGGTATAACGAATTTTTTTGATTCTTTTGAGGAAAGTCTGTCTGATGTTTGTCCGCTTGGTCAAAGGATTGTGTGTGGAGGAGATATCAATATAAATTTTTTCAATTTAAATGATTCAAAAACTGCTAAATGCCTTCAAGTTATTAAATGCTTTGGTTTAAAACAGGTGATAAATGATGCAACCAGAATTTCTGCGGGAACTTCTAATCTAATTGATGTTATAATGACTTCTAACAATGAGGTGAATTATTCTACAGGTATTGAAACAGTGAATAACCTATCAGATCACAACCTTGTTTTTTGTCGGTTTAATATTGTTCCCGTAAAGAGGCGAGGATGTACCTATAGATCAAGAAGTCTGAAAGAAATCGATGAGAGGTTGCTCAGCATTGGTCTTTCGGTAACTCCATTCGAAAATATTTTTTATTTAGATGACGTTGATGCCAAGGTATCTCTCTTCAACAAACTTATTGTAGAACTTTTTGATGAGATCGCACCTATGAAAGTTAAAAAGTTGAAAACTAAATGCAATTCATGGTTCACATCCACAATTCGTGATATGATTAAACTTAAAAAAAAATGTTCCGTAAATATCATGCTTCTAGTAAACCAGAAGACTGGGTTAGTTATAAAAAGATGAAAAATCAAGTAACTAATGCCATATCTAGAGAGAAAAGAGCTTATTTAGAATATTTCATCGATTGTCATAAGTTTGAAAATAGATCATTGTGGAAGAAATTATCTGAGTTGGGTGTGCACAGTGGGAGGTCAAATAGAGATTTGCCTGATAGCTTGAATAGGCCGGACGATATAAATAAGAATTTTTTGAAATCTTCGCGTTATATCAAGCCTGATGAGGGACTGATTGAATACTATAATAATTCGCGGTTCTTGAATTTTGATGAGGAATTTGATTTCACGATGACAACTGAGGAAGAGGTGCTGTCCATTCTGAGGTCTATGAAATCTAATGTCGTTGGTCCCGATCAGTTAAACGTTGAAATGATTCGTCTATGTTGTCCTTATATTTTGCCTTTTCTCGTTAACATAATTAATTCTTGTATTTTTTCTTCGGTATTTCCTGCAGCCTGGAAGATATCAAAGGTTATTCCCCTCCCGAAGAAAAACGACCCTGATGATTTAAATGACTTACGTCCAATTTCCATATTACCTGTATGTTCGAAGGTCTTGGAAAAAATCTGCGCAATAAGAATCAGAAAACATTTACGACGGTTCAATATTTTACCCGAGAGACAATCTGGGTTTAGAAAACGCCATAGTTGTTGCACGGCTCTTCTGGATGTTGTGGATAACATATTAACGTGCATAGATGGCGGAGAGACTTGTGCGTTAATTTTGTTAGATTATTCCAGGGCCTTTGACACCATAAACCATGATATTTTGATGGCAATCTTGCGGCACATTGGATTTTCTGTTGTGGCTATTGAATTCATGAGATGTTATTTAAAGGATCGTCAGCAATATGTAGAAACGGATAGAGGTACGTCTGGGGTGGGGGCTGTTCAGTGTGGCGTTCCCCAAGGATCTGTGTTGGGGCCTCTTCTGTTTTGTATTTATACAATTCACATAACATGCGATGTAAGATTTTGTAAGGAGTTCAGGTACGCTGATGACACACAGATTCTGCATTCATTTCACTCCAGCATGGTACGTGAGGCCAATAATAAAATAAACCATGATCTTGACTCGTTGGTACGGGTGTCGAGAGAGCACCAACTCACATTGAATCCACAAAAGACTAAGATCATGATTTTTGGGAAGAATAAGAGTGCTGTGATTGACGATCTGCAGATTTACTTAAATGGAGAGCGGATTCAATGTGTAGATGAGTGTCTTAATTTAGGTGTCCTTATAGACAGTGAGCTGCGATTCAGTGGCCATATTCAATCTTGTATTCAAAGGGCTTATGCTAGTCTGAGGATGCTTTACCCTCATAGACACTCTCTCTCGACGAAACTTAAGATTTTGCTCACTGATGCTTTAGTCTTGAGCCACTTCAATTACTGCGATGCACTTTATGGGCCATGTTTGACCAGAGTTGATTGTGATAGGATACAGAGAGTACAAAGATCTTGCTTAAGATTCATATATGGTGTAAGGAAATACGATCCTGTTATACATAAGTTAAGGGTATGCAACTGGCTTAGTATGGAGTCTAGACGTGAACTACACGCTGCTGTTTTATTCCATTCGGTTATAACAAATAAGTGTCCACCGTATCTGTATAACAAAATTCGATTTCGTAGTGATGTCCACTCTCTTAACTTGAGATTTAGGGGACTCCTTTCTCCACCACAGCATTCTACAGCCTCATTTACTCGTTCCTTCTCATACCAAATTTATGAACTTTATAACCGAATGCCAGCTAGCTTCAAGTCTTTGGCTCTTGCGAGATTCAGGCGTGATTATATGGAATGGCTGCGCGGACGTTTGTATTAGTTGGATATAGCATGCATTATAATTCCAGATACCTATGTTTATTTTTATGTTTTCATTTTACAGAGTAGTTATTTTGATAGTCGAAGATGTATGACACCTTAAATTTCATTGATTTTTTTTTTGTGCGGAACATTATTTTTCATATTATTCTACATATTTTTTTTTTCTCGGGACTTGATTCAATATCAGTTTCACTGCCTCAAGTTCCTTTCTGCAGTAATATCAATGAGCCTTTTTGATGTACATTTAATTGATTGTATGCTGTGGATAAATAAAGATTATTATTATTATTATTATTATTAAATGTATTTATTGATTCGACACATTTCATTTTCTACTCAACAGGAAATCCATTAAAAATATCGAGTATGAAAAATAATTAAAATTTTATTTATCCATCAAAAATTTTGTGATTCTTAATGATGAATTATAATTTCAATGATTCATTAAATTTTGATGGAGGTTGTCGAATCTCAGCGTAGTTTAGAAAACGTCAATTTACAATTAGATTGATTAGATTTGTAGATTCAACATTCGATCTTCTTTAAACAGGAAATTCATTCAGAGTATCATGATGATGAAGAATTGAAAGACTTACTTAAAACTACTAGACTCAATATCACGTAGAAGCAATATATCATTTAATGGTGAATCAAAATTTTATTCAATCATTTAATTTTGATGCAAATTAAAGAAACTCATCGTAGTTCAAGGAACCTATATTAGAATTTATTAGTACATTAAACGTTCAAGTTTCTATTCAACAGTAAATCCATAAGAGGTAGCTGCTTTGATAGATAATCCATATATAGTAGAAAATAATGAAATTGACAGACAAAATGTCTATCTGAAATTATAATAATCATCTACTAGCAGGAAGAAGTCCAGAAAATCTGAATGAAGGTAGATGAAGAAGCACATTCAACAAATTTGGCCCTTCAGATCAAATGAGAAGAATCGATTCGAGAAGCAACATAAGAAGTGTTTTTGAGGTTCATACTAACAAAAGTATGAGTGAAAAAAAAAATAGCCAAAATTGTGTATACATTGTGAAAAAAGAAGAGTCGTTGAACCTTAAGAAAACGTCTACATGTAAACAATATTAAAGATATAGAGAAATTAATTAATCGCAGATAGACGATCCAATACAGGAGATCACATCGATGGTTTGAAGCGCAGATATTGTATGACCATATAAGTCTACATTTTATACCGATTTTTATTAAGAATTTTCATAATGAATAGGCAGTTTGCATTGAGTTCCAATTATTAACATTCGAAGCGAAATCAACTAGACAATGTCAGTTCTGGTGTGAAAATATTACGAATACGAACACTACTTGGATCCAATTCAAAGATTGTTTTTCGAAATTCTGGAAAATCAGCAGAATTTCACTTACAATATCTGTGTTTTGAACCATCATCATGTTGGGGTTCAATCACAAAATTCTTGATGATGTAACCTATTTTGTATGGCCACTCATTCACTGAGAGTAGATAGTACTCGAATTCATATATCGAAAAACAAACTGACTTGAAGAAATTTTAGAATTAAAGGAACCAACTTCTCTGTGTTTAGCGATAAAGAACGAATAATAAATGGAAAAAAAGTATTTTCAGCCCTTGCATTTCGTCGATGTTTCCTCCACGTGTGCTATACGGAAAATAAAAGCATTAAAATCAATAGTTGATGCCTAATTTAATTGATAACAAAAAGGGCCATTATACTTACATTTCTCCACCTGTTTGTATCCACAGGTAAAACTATTATGCCTAATAGTCCCTATATAAATAAAGGAGTTTTATGAAAACGATAATGATGATGATCAGAATTAATGATTGTCCTGTTGTTCATAAAAATGAAGAATGATATTTGCTACAAAAAGTAATTCGAAAAAATTGAAAAGGATTGCACAACTGAACAAACCTAATCGGCATAAATAAATCGATTATGTAAGAATAAATATATAATTCAGTACGAGTAAAAATAGTATATTCTAAAACAAGTTGCAGAATGAGCTCCTATTCCAACACGAATGTGAAGTTCGAAAACGAGCGACGAAGGAGCGAGTTTTCGATAGCATGAGTGTTGGAATTGCCTTCTGCAACGAGTATTAGACGGTATTTTCTCTATTTCAGTCAATTTTTGTGAAATATTCTCGAAAGTTAAATGAAAATTCAGATTAGTGACTTTTGTTTTGTATCTTGGCAGTTGGTGTAACATACGAAATTTGACAGATCACGGAATTTGAATTGTTTTGATTCGAAACTTAATTCGATCGGAGGTCAGTACTGACAACCATAAAACGAAAAATATAACTGAAAACAATGCTGTAATGAGTTTCATTACAGCACTACTTTCAGTACTGTAATGAACCCATTACGATACTGAAATAGAGAAACTATTTTACTTGAAAATTACTCGTGAAAGAAATGAGGTTTTCTGATAAATTATGTAATACTAATGAGATATTGAATAGGAAAAATTTTAGTTATGAATAAAACGATGTTTTTTATCAGGGAAAAAATGCTCGCAATGTTAGAGAAAAAGCTTCATGAGAAAAAAATTACTTGATGTAACCTAACATCGATCTTTGCTATTCTGAAGGCTTGGAGTCGAGAGACAAAGTGTAGAGAGATAGGAGATTCTGGAATCTTGAACGACTTTATCTAATATCAAGCGGTTCAAAGGAATTATAAGATATGAAACCATAACAATGAACTTCTTTGGGCTCTTGGAAGATTTTAAAAGGAAGGAATGTCTTTATGAACCTCTAGCAGATCAGGGGAATTCTTTGAGTATGGATCGATTTGTGACGGTAACTGAAGGAAAAATATGAAATAGAATTTTCAAATTGAAAATGTTTGAGGTGATTATTATGAATGAAAAGAAATGATGAATTTATTATAGTGAAAGCTAATTCTTATGAAAAGTACTGAAAAAATTTAATGAACATTTTTTTCAAGTCAGAAATTTGACATTTCAACAATGTTCCGACTATTTTTGATTGTTGTTTCAGCCAATGAGCATACAATTCAAGGAGGGTCCTAGCCTTACATTTCGGATGGGGGGTCGCCGTTATGGGTTTACAGTTTTCTGATCAGAAATAAGTATATTTGCACTCATTATGAGCAATGTAATTTCAAGATTTTGGGGGGGGGTCATGACCTCACTGACCCCTCCCCTGGGACCGCCCATGGTACTGGTAACAATATGATGTTGACGTCACTCATCACTTTTATGTAAACCAATCAGCAGTCCGACGCGTGGGAGTCAAGATATACAAGTTTGAAATTTAAAAAATTTTCTTTTTGAACTAAAAAAAATTCGAATTCGGAAAAACTGGAATTATTTCATCCTTATCAGATAAAACGTCCTCGAAAACTAGTATTTTGAATATAAAAATGGGAGTAGCAGCCGTATTTTATGAGAAAAAAAATAGAGTTGTTTTTTCATTTTTCATTTTCGAGATGACTTCAAAGCTCTGGCAACAATATACGTGACAGAAATCTACTAAGTATTTTCTCCGAACCTGCTCGACCAGTACTAGAACCTCCATGCACAAAAATTACTATAACCCTTCTGGATTGCGTCTGAGAATGCAAAATCTATCGTTTTAGGAGGGGTCTACACCTTACGATTTTTTCAGTCGAAATTTCAACATTTTTTATTGCGCTTTTTTGTATAAGAAATGAAGTGTTGATGACACTGATCACTTTTCTGTAAACCAATCATCAGTCCGTCGCGTAGATGTCAAGATATGCCAGTTTGAAATTTGAAAATTTTCACTTTTGAACTAAAAAAATTTCAAAATCGCGAAAACTGAAATTATTTCTCCATAATCAGATAGAGCGACCTCGAAAACCAGTATTTCGAATATGAAAATGAAGGAATCAGCCGTAGTTTTCGCAAAAAATAATAAAGTTGTTTTTTCATTTTTCATTTTCGAGTTGACTCCGAAGGACTGTACTGGCAACAATATATGTGACAAAAATCTACTAGGTATGTTTTCTGAATCTACTCGACTGGTTCTAGAACCTCCATGCACAAAAACTACTATAACTATCCTGGATTGCGTCTGAGAATGCAAAATATAGAGTTTTAGGGGGGGTCTACCCCTTACGATTTTTTCATTTTCGAGTTGACTTCAAAGGGCTGTACTGGCAACAATATACGTGACAAGAATTTTTTCTGAATCTGATGGATCGGTTCTGAAACCTCCATGCACAAACATTACCATAACCCTCCTGGATTGCGCCTGAGAATGCAAAATGTAGCGTTTTAGGGGGCGTCTACCTCTTACGATTTTTTCGGTAAAAATTTCAAAATGTTTATTAGAGTCCATTGACGGATAACATGAAGATGTTCTCTCAGATCACGCTGATGTCTTTCAACATTTCCCTAATATTCAATGATTACTGCAGACCTGTATGGTTTTCCTCTGTTTCACCAACCTAAGCAATATATTTTCGTTTCAATATGTATTGTATTATTTTAGCTCCCTGAATCAAAAGAATATATGGTTGAATTTTCCTTTTTCAATCTTGGAGATTGAATTTTTTTCTTTCTTATTCCAGAAATCTCGAATGTTATCTTTTCCTTGTACTCTATCTAGTTTCTTCGTGAACTGTAGGCGCTGAAGTTGAGTCATCTAATTTGAACCATAATATTGAAATCTTCAGAAAATTATCAGAACTTCTAAATCATTTTGAAGAGAAATACCTAAGTTGACATTAATGAAGTTTTTGATTGAAGTTATCTTCAATATCTCTCTAATCATGGATTCTAAGCTGGAGGGAGCATTACTTCCTCTCTTCCTTCTTAGTGTAAATCAAACACAACAATGAATCCTTCAACTCATTGTCAAAATACCGAAAGGTAGAACATCCTTTCTTTCGTGCCTCTTCACAATATAACTTATACGTCCCCTAAAGGCTCAACGGTCAGTAAAACTGTCCCATCGATACCTCCAGTCAATGGCCCGCCAAAAACAATCCATCGCCTAATGACTCCCAATTACCTGAGAGGTATCCCACAGAAAACATCTCGTAGAGACGAAAACCGAGATGATATTTAGTTTCGCCACGCTCTAATGTATTTGCTTCGATCCAAAGCGCGCTTGAGCACAGGCCACCAGATATTAGGTCACGTGAGGCACAGACGCAGTACGGCGTCGCTCTCTCTAGACCCGAGTGAACTCAAATACAGACAAATCTTCGGCAGTGTCGATTTTGATGTTGGTGTATCTGCACGTCAACGATGCGTTCGACCAAAAGTTGAATTACCCAGTGTTTCGATCTTTCGTCTCACTTACCATCCCTTCAGGATGAACTAGGACCTTCCTGTGTTAAGGATTACCAACATTCCCGAAGATATATTAGGTTCTGTCGTGTAGAAACCAGTTTTCGCGGTGCCAGTGTTGACAAATCCAAACTTGTACTCGAATCTGGTACAGTTTGTCGATTTTTACTGTCGATTTTTGATGTGAAGGGGTGAAAATGGCTCTGAGGCACGTTTTGAGTGGTGTGATCATACTGACATGTCTCTTATGTTATTACAACAGTTGTTATTGCGGTTTTGTGTTCGATGATATCAGTGCGATTAAGGACAACAGAGATCTTCGACCGCACACGCCTCTGGTCAACATATTTTTCAATGATTTTTGGGGGACTCCCATGCATAAGGTAAGGGATGTAGTTGGGAGCATGAGGTTTACCTTGGAGAAGATAAAGATAGTATCTGTAACGAATAAACTACAAATCTGAAGACATTGGAGACTCGATCACACTGTTATCTAGCAAGGTTGCAACAAGATTCTTAATAATTCATGGCAAATAGAAAGAACGTTTCAGATTCAAGACGATTTCACAAATCCTATCCACAAACTATACACGAAACATAATGTTGTGACTCTTCATCAATGAAATTTTTGGCCCCAATCCTTCCTTTAGTTTCCTTCAAGACAGAAGGCTCGAAAATTAATTTCATTTGGTCTTGGTATTTGAGAAGATTCAGAAGAAAGAAGACTAACAGGAAACAATAACAATCTCAAAAATAAAACACTGTTTATATCTACCCTTTGAGCAAGATCTCAATATGGCCTCAGATAGAGCACACTGAATTTCTTAGATTTGTCACTTTGTAATGAGTTTTTATTGGTCCATTGATGCGCAGAAAAGTCCTATATGCAGTTGGGAGATGACGTATTCTATGAAACAAGCTGCAGATATCATTAATGAAAACTCATCGCCTTCAGTGAGAAATTCAGACACCTTTTAGTAAGAAACCATCAATGTCAAAGACGAAACAAGATAAATATTTGACGACCCCAATTTGAAAGCTACGTTATATGAGATCGTAAAAAATGGAGATACACAAAATTTTCGCGAACACTCGAAAACCTACATTTCAAAGATATAAAATTCTCGACGCTATTACATGATTAGCATCGACATTTGAAATGGGAACAGAGCTGCATTGGAAAGTGCAAGGAGATTCGTACATTCGTTCCTTTACTGTCGATAGTGGTGTCAATTGTTTGCCTTCTTCTACATTTTTCGGAGGTTCATTTATATCCCAGTTAATACTATTCCTCATCCCATCTAATGACCGTTGACCACACGGTTATCAAACAAGTTCATAACATGATTCTTAAATATGGAATGAAAGTTTCAGCATTCAGCAGAATTCACAAGTCTAATTCTCAAACTGTCCAAGAAAAATTATGTTGTGACTTGGTTGTAGATATGGAAATTATCATCCTGGTTTTCGTATTGCAAGAACATCTCTTCATTCATGAAACCTTTAGTCCCAATTCTTTTCTTCTGGTTTCTTCAAGACACAAAGCTCGATGATTTTTCAACTGAAGTATTTCATTCAATTACATCTCGCTATTCGTGAAGATTCGGAAAGGAGAAAAACGACTAACATAAAACAATAACAGTGTCATGAATAAAACACTGTTCATGTTCACCCTAGTAATATTGACCTCTGATAATTTTAGTAGATTGAATTTCGTGAAAGGTTTCAAAGAACGAAGCCTCAAATAGAGCCAACTCTGAATTGATGATATCAATGATTAACTTCATCAAATGCTACGAAGAAGATAGTCCTTATGCTGCCATGTAACAATGAAAACATTCATCTGCACTTTTGAGACCTAAGAAAATCAAAATACATTGGGATTTTTCACATCTGTCACTTTGTAATAGATTTTTAATGGTCACATTGATGTACAGATCGATGATAAATGCAGATGAGAGATAAATTCTCAAATGAAATTATGCATTTATGATTACTGAAGATCCTTCGATTTCTATAGTTGAAATTGAGGCACCAAAAAGCCTCCATTTTTAGCGACGAAAAAAAATGTCATAGTCGCAACAACCAGTTTTCGCGGTGCCAGTGTTGACAAATCCAAACTTGTACTCGAATCTGTCCGAGTTTGTCGATTTTTACTGTCGATTTTTGATGTGAGGGGGTGAAAATGGCTCTGAGGCACGTTTTGAGTGGTGTGATCATACTGACATGTATCTTATGTTATTACAACAGTTGTTATTGCGGTTTTGTGTTCGATGATATCAGTGCGATTAAGGACAACAGCCTCTCGTCAACATATTTTTCAATGATTTTTGGGGAACTCCAATGCATGAGGTAAGGGATGTAGTTGGGAGCATGAGGTTTATCTGGGAGAAGATAAAGATAGAATCTGTAACGAATAAACCGTAAATCGGAAGACATTGGAAACTCGAGCAAGGTTGCAATAAGATTCTTAATAATTCATGGCAAATAGAAAGAAGGTTTCAGATTCAAGCAGATTTCACAAATCCAATCCACAAACTATACAAAAAACATAATGTTGTGACTCTTCATCAATGAAATTTTTGGCCCCAATCCTTCCTTTTGTTTCCTTCAAGGCAGAAAGTACGAGAATTTTATTTCATTTGGGCTTGGTATTTAAGAAGATTCAGAAGAAAGAAGACTAACAGAAAACACTAGCAATCTCAAAAATTAAACACTGTTCATATCTACCCTTTGAGCAAGATCTCAATATGGCCTCGAATGGAGCACACTGGATTTATTAGATTTGTCACTCTGTAATAAGTTTTTATTGGTCTATTGATGCGCAGAAAAGTCCTAAATGCAGTTGGGAGATGACGTATTCTATGAAACAAGCTGCAGATATCATTCATCGCCTTTAGTGAGAAATTCAGACACCTTTTAGTAAGAAACCATCAATGTCAAAGACGAAACAAGATAAATATTTGACGACCCCAATTTGGAAGATACGTTATATGAGATCGTGAAAACTGGAGATACACAAAATTTACGCGAATACTCGAAAACCTACATTTGAAATATATAAAATTATCGACGCTATTACATAATTTACATCGACATTTGAAATGGGAACAGAGCTGCATCGAAAAGTTCAAGAACATTCGTACATTCGTTCTTTCACTGTTGTTAGTGTTGTCGATTGTTGGCCTTCTTGTACATTTTTGGAAGTACATTTGTATCTCAGTTGAAACTATTTCTTATCCCATCAAATGACTGTTGACCACACGGTTATCAAACAAGTTCAAAACATGATTCTTAAACATAGAATGAAGGTTCCAGTATTCAGCAGAATCCACAAGTCTAATTCTCAAACTGTCCAAGAAATATTATGTGGTGACTTGGGTGCAGAGATGGAAATTATCATTCAGGTTTTCGTATTGCAAGAACAACTCTTCGTTCTTGAAATCTTTGGTCCCAATTCTTTTCTTCTGGTTTCTTCAAGACACAAAGCTCGATGATTTTTCAACTGAAGAATTTCATTAAATTTCATCTCGATATTCGAGAAGATTTAGAAAGGAAATAAACGACTAACATAAACCAATACTAATGTCGACATAAATAAAACACTTTTCATGTTGACACTCTTAATAATGAGCTCCGATACTTTTAGTAGATTGAATTTCGTGAAAGATTTGAAAGAACGTAGCCTCAAATAGAGGTCAGTCTGGATGGATGATATCAATGATTAGCCCCATCAAATGCTACTAAGAATATAGTCCTTATTGTACCATTGCCATTTTCTTCAAGTAACAATGAAAACATTAATATGTACAGAATTTTGAAAGCTAAGAGATTCAACACACATTAGGATTTTTCACTTCTGTCAATCTGTAATAGGTTTAAACTGGTCGAATTGATGTACAGAGAGATGATAAATGCAGATGAGAGATAAATTCTCGTATGAAATAAGCTGCAGATATGATTTCTCAAGATCCTTCGACTTCTATAGTTGAAATTCAGGCACCATAAAGCCTCCAAGTTCTAACGACAAAAATAACAACGTCAAAGAGACGCAACAAGATATATATTTCACGACCCCAATTTCAAAGCTACGATGTGAGATCGTAAAAGCTGGAGATACACAAAATGTTCACGAAAACTCGAAAACCTACATTTCGAAGATATAAAATTCTTGACGTTATTACATGATTTACATCTACATTTGAAATGGGAACAGAGCTGCACTGGAAAGTTCAAGAACATTCGTACATTCGTTTCTCTACTGTTGAGAATGAAGTCGATTGTTCGCAATTTTGAAAGCACATTTTCATCTCAGTAATCTCAACTTATTATCAATTCCAAGAAGTAGATTCATGGGATCTGACGGAATTCTTTTCAATATTGAATGGTCGCTATTCTAAAATATGCAAAGATATCCAGAATACAAATCAAGCGAAGAACCCCCTTTTTTATCAAAAACATTTGATTGATGATGAGTAATGCTGTCAGAGATTGAATACTCCAAGGCTATGAAAAACCCTACAGTCTTTCTTCGAGCCGAAGGTTCAAGCGTTTCATATTCAGAGAATCAATCTTCCTTGAAATATCAACATTTTTTCGCATGCACTTGGCAGCAAGTCCTGAATTTTTGGCACAAGGCAAGGGCTGTTTATAATCGGTTATTTTCCGCTGTTCTGCGAGAGTTATGAGGGGAAATTGCAATGTTGGATGCGATGCGATTGAATTTTACCGGAATGTCGTCTAGGAAATATGAGAAAAAGGTTGAATATCATCATATGAAATTATATAGTTGTTCCCCATTGAATCATTGAGTATGAAGAAATAGTAACTCATGCTATTCATAATTAGGAATGTGAAGAATCAATTTTCAGAATTTTCCATGATCTGTTGAATACATATGAATGTGTTTTTATGGCATAGCATTTACTTTCATCTTGTAATGTACTGGTGATCGTGGAATGCTTCACACAGGCTTTCGACTTCAACATACTAGAGTATTCGATTTTAGAAACGTAACCATACACAGCCAGAACATTGCTGGTTTCTTTTAGCGTTGCCTTTGGGCAATAAATTTGCTACAAAAGAATCTTTTGTGGTGAAAGATAGTCCAACTTCCAAACCATCTCAATCATTCATTATCTTGAGTATTACAATTACAAAACATAAGTGACACTTGATCAAAGATTCGAAGCAGGCAAAATGAACAACTCAAAGACAACCATACAAATGTACAGTGAAATGAACTGCTCCACATGAGTAAGGGATATTGACTTATATTTCAAAAATATAAACAAGATTATGTGATGAAAATTCATATGAATATAATTTCAAGTTGCAAGAAATAAAACCAATTTCAGCATGTAGGTCTGCAGCGTATACAGGATGGTTAAGAAAACTCGAGTTAAATAAACGAAATTTTATTCCCCTATAATTCAAGCATTTTAAGACTATCAATAGGGATGTATGGCCTCGACGGGCATCAATTACAGCTTGACATCTTTGCATACTACACAAGAGGTTGTTGGACATTTTTTGAGGAATTTGGTTCCATAAACGGAGCAGAAGCTCTCTCAGATCATTTAAGGATTCCGGGGTAGGTTGATGTTTATCTAATCTTCTTTGGAGCATATCCCATGCATGTTCTATGCAATTCAAATCTGGTGAGTGCGGAAGTATTGGAAATGTGAAATACCAAGCTCCTCGCGCGCATTCTCAACTATGGCTGCACGGTGCGGTCTAGCGTTATCGTCTAGAAATTGAAGAAATTCACTAATAGCAGCGTGAAGATTTGACAAAATATTGTCAATGACATGCTACCTATAGTGTGAGGCGGTCATATTCCCAGGACAAATGTGTAGATCTGTGCACCCGTTGAAACAAATCGCGGCCCATACCATAACACTACTCCATCGGAATGGATGGACTTCTTGAACATAGCTGCGATTACGGGGTATGAGTGGGATTGTCCATACCCTTATTCTTCGAGAACTTGAAAATCGTCCATATCTGGATACATTAGTGGAAAGGACACTACGCCATTGATCGTTCCAATTTAATGTTTCCTTGCCCATTCCAGTCTTTGACGCTTATGTTAATCTACGTCTTGGAATTTTCAGAAAACTAGTTTCAAATCGGAGCAGTTGATAAACTGACCCCACTTCAAAATAAAAACATTCATGATGCATATGCAAAGAACCAAACTGCAGAAAAAAGGCGACCAGATTGACGAAATGTCTCATACTGATTTTCATTGGATCGATTCAAGTTGTTATTGAGTTTTAAATGATTTTACAGCTATTCTCTAGAAGAATACATACTTTTCAAAACGATTGAATACGATATCCCTAACTCTTTAGAGCAGTATATTTCTCATCCTTTCGGATGAGGTTAAAAGAATAAAAATTCTCACGTTCTACTTCGGACGCAATAAACAAAATTGAAGGAGCAATGCCAGAAGTTTTTACGAGTCTAATTTTGAAGGTGGGCAATATATATGGGATCGTAAAGACGGCATTCAAGAAAATGCTTGTCGCTAGCTAGGTGAATGTAGACCCGTTTGACAACCTGCTTTTTGCAGTGCAATTAACAGAGTGTTGAGGAACGAAATCAACGATGGCGTTTCGTCAAATTTGAGCTCGATGAACTTTCGGATGCAAGGACAACTTGATGACAACGGTATATTAATGAATGACATTTGGAAGGAATCCAGCAGTGCTTTTTCAATGTGAAAAAATAATTGATCTTTCCTCAAACTGAGGGGACGTTAGATAAGTGGATAGAGCTTTCATAATAATACAACTTCCAACTGTCTTTGACAGACAGCGGATTTTTAATAAACAAGGGGATCAAACTGAACACACCTTGCAATTTTTTGGGTACTTACCAACTACACTGCGCAAAAAAATTAACGCACATTCTGAAAATGTCAATTATAACGAAAGTTAACTCTACATTGACTTTATAACTTATCTTTTATGTTCTCTCTAGAACGTTTTGAACGAAACCAGACACATTATATCGAATAAAAATTCAGGATTTTACCGGATCTTATGTGAAAGAAGAGAAATGAACAATTTTCAAAGTACTGAAATGCTAATAAGTGATTTAATACTTTGTATTTCCACCCCTTGCGTTAACTACAGTTCGGCAACGACGGTTCATACTCAAAATGGGTGATCTTAAAATGTTCTGATCTATTCTTTTCCAGATTTCTCCGAGTTGGATTCCTGAGTCATTAAGAGTAGCTGGATGATTTTCTGAACTTCTCAGCCTTCTATTGAGGTTGTCCCAAACCTCAGAGATCCGGACTTCTCACTGGCCATTCTATTCGAGAGACTTCAACCTCTTCAAGGTACTCCTGAACGATGCGCGCACGATGGGGTCTGGCATTATCGTCCATAAAAATGAAATTTTCACCAATGTATGGGGCAAATGGCATTACCTGCTCTTCAAGAATGTTCCTTATATACTTATCAGCTTTCATAGCTCCATTATCAACGATCACTAGGTCTGTGCGAGCAGTCAAAGATATTCCACCTCATACCATAATCGATCCTCCCCGGAAACCAGTAGTATGTGGACGTATGTATACAAGGGAAAGTCGATAACACTGGTAGAGGCATAATCTAGACTCATCTGTGGAGAGAACTTTTTCCCAATCGGCCTTTTCCTAATGGATATGCTCTCTCGCAAAATCCAAATGCGCCCTTCGATGGGCTGTGGTAAGAGCTGGGCCACTTGCCGCGACACGAGGCCTCAAATCATATTCTCTGAGCCGATTTCTTATTGTCCGAGTGCTAATTTGCACCCCATGAGTTTTCTCAAGCTCATTTTGAAGGAGGCCAGTGGTTGCAAACCGTTGTCTCAACGAAGAAACTCTCAAGTAACGTTCTTGAATGGCATTGTTACCCGTGGTCTACCCTGTCCTGATCTTCGGACATTCATACCTGTCTCCCTGAATCGCTGCAACATTCTGGACACACTTGTATGGGAAACTCCAAACCTATCTGCAATTCTTGTGTATGTCCACCCTTCTTCTCGCAAAACAACTGCTTGGGCACATTCCTCTTGGGTCAAATTGAGTGTTTCGCGTTGCATAACGATCGAGTGTAGAAAATCAAATGAAAGTAAAACTATTGATCACTAGAATTGATCGAGAACAAGATTTGAGAATGAAGCCAAAACATTCAAAATCTGATAATATCATCTTTTTTTATTCCTGCTGGGAAAGAACATCTGTATTGTAGAAAAACGTTGAAAGTGGATAACATATGCATGCATAATTTTGATAAAAATAATCATCATTGAGAACACCTTCAGTTGTAGAATAAATTTTATATTTCCATAATGTGCGTTAATTTTTTTGCGCAATGTATTTCTACAGTTTTATCTGGGGTTCTTTTTGATCACAGGAGTTTTTTCTCTTAAGCAGGAATGTTGGAACCCTATTCCACACAGCCATTCTTGTTTTTCATGAATTCAAAGTCACCAGTTTCACAATTTCATCTAATCGACAAGTTACATCATATCAGCAATTCTTGCAGCTGATCATCCCCTCGGACCCTCCCTTGAATAAAAATGTACCCCATCTCCACTTCTTCGAAATGATCGTCTTCAATATGCAAAGTGTGCTCAGGAACAGAGCTGTACAAAGCAGAAACCATGTTGTTTGGAAGGTCAGAAGTCGCACTTGGAAAGGGGCCCTTTCCCCATCAGCATAAAGGGCTTTTCCAAACAGACCTATAAATCTGAACATCATTTGGAGTTCGGATGGCATACTCAGAACCAATTATGCTATATGGGGATGTTCGTCAACCCCTATATCCTTACGTTCCCCCTTATTTTTCTGGGGAGCACCCTACAGTTGGGGTGGAAGTATTGTATATGTAATCCCATCATGACATCAGACCACCTCTGGGTATTTATAATATGAGGGTGAGGCGGCTTGGGTAGTATAAAATGCAGGTTGTTTTCATAAACAGATATATTTGAGTTGAGGAAGATCAAGTAATTGTAGTACAATTCTACCCAATATGCCCCAAACATTCTCTATGGGCGAAAGATCGGAGGATCTAGGTGTCCATGGCAAAAAATTCACTTGAGTCGCTTCAAAAAAGTTCACACTAACTCTGACAACATGAGAACAAGTTGTCGCAAATTATTTAATCATTGATGATTGAAAAATAGAATGAAATTATAATAATACTCACACATTTCCTTTTCTTCAATCAACCAAATAATAATTATTAAGGCCTTTATTTCAGAAAATAACACAAGCATCTGATATACTATAGAATGAAGAAAAAAATCTGAAAAAGGCGAGATTCAGGAATCATATTGTAACTGGATCACATTGAGTTTTCTCATGAAATATATTCCATTAATTTCAAGAAGATAGGGGTTCAACGAACAATGTTTGAAAGGATTTTCAGTTATATCGAGAATTTGAATTGAAATAGAGTAGGTATAGTTATTTTCCTCTCAAGTGCAGAAAGTTTTACTTTTCCGTACGAGATTGCTGTTGCCTGAACGACGCGGAGCGGAGTTCGGTAAAGCAATCGAGTACGGGAAAGATACTTTCTACACAAGATAGGAACATTATATTTTCTACGACCCCACATTGAAAATATATATTTTATTTCAACATACGAAACATTCTATGAAAATCCATGATACACATGAAAAATTCTACATGTCGTTACCATGGTACTCTCATCGTTGACGTTCCATGCATAGAGACATATGATAATTCAGTTTATTACTCAATGAAAGTGTGCGTAAAAAACCCCTGCTAATACTTTCCCGGAAAAGTGCGGAAAAGTGACACTTTCGAAACTAAAATGAGTACGGGAAAGTGAGTGAAAAAGCACGATCGTATGAAAAAATCTTTTTTGTACAACTGCCATTAAAAGTGACACTTTTAATGACAGCAAACAATGTTTAAATTGATTGTTTACGTGAAAGCGTGTTAAAAATATTTTTGATATTAGTGTTGAAAATATTTCTAGCACTCCATTTTCTTATGATGGAATCAAATGAGAAAAATTCATCAATTGCAAATTTTCATCATCATATTCAACAATTATTACTTATGGACAATGAAATAAATCGTAAAACTAGAAACATGACTAAGATTAATGCCTTTTGACGTTAGGGAACTTTGCAACACATTATTAGAATCCTCAGCACTATCAGTACTTGTAGAAACCAGAAGTACAATATTGGATGATGATGATCTGTTGAGAATTTTTTCAGCAATGACATTTCTTTATGCAATGGAATGATCAACATAGCTCTCGGCTACCATCGTAGACTTCCATCCACCATGTCTTTTCATAATCGTAATATTTGCTTATGATTCTGCTAGCAATGAAGCGGAGGATTTTCGAAAACAGTGTCCTGTAAATTGCTTTGGTTCTGGCAGTTTGAGGAATTCGGCAACAATAGATGGAATTTTCCCGAATGTATTTATACCAGCTGGATTTGCAGTGCATTTATTTCTCATATTTTTCGGGAAAAAACGACGATGTTTGATGACAGAAGGGCTCAGTGCATAGTACCTATGAAAATAGTCCACATACTTCCTAATAATACTGAAAGAACGACTGACTTTCGTTTTTGTATCTGGAAGTTGTATAACTAATGATTCATTTTCTATTTCGATGTCTTCCACTGATAAATTACACAATTTCTCATGCCGACAGACTCCAAATAATACGAAAATAGATGCAACCTTAACCATCAAGTATTTCTCATCTGGTGCCTCCTTCATAAACTTCTCAATTGGTTCACGACTGAGAATTTTCGATTTTTTGGGAAGATATCCTTCACTTTTTCGTTTTGAATATGCTATAACCTTAAAATATTCACTAACATCCACACCATTTTTAACAAGGGCGCTTGACTTCATCATTGAAAATTTGCTCAACAGTTGATGAACTCCATATTTTTTATTTTTCTTCTAAGTATGCCAGGAAAACACTTTCACTGAAGTTTAATCTCACATTTTCCAATTTACACCAGGCCAAGAAATTGTTATATGCAATATCGTACTGCTGGACAGATTTTTTAGGTAGGAGTTCCAGATTTGCTCTTCTTGCAGACTCTTCAATATCCAGAGGAACAACCATATCGTCACTTTCATTAATAATTGGACTCTCGACAAACATATTGAGCAGTTAGAAACCCAAGACGAGAATTGGACAGGAACAAAATTCAAATGAAAGTGCCTTTTCTCATTTGTTAGTAATCATAACGTTGGCAAAATTTGCCATTCACAACAACCTTCTGATTATTAGAATATTAAAATGCATTTTGAAGTTCATTGTCATTGCAAATTCGCTCATTTCATTATCAAAATATGGCAATTGTACAAGAACCATTTAATGGTATTTGTGTTGGAAGAGATTTTATTTTGTTCGTGAAACTTTTTCACTCACAGAATATAACGTCACTTTTAACACTCATATCATAAATAACTATTCAGGACCATTCATAAACGACTTTCTTCATATTGCAATAGAATACTGGATATCCTACGACGGTTCTAATCATCAAAAACTTGGAGTTCAACTTGCTTATGAAATCGAACCTACTACAGTAGAATCCGCTTATAATGACATTGAGGGGAAATGAAAAATACGTCATAATAACAGGAAGTCTCATAAAGCGGCATTTCAGCAAAATTGATGGTATTTTTCTTGGATTCAGTTTAAGAAAAGAACGAGAAATTCAGATTTTGCTTTAATGAAAAAATAAAAAAATAGCTTCTCTTACAAAAAAAAACTGAATATAAAGAACTTTTTCATTTTTCAGAAAAATAATCTGAAATTTTAGTTTGCGTTTGTTTTTTTCGACTTGAAATAATAGCTTCTTACACCATTGTGCAACTTAGAAATGGCTTCAATGGATGTAATTTTGTCCACAAAACACCAATAATCTCTTCAAGGATCTGGATTATACTAAAAAGCATGTCGTCACGCGTATGTCTCGTATCGTATCAAACCTCATCGCATTAAAAATGGTAGGGTGACTTCAGAAAACGATCGAGCGGTCACTATAACCGGAAAAATTTTCGAAAAATCATGTTGTTGTATCTGAAATCATGTCATTGTAAGCGACATGTCATTATAAGCGAAGTCAATATATCCGGACGCTATTGTAAGGAGTTTTGAATGAAACCAAACTTAACATTGCATTTGCGTCATTATAAGCGATTGGTCAGTATAGCCGGCGTCATAATAAACGGATTCTACTGTAGTTCATTTATCCACCACTGGATGCATGCTTGACAGCATCTCATAACTTTGTATCTCCTTCAACCGCTGGTTTCTTGTTAAATTAAAAAAAAAACGCAGAAAACGACTACAATATTCAAGTAACAAAAAATGTTCACATAAAAAATTCGTCACGATCCAAATTTCATTCCTTTACTCCTTGCTATTATTCCTACTATTCATTTTTCACAAAACAAAAAATTAAAATTCAAACAGCTCCTTCCTCGCATTTTAGTTTACTTTCATATTTACGATGGAAATCTCCTGACCAACAAGAGGGTAAAAGGCAGTTTTATTCCTGATAAGAAAACAATTTGTTAGCGAGCAGTATAGCATGACAGAGGTCGAAGAATCGACAATAACGTGTAGTTATCCCACTTGAGACCCGCCTATCCTCGTGTTAGAATATACGTACACACTCTTCATAATCTCTAGGGGGAGAAAGGAATCATATCGACAAGGATTATCGATACTTCATAGCCTCCTTTGAGAGAAAGCGGTGTTATCCTTTCTAGCACCATGGCAACGATGAGTTCACAGTTGTTTGGAAAAACAACGATTCTGAAGAACTTGGAAACATCGGGATAATATCTATTTGTCGTTTCAATTCGTACTCTCGGAATAATTCATTTATGATAAAACAATAAAAGTTTTTCAGAAATATGATTTTTTTATACTTAGCAAGTTTGTAAAAAAGGCTCAGTAAAAATGGTCTTATATAGGGATTATTCACGGATAGTGCTGTCTAATTTTTCTAAGAAAGAATTCCCATTACTTTGAATCTCTTATAAACTCGAATAGTACCTGTCCCAAACTATATTTTTATTATCCACTACACTCTTTGAGTTTATTACAGAAAAATGCAAAATAGGTATCGATGAAATTTTTCAACAAATTTTTTGAAGTAGATCTCAGAACTGTTGACGTTTGATCAAAATTTGTATTTCAAAAAAAAATATATTGACTATGTCTCTTTTCTTTCTTGTAAGGATTTTGGGACTAAAGTTCTATTATTTTCATTATTATTTCCAAGAAAGAAACAAAATTCAGGATTAAAATTCTGAAGGTGAGCTTCAAGTTAGAAGACGACTTCTCGTATATTTTTTGAAGGTTCTAGAACTTCCGGTTTTTCCAGAAGTGACATCAACTTTCGTTTTTCAACTGGGAAGACCGATTTTTTATTGCATAAATAGATTCTCCATTGAATTCTGGGTCTTTTTGATTCCAAAACTTTGAATTTTCCCGAGAAAATTCTCTTTAAATGAAGATATACGAAAATAAATCTCAAAATTGAACTCTGTAGAAATACAGACAACTCCGAAGTTTTTTCATCACAAATTCTCATTCTTAAGAATCTCCAAGGAGAAAGGCAGATGCTTCTTTTCCGATAGCGTGATTTTCAGAATATGATACTGGAGGTCCCAAATTCTCTGTCAAAGTTAGAAGTAAAGAAACATCAAAAAATCGTTTTTTTTTTCAAATTGGAACCTAATTTTTCGAAGCACTTTCGAAATCTTCGTCAAAAAATAATAGGAGCATGGGTCCATCACTTCCATCCCAAAATGAATTTTTTTCGGATTATTCAGGAAAAAATTATTTTGGGAATCTCTGTTATCGAGAATATATTTTCTTATAGTACATATTGAGAAAATAACCGAAACATTCGGTGTGGGTTAGTTGAGCTCTTGCGGAAATGATTCATTAAAATCAAGTTTATTATGCACCGTTGTAAAAAGGTTTCCAAGATCTTCAAAATAAAGTATCACTCAACCCCCCTCCCTCTCTTGGAGAGTTGTTAGTTCAAGTCTCAAATATACCTCGAAAAATTTCCCCCAAAAAAATAAATTCGAAGTGTTTTCGGAAATTTTTCTTCATGGGCTAAGAACAAACACCCTGTATATTGTTATCTTTGAAGACAATTTGAAATTGTATTATTTTGTTGTTACTGTCATTTTCTATTTACCGTTTATCTCATAAAAGTGTGCCTTGATAATGCCTTGAGTTGGTTCCTCCTCATGTCATTTTTTGAATTATTCTTCCTGTTTTTATCTTTTCAAAAAGTTTATTGGTTTTTGTTTATTTGGTTTCCAAGTCTCGTATTCGAAAGAGATACGAATGATAATAAAAATATGTCGAGCAATCCAACTGATCCTTGATGTTATTCAAGGATTATCCGTTCGCAAAAATAGGGGTTTACATCTTCCCGAAACAGCCTGTACAATGGGACACATCTGCAAGCAGGGTTCGTTCCGCAGGATTATTGCACGTCACAAATCACCGAAACAATTGAAACTGTGTTTGTCGACTCAACATCAGTTTATGATACTGTCATCTACAGGCTATTGTTTGAAATATGACATGCTACTCACTGGCAAAGCTGCCAGTTAACAGAACGGTCTTAATATGGCGGATATCGAACGCTATTGTCCTTTGAACCAACGATGACAATTTCTTCAATCAACTGAAAGATAATCGCCCCACTGAATATTGAATATGTAGAAGTTCGAAGAAAAACTGCAACCCAGATTTGAATACCCTTTCCAAAAAAATATTATTATTTACAACTTTTCAATCATTCTTTTCAGTTTCTTTTCCTTTTTTTTGACCAACATTATAACCAAGTTTATTTAAGACCTTTAGAACTTCTATCTATATTCAGAAGAATCAGTTGGCGATTCCATGAAAATGAAAAATTATATGAAAATTTCAGCACGAAAAAAAGCAGTATTCCAAACCAAAATAGTATGCACTGATAAGTTGACGAATAATTTCATTTTTACCACGTAAAAAGATGACCAATTACCTACCCACTTCGAATTTAAATCAACAGATATCTATGAATGAGAGATAATGATCAGAATATACTGCTCCACAAGAGTTAGGGATATCGTATTCAATCGTTTTGAAATGTATGTAATCTTCAAAAAAATCACTGTTTAATTATTAAAACTCAATAACAACTTGAATCGATCCAATGAAAATCAGTATGAGACATTTCGTCAATCTGGTCGCCTTTTTTCTGGAGTTTGGTTGTCTGCAGATGATTCATGAATGTTCTTATTTCGAAATTGAGTCAGTTGATCAACAGCTTCGATTTGAAACGAGTTTTCTTAAAGTGCCAGGACGTAAATTAATAAACGCTGGGGCTAATAGGGCTATCGGAATGCTACAGGGTGGCCTAACTCAGGTTGTTGCAGCGGAAAGGTTCCAAGTATGCCAAAATGTGAAATCTCGACTTTGGAATAGGTTCAGGGACACAGGTTCCATGTTCGAAAGCCCAGGACTTGGTGAGCGACGAAAAACAACACCTACTCAGGATCGTTTCTTCAGCGACAAGAAAGCCTACATCTAGAACTACATCTAGCCTACAGCTGTAGAATGCTAAGCAATACTCTTCAAAATGCAGATGGAGTCCAAGTTTCCATCGAAAGCATCAGACGACGTTTGAGAGAGGCGAATCTAGGTTCTAGATGTCCATTAAGAGGATTTCCAAAGAATATTAGATAATCATCAACCTATCCCAGAATCCTTAAATGATCTGAGAGAGCTTCTGCCCCGTTTATGGAACCAAATTCCCTAAGAAATGTTCAACAATCTCGTGTGCAGAATGCAAAGGAGATGTCAAGCTGTTATTGATGCCCGTGGAGGCCATACATTTTATTGATAGTCTTAAAATGCTCGAATTTTCTGGAAATGACATTTCGTGATTTTACTCGATTTCTTAACTAGCCTGTATATGCTGCAGACCTACAGGGTGAAATCTATTTTATTTCCTGCAACTTGAAATCATTTTAATATGAATTTTCGTCACAAAATTTCGTTTAAACCAGATTTTTTTGCAATTTGAGTCAATATATTTCTCTATTTCAATATTGTAATGAGTTCTTCACAGTACTTGAATTAGTGCTAAAATGAACTCATTACAGCATCGTTTTGGTTTAGTTTTTGTTTTGTTTCATGATTGTCAGTACAGACCCCTGATCCTATCAATTTTTAATTTTCAAATGAACCCAATTCAAATTTCGTGAGTCACACCAACTGCCAAGATACAATACAAAAATCACTAACCTGAATTTTTGATTGCATTCCAAGAGTATTACACAAAACTTGAAAGAAAAAAAAACTATAGTCCAAAACTCCTGACACATTGCAATTGAAACACTCATGGGACTTCGCACACATGTTACAATAAGAGCCCTTTCTGCAACTCGTTTAAGAATATACCATTTAACATTGAAATGAAAAATATTAGGCCACTCAAAAGTCAATGCTCTTACAAATTGAGTGGTGTGAGTAACTTTATCTTCATTCTCAAGAATAACTTGATAATTCAATATCAGGAGAAAATATACTTGTCATGTTTTGAAACACATTTTATTTCCTGAACCATCAAAAAAATTGTTTATTGAGAAAGTACTTCTTGTGACACTCGTTGTTATACAGGGTGTTTCCTTAACATGCGGCAAAAATTCAGGGGGCTGTTCCTTGGACTATTCTAAGAATATTTTGTCCTTTGATGATTTTTGAAAAACCTCTTTGTTTCGAAGATACAGGGCAAACAAAATTTTAGATAATAACATTTTATTATGAAAAATTACATGAAAAGTCCATAAATGAAATGCATGTCAGTCATCTCGGCACTTGTATAGCGATTCATAATAGTGAAAGATAAAATGTTAATTGCTAATACATCACAAAACGAATTCAAATGAAAACCGTGTTTAATCTGTATTCCTTTACCATCTGAACTTATCAATTTTAAGTCAAAAAACTGGCCGTTTTTTATAGTTGTCAAACACATTTAAAAATAAATTGTACCTACTTAGTAAACACAGTGCGGTACGCATTTTTATTTATACTATTATCAATTTTAAAAATATGAAAAATGTTGTTCGCCCTGTATCTTCGAAACAAAGAGGTTTTTCCAAAAACATCAAAGGACAAAATATTCTTAGAATAGTCCAAGTAACAGCTCCCTGAATTTTTGCCGCATGTTTGGGAAACACCCTGTATATACCTACCGTGAGCTCAAATCTATCAAATCTCATTCGATGACCAATCCAGTTATCTGGAAGAAAATAAAACTTCACCTTAAAATTCCTGCAATAAAAATTTCACGATGAAAACAAAACTCTACACAATTTAGATCGCAAAATAAAACAAAAATCAAATGAAAACAATCCAAATATTCCTGTTTGAAAAAAAAAACAGTTGAGGAGCGTAAAGGTTGAGAGATTTCGAATTAAAAAAAGTATCATAAATTGAATCAAAAAATTATCAGCCCCTCATGTGACAAAAAGAAGATACCTGACAACATCTCTAGACGCTCCCAAGCTTCCGCTACAATTAACTTCTCCCGGAAGGTTAACCTCATAAGATTTTGATGAAACCAAAGTGAATAACGTCCGAGAGGGACTTCGTGAAGGGGTAGAACAAGGCCGAAAAGTTACAAGGGACCAAGTCAAGCACCTGACAAATCGTCAGGAATACCTGACTTCCTCTCCTGATTTAGAGGGCTGTCCCTTCCATGTCCCTTCATCCAGGCAAACTTGATTGAACTTTCGTATCTCATCCAGTATTTACTGGAACTCCCTGAAGGGGAAATGGTTTCCTCGTCATCATTACGTTCTCTTCGTGTTCTCCAGATGCACTCGATCATTTCTTTTTCAATATGAAGCGAAGTATGGATTGGTACACGCTTCTTTGACTTCTAGAAGTTGGCATTAGTTTTTTTACCACATCGTCTTCAATATAGATATTCTGTTGATTGCGAGAGCTAAAATAATACAATGCATATTGAAAAAAAAGTACCTAGCTGGGGTTTGTGCAACACAGGAAAACCATACAGATCTGTAGTATGATGAAATAAGGAAAGGAAAAAATCCCCAGAGAAAAAAACCCTGACTTCACCTGTGTTAGAAAAAAAATTACTGAAAATATCATATGAGAGGAACTTGGGGGACATCTACGTGATCAGAAGAACATCTTCATGTAGTTTTTTTGTGGACACTAGAGAAAAACAGACTCTTCACCAATCAACCCGAAATTCTAGATCTGAAATTAAAAAGACAAAAGCAGAAAAAACTAGTTATTTATAATTAATTAAGTGGTTTTTGAATTAACCACCCATTGCAGAAATTCTTTCTTCATGAATACGTTATGACAGAAACGTCACAATGTTTGAAAGAAATGAAGCAACTGAATCAATTTCCCCTTTTTGAATTGATAAACTCATAACACACACACATTTTTAACTTGTTATGAAAAAAACAAGGCAGAAAATGAATAAATTATTTAAAATAAATTGAAATATTTCGGAAAAACCTATTTCAGAAAGCATTTTGTTACTTCATGTATATTCTAGAAACCATCTTGAAATTCATAAATGGGACAGCTTTTCATAAGATTTTCTATAGTCTCCTCATTTTCCCCACACTCACAACTAAGGCTCTCAACCGAATTCCATCGGAAGAGCATGCTGTTGCATCATACATGGCCTGTTCTGATATGATTTAGAACAGACCATATTCTCCTTGAAAGGTCAAAACCAGGAACTCTGATTGAAGGATCATTAATTAGATGCAGAATTGCATGCATTCCATTCAGATTACCAAATTTCCTTATCGCTTCTATTCATATCGATTAGAAAATTTGACCAAAAAGGATAATACATTTATTAAATATATGAATTAATTTTTCTTAACCATCATTAAAGTATTGTTTTTCATTCGCCTCAGAATGTACAAAAAATGTCTCCCTTACCTAATTGTTTTCAAAAAATTTCCCCGCCCTCTCGGGTTTTTTCTTAATTCGGGAACAAATAAAAATCCCTAGGGTCCAGGTCCGGACTGTACGGTTGATGGACTATTCAATCGAAGCCATGTTGTGCAGAGCAGCCATTGCAACTCTGCTCACCCTTGGTCAATGTATTTTATTTGGAGGACATCTTTCGAGGTATATTTTAGGCTTGAAACCTAAGATAGGGCGCTTCAACCCCCAAAAATTGAATGAGGATGGGGGGGTTGAGTGAAACTTCATTTTGAAGATCTTGAAAGCCTCTTTAAAACGATTCAAAAAGAACGTAATTTCAGTGAGTCGTTTTCGCAAAAACTCGAGATAACCTCGTATATTTTGATTATTTTTACAATGTTATGAGTCCATTTTTACAGAGAAATTTTAACAAAGTTCAGGAAAATCTTTGAAAAAATCACATTCTTGAAAGAATGTCATTGATTCATCGAGCTTACGATACCAAAAATTAGATCTGCGTTTATAAGACATCAGCGTGATCTAAGAGAATATCTTCAATAGTCTCCTCATTTTTCACACACTCACAACTAAGGCTCTCACCCGAATTCCATGCTCTTGCATCATCCACGGCCTGTTCTAATGCGATTAAGAACAGACTATATTCTTCTGGGAAGGTCAAAACCAGGAACCCTTGATGAAAGGATCAGTATTAAGATCTTCATTGAAAAAATTGCATACAATCAATTCAGATTGCCAAATTTCTTGTCGCTTCTATTCATTTCAATTAGAAAATTTGACGCAAAAAGGTTAACGCGACTTCAATCTGGGGACCTTATCATCTGGAATATAGGTGAGTTCGGAAAATGAATTAAATTTGTTCCAAAAATTCAAAGCTTTGTCTCTCTGCTAATATGGGAAGGGACAATATTCAAGAGGAATGGTAACCAAAGAGTAGGTATGGATTTGATAGTATCAGTGATCTTCATAGAAAAATTTAGTTGGACATCAATTTTTTCACACTATTTAACCAAAGAGGGCAACAATATTCAGCAGCAGAAAAACCAAAGCTAGCGCTACCGTACGAAGTATTGTTGCATCAGCGCCACATGAAGAACCACATAATTTTTGAAGGATATTGTTCAGAATTTTAAAGTTCAAAAGCAGATCAAGTTTGATTCCCAGGTATCTACGATTGAAATTATGTTTTGAGGGAGAAGAACCACAAGTGACACTCAATTTTCTATATTTCTGACTATTATTCAAATGAAAACATGAATGTAGCATGCGACGAAAACACTCTTTATTCACATTCAAATTGAATCGACTACTTCACTCATTTCTATTTTATTGAGCGACGTTTGTTCCAGAGCAAAAAAGCGTACAAGCCATCCAAACTAAAATTCTTTATTCCTTTCTTTATTTCTCAAATTTTTTCAAATGGCACATAACACTGGTTTATTATATTCATTTAAGTGAAAAAATGGTAAAGATTCCACACCCACGAAATTGTCATGTTTCATTCAACCATTCGAGATTTCTTCTTATTCTTCTCCAAAACTGACCAGAAGGCCTCCAACTGACCCTTGGGACCTATTGCAGTTGATAAGGAGGAACAATACTTTTGACGATTTGTGTGCATTGAAAATGAATACCTCCATTTTATCTTTACGATTCTAACGAACCTCATTGAAGGTAAACAACCTCTCTGCAAGAAATACCATTCACCAAATCAAAAAATTCGGTGTACAAGATTGCCACAGTTTTTCCAGCTTCCTCTTGATACATTTCCCTCTGACATATCTCGAATGAAAGTAACAAAATTCCCGATTAATTTTTTCCACCATTCATTCGTCTCTTCACTCGAAATCTCGAAATTCCCGTTTTATTTTCCCCCAAAGACCCATCTCCCAATATTAGGACGCATCTCTTGTTTCATCTCCATTCGAACAAACATTTTTTGCAGCGGTTTCTTGTCCCCTTATCAAATCTCTGCCCTCAGATGAATCTGATGAATTTAAGGCCCTCTTGTCGTGTTCAGCAGGCCTCGACGAGAAGAGACTCCAATAAAACGACTGGGATTCTGGTGGTTGTTATCCCAATATGACCCCAGAGTGTGTTAAGGCACCCTGGGGAAGTACACATGTCTGCTTTATTGCTGATCAGATAAGTCAAGGTTTTATGGTTGGAAACGTCGAAAAAAATTCGTGAATTTAGAGTAAATATGGAGATGAAGTGTATGAATGTGAGGCAATTCTGGAGAGGGAGTGCATATTCAACTCTCTCCTAAATCATTTGGAAATGTTCTATAAGTAAGTACCTACAAGGAGTTTTCGGAAAAGGAAAAATACGAAAGAAATCAACTGTGGTGGAATCTTCTTGTATGGAATTATTACGAGGTTTTTCGAAATTGCTAAACCTTCCTACTGGAGTTTTCACAAGAGGCGTTCAATGTGAATTGGACAAGCATACAGCAAAGAAATGGAATCACTTTTACACAAATATTGGCTTCGACCAGTACTGGAGATCAGTAGAAGTCCTGAACTAGATATGAAGCTGAGAAATGAATAGTAACAATAAGAGTTCTGAGGATCTAGGAGGTTTGTTCCAAGTTAATGTCTGGACATCTTTTGACTACCAATATTTTTTTTCATACAGAATCCTAACAACAGTGCATACTTGGCTTTAGCCTGATTCCCGTGCCAGCTCCTGTATTTGCTTCAAAACCATCTATGAACAGTTTTGTTCAAGATTGTGGTCGGTGTATTCTCATTTCCCCTTCAGCATGCGCTATTGAAAACAAATTGAGGTTGAAAAAAAAAATTTTTGGGGAAATTTTCAATACGCCTGAACTTCATCGTAAAAAAAATAACAAGAAGAAAAATTGATGCTCCGGGTCTCTTGGTTTTGGATTAGAACTATGAAATGTTGTATCGACATTGGTTTTTGAGAAGTATTATAAAAACCAGCAATACAAAAAATGTCAGAATTTTTCAAGCTTCAAAGACGAAATGATCTTTCTTCATTTGAAGGCCGATATCCCCATAGGAAGTGGAGGTATCAATGTATATGCTGAATGAAAGAAGTATCCGATTATTATGAACTGCTCCACATGAGTTAGGGATATTGAATTAAATTGCAAAAAATATAGTCCAAATGAGACTTTGTGCTGAAAATTGATATAAACATGAATTTAAGTTGCAGGAAGTAAAATTAATTTTAGCCTGTAGGTCTGCAGCGTATACAGCGTGGTTAAAAAATATCGAGTTTATTCCCAGAGAATTCAAGCTTTTCAATACTATCAGTACGATGTATGGCCTCCACGGGCATAAATAACAGCTTGACATCTTCACGAGTTTGTTGAACATTTCTTGAGAAATTTGGTTCCATAAACGGGGCAGAAGCTCTCTTAGATCATTTAAGGATCTTGGGGTAGGTTGATGATTATCTAATCTTCTCTGGAGCATATCCCATGCATATTCTATGCAATTCGAATCTGGTGAGTGCGGAGGTTTTGGTGAATGTGGAATACCAAGCTCCTCGCGAGGATTCTCAACTATGACTGCATGGTGCGGTCTTGCGTTATCGTTTAGAAATTGAAAAGTTTCACCAATAGCAGCGTGAAAAATTGGCAAAACATAGTCGATGACATGCTCCCTATAGTGTAATGCGGTCACATTCCTAGGACAAATGTGTAGATCTTTGCGCCCGTTGAAACATATCCCGGTCCATACCATAACAATGCCCCCTCGGAATGGATGGACTTCTTGGACATAGCGACGACTACGGGGTATGCGTGGTATTGTCCATACCCTTATTTTTCGAGAATCTGAAAATCGTCCATATCTGGATTCATCAGTGAAAAGGACACTACGCCATTGATCGTTCCAATTGATATGTTGCCTTGCCCATTCCAGTGTTTGACGCTCATGGTCAAGTGTTAATGGAACTCCTCTTAATGGACGTCTAGAACCTAGATTCACCTCTCTCAAACGTCGTCTGATGGTTTCGATGCAAACTCGGACCCCATCTGCATTTTGAAGAGCATTCCGTAGCATTCTACACGTAGATGTAGGCTTTATTCTCGTCGAAACGGTGATGAAACGATCCTGAGCAGGTGCTGTTTTTCGTCGCTCACCAAGCCTTGGTCTTTCCAACAAAAAAGGCGACCAGATTGACGAAATGTCTCATACTGATTTTTATTGGATCGATTCAAGTTGTTATTGAGTTTCAAATGATTTTACAACGATTCTCTTGAATATTACGACATCCCTAACTCTTGTGGAGCAGTATATATAGCTGTTATCAAGAAACAACGAATTTGGATTAAAAAAAATCAAACATTAAAAAAAAATTTGTTGCTGGTGTTTCTGATATTACCCAAAAACTACTAACGCCTCAAAATGTACCAATTCAAAAACAAGAAACCCGGGGCTACGATTTTCATTTTCTTTATTTCTTGTACGATCAATTCTTGGAAGTTATGTTCTGTTGAGAATTGGACAAAAAATTCAGACTTTCTTCTTGATCATTCAATTTTTTCCAGTGGTGTAGCATTGTTCTGAAGTTTTCATCAGTGCTTCATCCTTACATAACTAGATAGCTTCCATATATAACTAGAAAACCTGATAGGACTTCAATTTCTGATCATCAGAACTCTTATTGTCATAACTCATTTCTCAGCTTCATATCTAGTTATGAACTTCTTATGATCTCCAAGATCTGGTGAAGTTGTTCCCTCTTTCCTGCAAGTTCCTGGTCAAAGCCAATATTTGTGTTAGCTAACAATGATAAAAGTGACTCCATTTATTTCCTTCATGCTTGTCCAATTCTCATTGAACGTCTCCTGTGAAAAATCCAGTTGGAAGGTTTAGCAATTTCGAAAAACCTCGTAATAATTCCATACAAGAAGATTCCAACAGAGTTGATTTCTTTCGTGTTTTTCCTTTTTCTAAAACTTCTTCTTGCTGATACTTACTTATAGCACATAAAGATAGCTTTGAATCCTCTGAAAGCCAGTCTTCATCACGTTAGCCTTTGGATCTTAGTAAGAACCAAGAATACCTCCTCACAGGCTTCTTTACAGGACATTGTCGCTACAGAAAGCATCTGCTGAGAATGGGCTTATCAGACACTGGACAGTGTAGATTCTGTAAAGAAGAGGTAGAAATTCCTATTCACCCAGTAACTAAATGCTTTGTCATTGTAAGGCAGAAAAAACTTGTAAGAGTGAGGAATTAGCCTTGCTGAAGCCTTTCCAAGATATTTGTCAGGGGGCACAAAGACACAGTAGATAGTAACGTCTTTTAAACCAACTAACTACGTTAGCCTAAATTTTCACAACAACTCCTCCCACTGAAGATTCCAAAACCCAACAGCTCTCAATCATTTAATGACAGAACACAGAAAAGGAAACACGATCTCATAAAAAACCAAGACACCCTCACCCCGAACCTGCGGAGTTTGCATAGAAAACAATTTATCATTTTCAATCCACGTTGGCTTTTCCCATTCACGATTTTCCGACGCATTCTCGACGCCCCTTCTTTGGCATCGTTCTGGCACGGCTGTTAGACTCCCGTTTCGAATTTAATCGTCAGATGAATGTGTGCAAAATTCTATGCGGGATAAATGTTCTGGAATATTCCGAGTTGGGCTCGGGGAAGGTCGAGTTTTGTGTGGTTGATATGTTTCGATGGTGAGGACGGATTATTGGTTATGTTTTGAGACTTAGTTGGTTAATTAGACATTCGGGCCAATTTCTGTGATGAATTTGGATCGTTTTGATCAGAAAGTTCGTGAACTTATTCTATCCAAACACGGAGATTCTGTCAGTATTCGGTACAATTAATTTCCAAACTGTGGCCATGGACTGACAGAGATCTGTACTGAGAGTTAACTACGGAGAGTGTCCTGCCATCGACAGACCGGTTTCTGATCTTTTACCAGTCATTACTTCAACACAATCTTTTCATCGATGACAGACACTTGGAGCAAGGATGCCTTATACGAGTGATAGCAGGGTTGAAGCGCCACCTTGTGAATGTTCGTCCAAGCTCCAACCCACGTGGCACTCAAACTGTCATGGAGGAAAGGATTATGTGGCTCTGATGATGAGTCACCACTATGATATCGGTCTGTCATTATCCTCTATTCGATGACAGCACTATCTTCGTAGTTTACTCTTTCAGGATTCAGTCGGTATCTATGTATATCTATTGAAATATTGTCTGGGAGATCTTTGCATATTCCTAAAAGCTAAAGATAGGCCTCTACGTGAAAATTTGAGCACTGGTTTCTCAGGGACCAAAACTTTACAAAAGAAATTGTTGCCTTACAATGAACAAAAGAAAACACTTAGAACACTTAAGCGTAACGTTTCGGACTCCTTCGTCAGACAATTTCTAGTGTTCATTCAACTTTGTAGGATCGTGCCAATTTTTTTGATTTTTGGATTGACATTTGTTAATATATGATGGACATAAATTATTATTGATTACAAGATGTTGATATTTCATTTCAAAATTCCTTGAAAACAATTCTATTTTCAACGAATCCACCCAAATTCGAATTTTTTCTACTGAACAATTGGCGAGATTATTAGCCTCATTCAACAAAATACAAGCTGACTCCTTGATTTTTCTTTCATAATCATCAGGTTCCATCATTAGAATTTTTGTTTCATTCCAATTCATCATGTGATTGCAGGTATTGGAACACACATGATCTGCTATCTGCGTTCTACCAATGTCTCTATTTTTTATGTCATTCTTATGTTCACGTTTTCTAATTTCTGATGTTTCTCCTGTATAAGATTTTCCGAAAATACAGGGAATATTGTAAATAAAATTTCTTGATTTTCAGTTCTCATTCAAAAGTTTAGTTTTTGTTAATAAAGATCGTAAATCAATTTGTGTGATGTTGAATTCAGAACCGATTCTTTTAATTTTTTCTGAAAGTCTATGAATATAAGGAATCAAATTCATTAAGATTGGTTGTTCTTGACGGTTTTTTGTTGGTTCCTGATTGTTATTATCGTTTTGATGCAAAATTGTTCTCTCTAAATTTTAAATAGTTTTTTCTATGAAATTCGTTGGATATTGATTATCCTCAACAATATCTTCGATGAAATTAATTTCGTCATTTCCTATTTCAGTTGTCGATGAAATAAATTGAGCTCTTACATAAAGAGTTTTCATAATACTTCATGATAAAGCGCGAGTATACAGGGTATCCCAAATTCATTTATTTAATTTTTTTAATTGATTTACATGAAATTTGAAAGGCTTAATCTCAAATTGCATCCCCATATTACACAAGAAAAAGCAAATTCAGCCAAAGCAGGAGAAAAAACAACTGAAATACAATTTGCATCAGTCTACTTCATATTTGGAGTAGACTAGAATTGACAGTTAGAAACGTTAAAAATCCTAGGCTCGATTCCAGTGCGAACACCAGTAGTGAAAAGCGTTTCACGATATCTTCATGTGTTTTGAAGATATAACAAAATTTTGATATTTTTTCAATTTCGAAGATGTGCCAAAACTTTTGCATTTTCGAGAATTTTTTAAAAACATAAAAACTTCCAACATCACTGGGAATGAGACATTATTTAAAATTTTCCATTAAATTTTTTTTTTTGATATAAGATGGAAAAAAAGTGTTCATATTCAAAGTAAAAAAGTGTTGTTTTTCCAGAAAAAAAGCTAAATATAACTAGTTTCTCATTTCCGGTAAAAAAATGCTTCTAGAATGTTTAAATCGTTTCCAGATATTTTCGTGAAAAAATTAGATATGGCACATTTTCGAAATCGATAATATATCAAAATAAAAATAAAAAAATGAAGATATCGACAAACGGTTTAAACTAATGGTGTTTTCACGTAAATCGAGCCCAGAAAACTTTTCGAAGTTTTAACCTTTCTGGTCCAGAAGTACCTAAAAGTCAAAATCAAGTAATTTAGGATACCCTGCACAATACAGGCTTCCTAGTATTTATCTAGAGAATATTAACTTTGTTATGAAAACATGAATTCCCAGAAAATCGAGAATATAGAGAAATTTCGGGAGTTCAAAGAAATTTCCCAAACAATATTTGCTCTTCCTCAAAACGGTCGATATCTTGTATTATTCACCACCAGCTCTGGCGAACCAAAGCATTCAAAACTAGGTTAAAGACCTTTCAACCACAAACAACCCACTTCTTCTCGAAAACACGTCCTCAAACAAACAACTCATTCCGTCCTTGTGCCAGGCAGAACAGCCGGGCATGCTAAAACCGGCAGTTTAACTCGAATTAAATAACAAACATATCTCACGAGCTATCTGCATAACACGTCGAGGTCCCGACTCATCCTCTTCACGCATGGGGGCACTTCTCCAAGAGTTTTTACCGCATTTGATGTTTATTGTTGTCGAAATATTTGCGTGAGATGTACGAGGCTTTTGTTCCAACCCGGAATATTCTGTTTCAGGAACAAAGCCACAAGTCATACCGGCCATTGTGCGTGATGACGTTCAGGTGGAATTACATGTTCAGGCAGCTGGAGCCGATGGGGTATCATCTGGTTAACATGCTGCTCCACTCTGTTGTGTGCGTCATGTATTTCAGGTGAGTGGACAGAAGGATGCTTCTAGAGTATACTGAACGATTGGCCGTTTACAGAATTTAAATATGGGAATTTGTAGGAAAAAAAGTTTAGGTTTGACAAAATTTAAAAAATATAAAATAATGAACAAAAAATTGTGAACGAGATATTCTTGGTAATGAAATATTTGCTGGGACATTAGTTAGGCTTTTTCTAACATCTTCATTGTTGGTATTTAGCCTTCATTTTACCAACGATATAGATAATGGAAATGGCCCAAATAATGCCCCAACAATTAATGTGTACACTTTCGGAGCAGACTACATGTGCTTGAATTATGGAATAAATTTATCCAACCAAAAACATTTCCATGTGAAATATTGACAAAACGAGGACGTATTTCTAACATTGTCAAGAAGTTATCAGATCTCATTTAGAGCCAAACTGTTAACTATACACTCTTCAATTTCTCGAGTCCTTATTTTACAAACTCTATGCCTTGGTCGACATATTAAGTGATTTGTCCGTTTCTTTTTAGCCACGTGAGCGTAGGGTGAAAAATTCATTCACTGTTCTTAACTTTTCTGTTATACAATAGTTCTTATAGACACTTATTTTGACCAAGGCATAGAGTTTGTGAAATAAGGATTTGGGAAGATTAAGAGTGTAGAATTAGCAGATTGGCTCTACATGAGATCTGATAACTTTCTGACAATGTCAGAAATACGGCATCTTCTTGGCAATATTTTACATCAAAATGTTTTTGGTTGGATTTAAATTTTTTTCGTACGTTGCTTGTGACAAAATCTTTTCATTTTGTTAATTTTTCCTCAGTAGAAAATAAATGAAATATAATTATTGCGAGATCTATTTAAAGTCAAACTAATTCAAAATTCATGTTCAAAATCAACAATGTACGAAGTGAAAATATACCTTTACTCACCTAGGTTCAAGCTGCGATGGCGATGTATTTGTGAGCTGCCATCACAATCATTGTATAAAGAAATCTATCATTATACAATGATCACAACGGGAAATTGCACAATGGAAACTATGGTTGAAGTTATTATGAAAATTGTATTTGGTGTAAAAACAAATTAGACGTTTGACGTCCCAATATTCAAAATATGAGGGTAATTTTCCCTGAGAATTCTTAAATATAAACTCAATATGATAATCATCTATCTTCAATTCATAGGCCTGCTTGATCTTTCACCATGAGACTGGAGACATGAAATCAGATTTTCTGACCAAGAGAAGAGACATACTGGTTTCAGTCTTGTTTTTCATCATCAGTATCCCATTTCCCTCTGATATTATAGTATATTAAATATGGTCTGAGGTTTGATTTTACCCTGGAACATCAATATCTTGAAAGTCGTAACAATTTAGAATGTCCTCAACACAAATTGACTTCATTGAAGAAAGTACCTAATGAATATACTGCTCCACAAGAGTTAAGGATATCGTATTCAATCGTTTTGACAAGTATGTAATCTTAGAGAAAATTGCTGTAAAATCATTTAAAACTCAATAACAACTTGATTCGATACAATAAAAATCAGTATGAGACATTTCGTCAATCTGGTCCCTTTTTTCCGAAGTTTGGTTCTTTGCATAATATGCTTCACCAGTTTATCAACTTTTTCGATTTGGAAGGAGTTTTCTGAAAATGCCAAGACGTAAATTAACAAACGCCGAGGCTAATAGGGCTTTCGGAATGCTACTGGGTGGCCTAACTCAGGTTGTTGTAGCGGAAAGGCTCCAAGTCCGCCAAAGTGTGATATCTCAACTTTGGAATAGGTTCAGGGAGACAGATTCCGTGTTGGAAAGACCAAGGCTTGGTGGGCGACGAAAAAAACTCCCGCTCAGGATTGTTTCATCACTGTTTCGGCGAGAAGAAAGCTTACAACTACGTGTAGGATGCTAAGAAATACTCTTCAAAATGCAGAAATGTTCAAGTTTCCATCGAAACCTTCAGACGACGTTTGAGAGTGGTGAATCTAGGTTAAAGATGTCCATTAAGAGGAGTTCTATTAACAATTGACCAAAAGCGTCAAAGACTGGAATGGACAAGGCAACATGTGAATTAGAACGATCAATGGCGTAGTGTTCTTTTCACTGATGAATCTAGATATGGACAATTTCCAGATTCTCGAAGAATAAGGGTATGGATAATCCCACGCATACTCCGTAATCGTCGCTATGTCCAACAAGTCCATCCACTCCGAGGGGGTGTTATGGTATGGGCCTGGATATGTTTCAACGGGCGCACAGATCTACATATTTGTCGTGGCAATATGACCCCCTTACACTATAGGGAGCATGTCATTGACAATGTTTTGCCAAATCTTCACGCTGCTTCTGGTGAAACTTTTCAATTTCTAGACGATAACGCTAGACCGCACCGTGTAGCCATAGTTGAGAATGCGCGCGAGGAGCTTGGTATTTCACATTTACCAATATCTTCGCACTCACCAGATTTGAATTGCATAGGACATGCATGCTCCAAAGAAGATTAGGTAAATATCAACCCAACCCAGATTCCTTAAATGATCTGAGAGAGGTTCTGCGCCGTTTATGAAACCAAATTCCTCAAGAAATGTTCAACAACCTTGTGTGTAGTATGCAAAGAAGATGTCAAACTGTTATTGATGCCCGTTGAGGTCATACATTGTATTCATAGTTTAAAAATGCTTGAATTCTCTGAGAATAAAATTTCGTTATTTTTTTCAACCACCCTGTATACGTTGCGGACCTACAGGTGAAAATTTATTTCCTGCAACTTGAAATCATATTAATATGAATTTTCATCAAAAAATCTCATCTCAACTATTTTTTTTTCTGCAATTTAAGTCAATTTCTCTAACTCATGTGGAGCAGTTTGATGGAAGAAAGGCGCCTGCGTTTAAATTTTGCTCTAATATGTCAGGGTCCAAGTGCTTTGAAAAAATTGTTGCCTTACAATGAAAAACGAAGTGACACTTAGAAATTTCGAACTTTCCAATGTGTCGGCATCTGTTAGATAATATCTTAAAATCATGAAAATCTATGCGTAGTTGATGAAACTCACAGAACATAAATATTTTCAATTCGAAGTTATAGACCAAATACCATCTGTCATCAAATTCAAAAGCTTCACATCTAACTTTCCCGTATCGCTCGCGCATTATTCAAATGCCAAGCGAGATGGAAAGCGTTTAATTCGGTCACTGTGCAATTTGCCAATTGAAGCATTAATTAGAAAGTGATGGAATTGAGCCAAATGCAATTCATCAGGTATTTGGCGTCGGGTTTCAGAGGAAAAAAAAAGCGATAGAGACCGTTCCAAATACGTCCATATCATTTTACTTCCCAGCTGTCAGGCTATGCGGATTTGGAATATTCCGTCGCTTTCAATTGAGTTAATCGGATTGTTTCCATACTTGACATCGACCCAAGCTCTTTTTTCTCTACAAACGCCTACGTTGATTGAACACGTTTTCCTGCTTTGTACCGTTCGATTAAGCCTTAGGCAGTGATCAGAAAGATTTGATATCTCTCAAAGTTCAGATGGCTGTATTGTTATATCCATGAAAAAGTTCAACGAATTTATTACCGACAAACAGACTGACAGGATAAATCAGAATAATAAGACTTTTTTGACAGTTTTTTCTCCATATATTCAATCATCCAATCAAAATAACCAAACAATGGATCCTGTTTAGGTTTCGGTGGAAGCTATTCAGCCGATAAAACATTTATTAATAACAGAAAGGTAAACATTCCGCGTGTTTTCATATTCCACCGATAGCTGCGATAATACAGGTGACCTCGCATTGTGTCCAAACATATATTTGTGTTTACTTTCCATTACAGCTGCCCATATTCCATCAACCATTCTATTTACGATGTCCAGGAGCGGTGTTGCGACTAATTAATTTCGTATTATCTTGGGGTGTGAGGGAAAATGCCGTTTATCGAATATTTGTTTACTTTCGGTTGGTTAGGTTCCTGCATTACCGACAGTAGAGGTCGCTTTGGCCGCTCTTCATTTTTAGCGAGAGAAAGCACATCATATTGGACAAAATAATTACCGATCAGCTGTTTAGCGAAACGAGTATTGTTTCGTGTTAACATTAGCTTTCTATTCGTATTTATGGGATTTTTTAGTTGTAATGTTAATTGACTATTAATAATCGAAGTTGTTCCCTTAATTATGGATCCTGTGGGTTATATTGTATGTGTAAGTATAGGTAATATTGTGCTTTTTGTTATATTTTATATGAAATATTGAGGTGAGCACTATTCAATTTTGAATGCTTTTCAAATCATCTGGCAAAATGTTTACTGAAGGTTCCTCAAATTATAAAAAAATTTCCAATATTTACATGCTCATTGATGCTGTGTAGAGGGTGAGCAAGTGTTGCAATGCAATCATTTGATTCTATGTGGGAAACAAATTATTTCAAAACATTGGAGTTCTACAAGGACAATCCCATCATATTGAGGATATGATGGCTTATAAAAATGATGGTGTGAAGGTTGACAAGATTATATACACATACACAGCAAAATTGTCTGGAATTTGCAAGCATATTTTTGCCTTACTACTCTACTCACTACAAAATTTCTTGACAATTCTACTGATTGTGTGAAATTCATGGTTTAGTTTTGTCTCTGCTGTCTTTCTTTTTGTTTCTCATAACAATGGAATGTACAAAACAGAAAACACTAAGATTATCCCTATTTGATGAAAACTAAGAGAAGAATGAAATTAGTTTGAGACCTAACAGAACATGAAAACATCCATGATTGTAATGTAATTGAACATCAGCATGAACAATATATTAATTTAATAGGAGTTAATAATTTTTTGTGTTTAGGAAGGAAAAGAATCTATGAAAAGAAAATGGGTGATAAATTTTTAATAAAAATGCACAGTCTCCAGAGAACCGTATGTATGCAGAACATGACGTGATCATCGATAAATCATGTTGAAGAATTCATTACGCTAGATTTTGATGTATTATTCATTTATTGCATCTCACTTGTGTCTTAGGATGCAGTTATAATAAAATAAAATTATTCAACTTATCTATCGACTGATTGCACCTTTTCCGTTGTTTAATGAACGACAATACTATCAAACTATTTTTAATATTAATATTAAATTGATACATATATGTATAATATATTGTTTAATCAAAATTGCCAATTCTCGGAATTTATTAGAAATTTCACATGTAGATTTGATAATTGCTGAACATAAGTTCAATTTTGCAACAATCGAGAGAATCACTTAGACTCACAAGGTCCCTAGTTTTATTGCACATTTTCATATAACTTGCATTCAGCACTTTCAACTAGGCTACTTGAATTGTTGAGACTATTATATGTTCAAAAATATCAAGTAGACTCAAAGTAATTCATTTCGATAAGAATGAAAATCATTGTACAAGAACGATCTGAAAAAATAGTCTTGACTTGAACTGCTTTTTTTGGTAGGTTTTGTGAAGGTACAGCATTCTTCTCCAGAAGCAGAAATGTTTTCATAGTGAGAGTTTGTGAAATAATTCAAAACATATGAAGCATTGTTTTGAATTTACATTAGTTTCCACTCTTTCCTGTTTTCATTCTATAATCTTCTGGTCGGAAATGGTGTGAGCATACTCTAATATATTTAGATACATCAGAATATGCTCCTAGGATTTACGTCTATTAATTTCCCCTACGATCTCCAGCTTGTTCTTTACTCAAACGTTTTTATTTTCATCACGAAAATGATAAAAATGGGCTCCAGGATTTCAAGATTTTTCAGAATTACATCCATAGTGTTTTTCACGGTTTTTTACTTAGGTATATTTTTTTATCGAAATAAAAACGTAAAAATAAACAAATAAACAGAGCTTTCACGTACTAACTGTCGAAACGAATACTCGTTTCGGGCTTAGTTCCAGATAACGCCGGCGGTGTCGCATAGAGTTGTGTTTTGCTCTATTACGGGGATGTAGAGACTTGATGAACTACTCTCCTATATTTTCTGATTTTTGCTGCACAACGTACAAGATTGACACCTCCGTTTTCGAAACTAAAGCCTCCCAGATGGCGCTGGCAACATAATTCCAACAAACCATAGGAAAATTCGCGAATAAAAGAAAACTCACATGTTCCCATAAAATCCATGAGTACAACAAACCGTGAAACAATTCCGAAACGTTGTCTGCCCAGAGCTCCATGATTTATCTAGCTGTCTGAAATTCAGACAGACCTCAGCTTTATGTTGTGAACGGAAACAGGGGAACAAATTTGAATTTATCGGGTGCGAGCGTGAAACGAATTATATGGGTTTCTAGCTCAGTTCACAAGCTCATATTACTCAGATGTGCCCTAAGACCACTGAAATTTATCAAACTCATTAGTTCCAGTTAACGGGTTGTGTTGACCCCGGTTGATTTGGATATATGGCGGACATATTTCGGGGTGGGTGAAGGTTTTGGTGCAGTCGAATCGGAGAATCGAAATACTAATAAAGGATTCACAGGCATAATCAAGTGAAGTCATGCAGAAAATTTGACCAACAATGTACCTCAACTTTTCTATGCCTTGTACGTTGTAGATCAGATTCTTATCTGAATTTTCTCATAGCTCGAGAAATCTTAAGATTCGCACTCCAAAAATTGATGGGGCTACACTTAAACTTCAACATACCTACTTCTCCACAAGAGTTAAGGGTTTCGTAGTCAATCGTTCTGAAAAGTATGCAATCTTCGAAAAAATCGCTGTAAAGTCATTTAGAACTCAATACTAACCTGAATCGATCCAATAAAAATCAGTATGAGACATTTCATCAATCTGATCGCCTGTTTTCTGAAGTTTGGTTCTTGGCATATACTTTTTATTTTGGAATGGAGTCAGTTTATCAACGGTTTCGATTTGAGACGAGTTTTCTGAGTATGCCTAGACGTAAATTAACAAACGCTGAGGCTAATAGGGCTATTGGAATGCTACACTGTGGCCTAACTCAGGTTGTTGTAGCGGAAAGGCTCCAAGTCAGCCAAAGTGTGATATCTCGACTTTGAAATAGCTTCAGGGAGACAGGTTTCGTGTTGGAAAGACCAAGGCTTGGTGGGTGACGAAAAACAACACCTGTTCAGGATCGTTTCATCACCGTTTCGGCGAGAAGAAAGCCTACATCTACGTGTAAAATGCTCTTCAAAATGTAGATGGGGTCCAAGTTTCCATCGAAACCATTAGAAGACATTTGAGAGGGGTGAATATTTAGGTTCTTGACGTCCATTAAAAGCAGTTTAATTAACATATGACCATGAGTGTCAAAGATTGGAATGGGCAAGGCAACATATCAATTGGAACCATAAATTTTATTCACTGATGAATCCATATATTAACGATTTTCAGATTCTTGAAGAACAAGGCTATAGACGATCCTACGAATACCCTTTGATAGTCGCTATGTCCAACAAGTTCATCCATTCCGAGGGGGTAGCGTTATGGTATTGGCCGGGATATGTTTCAACGGGCGCATAGATCTACACATTTGTCCTGGGACTATGACTGCCTTATACTTTGGCAAAGATCCAGGCTGCTATTGTTGAAACTTTTCAATTTCTAGACGATAACGCTAGACCGCACCGTGCAGCCATAGTTGAGAATGCGCGCGAGGAGCTTGGTATTCCATATTTACCAATACCTCAGCACTCACCAGATTTGAATTGCATAGAACATTCATGGGATATGCTCCAAAGAAGATCAGATAATCATCAATCTACCCCAGAATGCTTAAATGATCTAAGAGATCTTCTGCACCGTTCATTAAACCAACTTCCTCAAGAAATGATCAACAACCTCGTGTATAATATGCAAAAAAGATGTCAAGTGGTTATTGATGCCCGGTGAGGCCATACATTGTATTTATAGTCTTAAAATGCTCTCATCACAAAATCTCATTAGAACTATATTAGCACCTCAGAGGTAAAGTGTGTTGTCACATTTTTTCAGACACGAACTATCTACAATATTGGATTCACATTAGTAAATTCTAGCTAGTGGAACACATTTTTGACTCCCTAGGTATATGAAGTCGCCAAATAATGGCAGTACACATTCTTCGAAACAATGATCGAACTGAATAATCTCTCTTTCGTCTGATTTTGATATTGTGACTTAACACACTTTATCTCTGGGGTGCTGATATATTTTTTGCAATTTAAGTCAATATCCCTAACTCATGTGGAGCAGTTCATTTGGTATTTCGCGAGATTAAGCTGTCATTCTGAGAAAAAACTAGTCGAAAGTCGGGTAAATTGGTACCTTTTTGAAACCATTCAAGTTCAAACTCGTTGATGGCAATTTTATTTTGGAGACTAAATCAAGTCCCTGCTCGGGCGCCATTATTATAACGTGGTTTACCAGGTCAACACGACATTTTGTTTTCTCGTGATGAATAATAGCAAACCTACTTCAGAAGAGTCGGTTTGAATGCTAATTTTTGTGAAAAAAATTATAATTCTCTCTCATAAATGAATTTCATGAGATAAATTAGTAGCACTTCTATAAATAATACTGAGAGTGGTTCAAATATGATCGAGACAAATGCTGTAGATGGTGGGACCTTCAGAAACAAGAAGCTAGTTTGGATTGGATTGAGCTGGTCAGGTTAATATCATCAGTACAAATCACCCTGTAGGGTTCTCGAACCTGACCTTACATAGTGTGAACTCTCCTCATTCATCATGAAAAATCCAATATATTCATGACTGAATTGGGGAATCAAACCAAGAATTGATTAATCAATTCATCAACGTATTAGCCCTGATATCGAATGAAGAATTTCATTACGAGCACGGAGCTTATTTGCTCCGAAACTGTGGAACATTCAAGCAATTTCGACATGCTGATTACTCCACCTTTATATTAAAGCACATAACCTAATTTCGTCATTCCAAAGTGATGAAGTACAACGAAATTACATTACCGTACAGCGTTCGGTCCTTTATTTGCTCAACGTTATTTCGCAGAATCCGGCAAATACGAATCTCGATTTCAGGGGCGGCTCGTGGGATCCAAACAGGGTGAAAGCTGAAAAAATCCTGGTTAATGTTATGGAAATCAAGAATTTCAATCATATTTCTTGGAAAAAGAGCTGTAGATCTTTCAAACCTGTTTTCGAAGAAAAGCTGATTTATTGAGGCGCCTTAAAATCGCAAATAAGAAGTGAACTTTTCAAATTTATACAGGGTCTCCCAGAAGTCGACGTGAAGCCCGAATCAGGTAACACTCTGAGTCATAGTGGTAATCATGAAAATATTTGAAAAATGTGCGTTTTGTATTTTGTAAAATATTGCATTTTCGATTATTTAAGGAAATATAAAATCTATGATGATTCTCAAACTCCTCTCGAAAGTACCCAAATGGTACTTTCGAAACACGTAATCTTCAATTTAAAGCCAATTGGTTTAGTAAATAATATCACTTCTTGCTGAACCAAACATAAAAAAAACGGTAAACAAAAAAATTCTTTGCTTCTACGGAGGCCACACCGAAAACATTTTTGAAACATAGATGAATTCAAAATAGTAATCAACTGGTATTCATTTCGATGCCTTTTGAAACATAGATGAATTCAAAATAGTGATCAACTGGTATTCATTTCGATGCCTACTATTCAGAATTCATCCATGTTTCAATAAATATTCAAACTTAATAATTCGACCAACTTAAACTGATTTTACGCGAAAAAAATTGTCCTTTATCAGTTTGGCAAGTTGCTCCAAAAGTTAGTGCATTGAATTTGGATCCTTAAATGCTTTAACCCTAAACTATTTCATTAGAGTATGCTCACACCATTTACTACCAGAAGATTATAGAATGAAAAGAGGCAAGAGTGGAAACTAATGTGAATTGAAAACAATGCTTCATATGTTTCGAATTATTTCAGAAGACAGCTGTACCTTCACAAAACCTACCAAAAAAACAGTTCAAGACATTTTAAATTTTTGTTCACATCGTTCTTGTACAATAATTTTCATTCTCATCGAAATAAAATACTTTGAGTCTACTTGATATTTTTGAATATATATAGAAGTCTCAACAGTTCAAGAAGCCTAGTTGAAAGTGCTGAATGCAAGTCAATGCAATAAAATTAGGGACCTTGTTAGTTTAAGTAATTCTCTCGATTGTTGCAAAATTGAACTTATGTTCAGCAATGATCAAATCTACATGTGGAATTCCGAATAAATTCCGAGAATTTGCAATTTAAAACAATATATTATATATGTTTCAATTTAATATTGATATTAAGAAAAAGATTGATTGTAATGGCGTTCATTTAGCTACGGAAAAGGTGCAATCAATCGATAGATAGGTTGAATAATTTTATTTTATTATAACTGCAGCCTAAGACACAAGTGAGATGCAATAAATGAATAATACATTAAAATCTAGCGTAATGAATTCTTCAACATGATTAATCGATGATCACGTCATGTTCTGCATACATACAGTTCTCTGAAGAATGTCCATTTTTATTCAAAATTTATCACCAATTTTCTTTTCATACATTTTTTCCCTTCCTAAATAGGAAAAAAATTAGTGGCTTCTATTAAATGAATATATTTTTCATGCTGATGTTCGATTACATTTCAATCATGCATGTTTTCATGTTCTGTTAGGTCTCAAACTAATTTCATCTTTCTCTTAGTTTTCATCAAATATGGATAATCCTAATATTTTCTGTTTGGTACATCTCATTGTTATGAAAAACAAAAGGAAAAACATCAGAGATAAAACTTAACAATGAATTTTACCTTCACAATCAGTAGAATTGTCAAGATAGTTTATAGTACGTACAACCTTGTGGAGTAGCATTGCTAAAATATGCTTGCAAATTCCAGACACTCTTGATTGGTATCTGTATATAATCACACCATCATTTTTATAAGACAGCATTTCCTCAATATGATGGAGTTGTCCTTGTAGAATTCCAATGATTTGAAATAATTTTTTCCACATAGAATCAAATGATTGCATTGCAACACTTGCTCACCCTCTACACAGCATCTGTGAGCATGTAAATATTGGAAAATTTCCTATAATTCGTGGAACCTTTGGTAAACATCTTGCCAGATGATCTGAAAATAATTCAAAATTGAATAGTGCTCACCTCAATATTTTACATAAAATATAACAAAACGCACAATATTACCTTTACTTGCACTCACAATATAATCCACAGGATCGATGTAATCACGAAACAATACTCGTTTCGGTAAACAGCTGATCGGCGAATGCAGCGACACCATCGGTAACTATTTTGTCCAATATTCGATAATTCAATATTTGATGGATTTTCAACAGCCTGTATCTTCTGAACCGGGCTAAATCTAAAAAGATGGTAGAGACAAAATTGTTTCTTTTGACTTTAGAAATCTCTCATAAAAACATGAGTTCGAGACGAAGACTCATCCTGTATGTGTTGAAGATGGATCTTTGTGGACGAAAGCAATAATTCTTCCCACGTTAATTCTTGAAGAAATGAAATACTCGAGGAACAAAATGGTGAAGGCGCTGGCATTCGATGGATTTTAATATTCTTATCAGGACATCAGCAATACTCATCAATTTATTGAACCGTCGCTAAGCCAGTCATCGAAAAACAACGTTGGGGCTATAAAAGCCTTTCCAACATTAAGCCCACGCGAATATCTGAGAAATTCCCCCATCAAATTCACGACAGTCGATCTGAGGAAATTTCCATAGGAAAAGTTTTGATACGCTTAATGACGACTGGTCGACTCTGATTCCGAGTCCGGGGCGGCAATTTCCACCAGAAGAGGCATCCGGAGTCGCAGGGGTGCATTTCCAATTAACCCGGAATCCAATCACAGCCTGCTGCGTTGTTTTCGTTTCTCAATCGGATCGGTTCGTCTGAATTGACGTAAATCCGAATGTCGTCAGTGGAATTATAATTTACGTAAAACTGGACGTCGATACGAGCTCCTGGATCGATGGAAGGCAGTGGCGGTTCGTGGATGAGGAATTAGGGGAATTGGAGAAGAAAAAAAATTTGATCTGTCAAGAGCCTTCGATGTACTATCACGTGAATTCATACAGAGTAACCTCTACAAGAATGGTTATGGTCTATTTCTCGATTGGATTATATGTTTTCTGACTGATCGAGATATTTATGTCAGAATTGATAACCAATGGTCAAAGAGATGTCAGATCGAACATGGTGTTCCGCAGGGCTCTGTGCTGGGATCACTACTATTCCTTCTTTTCGTAAACGATTTACCTGTTCATATAAATCCTGATATTTTGGTCATATTTGTAGATGATACATCTGTAGCGGTCTCAGCTTAAATTTGGAGAAAACCCAATGTATCCATTTCAATAATAAAAATGTCGATAGGAATCGTTTAGTCATCAGATTATGTCAAAAGAATCAGTCAAATTCTTGGGGGTTCATTTAGATAGGCTATTCAAGTGGACTTACCATGTTGAACATGTTTGCAAAAGATTGGCTAGTTCATATTATGCTATCAGTAGACTTAGAGGAGCATTACCCATTCAATCAATAAAAGAGATCTACTATAGTTTAGTTTACAGCTTTTTGAATTATAATGTGATAATATGGGGTAATTCTGTTGATTCTAATAGAGTTTTCATTATGCAAAAGAGGATCATCAGATTGGTGTTCAATTTGAAGCAACGTGATTCATGTAGACAATATTTCAAATCAAACGAAATCTTGACACTTTCTTGTCTATATATTTTTCGTTGTTTAATTCATATGAGGGAAAATGTAGACTCTATGTCAAAATTATCTAGCTTTCACAATTATACAACGAGGAATATTGACACTTTATTCATTCCACCACATTCTACTGTAAAGTTTGAATCAGGACCTACATATAGATCGATAACTTTGTATAAACACCTACCAAAAAGTGTTAAATCTTTGAATAAAATGAGGTTCAAAACTATTGTGAAACGTTATTAAATAGCTAAGAGTTATTAAAGAATATTTGTAACATGAGGATTTTGTTGGATGTTAATTGTGTTTAGTTTTTTTTTTTTATCAATTGCTTTAATTTTTTTTTATTCTGGTGAATATCTGACTTGTCTCATACATTTGTGAATGTCTAAGGGATTAAATAAATTATTATTATTATTATGTGAAAAAAATCATACTACATTTTAGATGAATTTTGGTCGAACCATTTTGAATAGAGAGAAACAGGTAGAATATATAAACTGCTACACATGAGTTAGGGATATGGACTTAAATTGCGAGAAATATAGTTTGATTGAGATTTTGTGATGAAAATTCATATGAATATGATTTCAAGTTGCAGGAAATAAAATTAATTTTTGCCTGTATGTCGGCAGCGTATACAAGGTGGTTCAGAAAAATCGAGTAAAATAACGAAATTTTATTCCCAGAGAATTCAAGCATTTTGAGACTATCAATAGGATGTATTGTCTAAACGGGCATCAATAACAGCTTGACATCTTCTTTGCATACTACACAAGAGGTTGTTGAACATTTCATGAGGAATTTGGTTCCATAAACGGGGCAAAAGCTCTCTCAGATCATTTAAGTATTCTGGGGAGGTTGATGATTACCTAATCTTCTTTGGAGCATATCCCATGCATGTTCTATGCAATTCAAATCTGGCGAGTGCAGAGGTATTGGTGAATGTGGAATACCAAGCTTCTCGCGCGCATTTTCCTTTACCATAACACTTACCCCTAACTCTCGTGTGGCAGTTTAATCAAGTTTGTAGTTTTTTGTGATTAAATAAGTGACCTGCAATAATTTTTCAAACCAATACTTATACATAATACATGCAGAATAATACTCATGAAATAGTGTTGTCGAATACTATACAGGCATCTTATTTTTTCTGTGAAAAAAAGAAAAAAACACTATGTAAAGTAATATTTTTCAATAAAAAGCATGCGTGCTAGTGCAAAAATACCCCTCTTGGACTCGAATTTTTGTTGCCAACAGCTCTCAAATTTCTTGTTAAAATATTATTTAGCAGTTCCATCAATAAGCGAGAGTATTTTCACACTCATACAATCAAATTGTTTTTTTATTCCAATTTATAATATATGGAATATTGAAAGAAATGCATCGGTCACTAATTGGTGGCTGCGCCAGTATATCGCAAAGTTTCTCTTAATTTTCGTTCGTCTCGATCCACCTTGCTGATATTTTCATTTCGGAAGACAACAAAAACAACGAAAAAAGATTTTTCGAAATTCTCTCGTCTATTCGTGTCATTTATTGCCTCGGGTTGACTGAAAGATAGTTGTTTTCAGACTCCTCTGCTCGATTAGGCTTCACTTCTATCAGAAGGATTGTGTCGAATAACCCCTCATCACCACAAACTTAACCGTATATCGGGAAAAACTAACTATCCCCCATATTTCACGTATAAGCTCATACATAAGCCATCCAATTAATGTGTGACACGTAGAGGCTTGGCAAAATTTTAGTTGGGATAATCTCACAATTAATTCCCCAAATCCAATTACTGAAAAGTTTCAATGTTAGCGGCTATTGCCTTGCATTGTTTTTTTTAACCTCTCAGATTTGTGTGGGAGGTTTTCTGCCGATTGGACTAGGTGAAAATTCGAACTATGAAAACGTACACCAGCTCAATAACTCGTTACTGTTGAAACTGTACAAACTTCGAGTTAAAGGCATTATCTTGATGAATTGCTGAAGAATTTTCTGAACTCGAGTGAAAAATTAATAAAATGAATAATAGAAATATCACGAAAAACACCAAACTAAAAAAAAAAAATAATGAAAATAAGATTAATTTGAATATGAAGAATGTTCAATCATGACAGAATGGGTTTGAAATTAAGAGTTCATAAAGATTAACTTCATAATCGTTTTCGGACTTTTGTTCATGATATTTCAAAAAAAAATCGCATTATAGGAAGTTGAGAAATTCAATTTTCCATATTCGAAAAAACATCCCATGAGTACATATGGCGAAATATAGCTTAAATTCAAGATCTATTGGACGAAAATTCACAATGAAAAGAACCGATATGAGCATACCTGCAATTGTAGGGGAATATATTGCTCCACAAGAGTTATGGATATCGTATTCAATCGTTTTGAAAAGTATGTTATCTTAGAGCAAGGAGCTTGGTATTCCACATTTACCAATACCTCCGCACTCACCAGATTTGAATTGCATAGAACATGCATGGGATATGCTCAAAGAAAATAAGATAATCATCAACCTACTCCAGAATCCTTGAATGATCTAAGAGAGCCTCTGCCCCGTTTATGAAACCAAATTCCCAAGAATTTCAACAACTTCGTGTGTAGTATGCAAAGTATTGATAATCTTTAATTGCCTGAATTCTCTGGGAATTTAATTTCGTTATTTTACTCGATTTTTCTCAACCACCCTTTATATGCTGCAGACCTACAGGCTGAAATTAATCTCATTTCCTGCAGTTTGAAATCATATTTATATGAATTTTCGTCACAAAATTTCATTCAAACTACATTTTTCTGCAATTCAAGTTAACATCCCTAAATTATGTGTAGCAGTTTACTTCTTTGAGTAAAAAATTACAAGATGAAATGATGAATAATTATAGGTTGAAGGTTTTGGAAGGATTATGAAGATAATATGGGCCTGTTATGTTATATTTAAACCCTCAAATCATTTTAGAAATGAGGAACAGTCCTAGGAGCGTTTGAAATATTCGAGGATTATCAAATTTATCAACGCTGTATCACAAGAAAAATTAATGGGACTATAATATTATCACACTTTTTTTCATCATAACCTCATAATTGAATATAAAATGTCTAACGTGCAACAAAGTTGCGATCTGAAAAAAAATTGGCAATCGAATACATCCCTGAAACTTCTCACTCCTCGAATAACTTTCTAAGATGAGCTTTTTTTTTCAGAATGTGCTCGATGTTCCTACCCGAGTTATCAAGTTTCGTGGCAGCCATGTTGTTCTCTGTCCATCCAATCCACACAGAAGCAGTAAGTTTTCTTTCACCAAACCAAATGAATCGAAGTTATTCACACTCTTTCGATACTGAAATGCATCGAAAACGTGAAAATTTTGTTTGTTTTCAACCTCGATTTACTTTGCATTTAAGTTAACGACTATTCATATTATGAATAATGAATTTTCACCCTCAACTACGTCTGAGGGTGGAGGAGATTTACTGAATTCGATTAAGCAAGTGAGGCAATATATCAGTGGTTTCATAAAATTGGCCCATAACCCTGAACTTATGTTATCAATAACCCAGTACTTTGTGTATGGTTACGAAGTTGCTTGTTTCAGAACTAGTGCTGTTAAAATGTTTATTATAGGAGTTAGCGTCGGGTGCATCCAAGGATCCAACTAAGAGGAACATTGTCTACATCTGGTGCTTGTAGGGGTTGACTCAGGTATTGAAGTTATGGCCTTATAGAAAGGGGGAGCAGGGTTTTATTTGCTTCATATCCTCGATAAATATAAGAACAAGTTTGGAAACAAGCTACTTCAGAAACTTCACTTCATCTTTATTTACTTTGAATAAACTCATGGGGCAAATCTATGGATACCTCAAAGGGTGCAAGTGCTTTAAGATCATGGTGAATAACGAGTAAAAGGTTCAAGGGAGCAATCTAAACCCTATACAGGGTGGAGAATGAAGACAATTCTTCAGACAATTTTTAAGGACTCGAGATGAACACTTTAAATTTAATAGTGAATCATCCTGTATAATGGTTACTTTCGAAGCTTCGAATAGCAAAAGGGTGATTTGACCTGTTACTTTTCGAGCTATTCCTAGATTTATTCAACAGGTCGCTTCTGAAAGCTTGTCTATAGGTAGTTAAGAGAATAGAGCAAGAAATTTTTGTGATTTACACATGGAATAATTGATATTTTCGAAAATAAAACCGACGCATCCACCATTTGGTAAATGGATAGTTCCAATTAAAAGTGCAAAAAAGGTTATACATTTACCAGGTACTGTTGTTCTGCCACGTTTTAGGGGGGAGTTTCGAAAAAGAAGTTGATTTTTGCAGCAACAACTAACAGAGAAGTGCCTCTTAAAGTTATTCAAAAATATACAGGGTGTCCCGGAAGTCGACGTCAAGCCCGAATTGGGTAACAGGCTGGGTCAAAGTGGTTATCAGAAAAATATGAAAACAAACTAACTCGTGTATTTTTAAAATTATATTGCATTTTGTATTATTCGAGAAAAAACCCCACAAAATGCTACAATTTTTTACTTCACTTACTTTTTTTTTCCTATGTTATCCTGATTAATGGTTCTGTAGCCTAAAATCTTTAATTCTAAGGCAATTGTTCCAGCTTGAAGAATAATGTCACTTTTTACCGATCCAGAAAGACGTGAAAATAAGGTGAAAAAAATGAAACGTTCTTAAAAAAATTTGACAAATGCCTTTGTAAAAAATTGAATGAATTATGTTGGTTCATGTCACCCTTTTTTTAAATGTTGATTCATCTGGATTATCTAAGTTTTGGATGTCCTAGAATCATTTTCACAAAGATCGAAAAATTGTAGCATTTTAGAAATCTAATTGAAGCAACTTACCAAACTGATGTTGTTAATTTTTTTTTTGATAAAATCAGTAGTTGAAGTTGGTAGAAATATAAATTTTAAATATTTGGTTAGGCAAGAAGTTATCTTATTTTCTAAGCTGGATCAATTGGCTTAGAATATAGGTTACAGAATCATCTAAAGATTACAGGTTATAGAAGTACTACTTCAGATAACATAGGCGAAATGAAATTCGAAAAATGCTAAATCTAATTTTAAAAATACACGACTAAAATTTTTCCAAATAAATGAGCATTTTAATACTATCAATACAATGTATGGCCTCCACGGGCATCAATAACAGCTTGACATCTTCTTCGCATACTACACACGAGGTTGTTGAACATTTCTTGAGGAATTTGGTCCCATAAAAGGAGAAGAAGATGCCTCATATCATTCAAGGATTCTGGGGTAGGTTGATGATTATCCCTTGCATGTTCTATGCAATTCAAATCGGGTAAGTGCGGAGGTATTGGTGAATGAGAAATACCAAGCTCCTCGCGTGCATTCTCAACTATTGCTGCACGGTACGGTCTAGCGTCATCGTCCAAAAATCCAAAAGTTTCACCAATAGCAACGAGGAAATTTAGCAACACATTGTCAATGACATGCTCCTTATAGTATAAGGCGGTCATATTCCCAGGACAATGTGTAGATCTGTGCGCCCATTGAAACATATCCCGACTCATACCATAACACAATCCCCTACGAATGGATGGACTTTTTGGACATAGATACGATTACGGGGTATGCGTGGGATTGTCCATACCCTCATTCTTCGATAATCTGAAAATCGTCCATATCTGGATTCATCAGTGGAAAGGACACTACGCCAATGATCGATCCAATTGATATGTTACCTTGCCCATTGCAGTCTTTGACGCTCAGGGTCACGTGTTAATTGAACTCCTCTTAATGGAAGTCTGGAACCTAGATTCACCTCTCTCAAACGTCGTCTGATGGTTTCGATGGAAACTTGGACCTCATTTGCATTTTGAAGAGTGTTTCGTATCATTCTTCACGTAGATGTAGGCTTTCTTCTCGCCGAAACGGTGATGAAACGATCCTGAACAGGTATTGTTTTTCGTCATCTACCAAGCCTTGGTCTTTTCAACACGGAACCTGTCTCCCTGAAACTATTTCATAGTCGAGATATCGTACCTTGGCTGATTTGGAGCCTTTCTGCCACAACAACCTGAGTTAGGCCACCCTGTAGCATTCCGATAGCACTATTAGCCTCAGCGTTTATTAATTCACGTCGTGGCATTTTCAGAAAACTCCTTCAAATCGAAGACGTTGATAAACCGATTTCAAAATAAGAAAATTCATGAGGCATTTCCAAAGAACCAAACTTCAGAAAAAAGGCGACCAGATTGACGAAATGTCTCATACTGTTTCTCAACAAAATTCGACTTGTTTCGGGAACTTTTCCCAATCACTATTGAATGTGTAATTCTAATTCTCATCAAAGATTTTCATATTCTTCTGAAGTTCTTCCAACTGTTTTGCTTTCCACAAATTGTCGTATTTTTCGGAAAAAAATTCCGAGTTTAGTGCATTTAATGATCACATTTCAGTAATCAAAAATAAAAAGTGATCAAGGAGATGTTTTTGTGCTACGAAAGCCCAACATTTTTTGTTTATCTGAAGATTCACTAAGCGAGGTTAGGACACTCAACAATTATTCATATGTTGAAAGGAATTCGACTATCATCTACACATTTCAGAGGTTATATCTTCGCTATTTGATTCATCACTCCATTTTTTTCCATCGAGATTAAGTTTGAATTTGAAAACCCACCCTGTTGAGATTTTCTGCAACACTGACACTCTGATGACGTTGGATGACTGAAATTACCGCAACTTCTTCTCGAATCAACTCGAGCACATATAAGGCAACGTCCACAAACATGATCCCGCATTTTCCCTATTAAATTCTTCTTCCTCAAGGACCTGGTAGAGTTCGTTTCAACCCCAACCCACCCCTATATAAATATCGACCCTGGATATCCTGCGAGCGCGTCTTCAGACCTATCCTACGACCATCCCACTGCTCTCATATTCCCCACAGGGTAACCAACAGAACCATCAATTTGCAAGAACTCGAGGATACCGGCACACCGAAATCGATACACTAGAATTTGACCCGACGAAGAAAACAACTCCATCATTGTGATTGATGTTTCCATTATTGTATAATATTTCATTGGGGGTGAAGGGGTGGTTTTTGATACGAATGGGGTTGGGAAATTGTCGGGACTGGATTGAATGATGGCATCGATATTAATTGGGCAGAAACTGTCTGGTTTCGGGAGTTTTCGACCGTTTTCAGATCGTTTCAATATACGTCGTTTACGTTTCAAACTGATTCAGATATTCGCTGAAATGTTCTGCAAATAATTCGCCGGATAATTATGAGAAGGACAATGTATAGGGTGTCCCAGAAGTCGGAATCAGGTAACAAACTGAGTCATGGTCATCATAAAAATATTTGGAAAAATCTTAGTATTAACTTCAACTGATTGTATTGGAAACAAATTGTACTACACAAGTTTCGCAAGTTGCTTCAAAACTCAGCACATTAAATGAGATTTCTTAAATGCCATAACACTTACTACGTTATTTCTTAGTTCAGTAAAAAAACGGGATTTCTTGAAGAAACACAGTTTCGAACAACTTTTCGAACTTTGTAAAAATGATTCTAGTACATCCAATACTTTTAGAATTCAGATGAATCAATATTCAGAAAGAGGGTGACATGAATGAATATACATAATTGATTCAATTTTCAACAAAGGCATTTGTCAAATTTACTGTAAAACGTGTTTTTTTTTTACTTTTTCTTTCATGGCTTCCCAACGAGAGCAGAGAAGTACACATTCGTCCTGGGAATATGACCGCCTTACTCTGAAGATAGCATGTAATTGACAATGTTTTTTCAAATTTTCACGATACTATTGTAAAACTTTTCAATTTCTAGACTATAGCGCTAGACCGCACCGTGCAGCCATAGCTGAGAATGCTCGCGAGGAGCTTGGTATTCTACATTTACCAATACCTCCGCATTCATCAGATTTGAATTACATAGAACATGCATGGGATATACTCCAAAGAAGATTAGATAATCATCAACCTACCCCAGAGAACCTTAAATGATTTGAGAGAGCTTCTCCCCGTTTATGGAACCAAATTCTTCAAGAAATGTTCAACAACCTCGTGTGTAGTATGCAAAGAAGATGTCAAGCTGTTATTGATCCCCGTGGAGGCCATACATTGTATTGATAATCTCAAAATGCTTGAATTCTTTGGGAATAAAATTTCGTTATTTTACTCAATTTTTCTGGATAAGCTATAGACCTACAAGCTGAAATTCATTTTATTTCCTGCAACTTGAAATCATATTAATATGAATTTTCATCACAAAATCTCATTTGAACTATATTTTCTTGGAATTTGAGTCGATATCCCTAACACATTTGGAGCAGTTTTTTTAAGATGTCTTATTTTTCGAAAACTATTCATTCAAATAACGATTTTTATGCACCGTTGTAAACAGGCTTCCAAGATCTTCAAAATGAAGTATCACTCAACCTCCTTTTTTTTCAATTCTGAGGAGTAGAAGCCCTCAAATATACGTCAAAAGATGCCCCCAAAAAAAATCATTCAACGTACTTCTGAAAATTATCCCAAACACTATGGGTTAAGAAATATATTGGGTGACTCATCTGAGAACAAACCTGTATAGTAAATAAACACATCACAATAAAACGCTGGAAAATATTTTGTGCTCAATCAAGTTGACCAATTTTTTTTTCGCAGGTTACAGGTGTAGTAGGGAGAGCTGAAACCATGTCGTCAGTGTTCTTCCTTGCGGCCTTCATGCTCTACAGTAAAGCAGCTAGACGAAAAAATCAAACAGGTATGTTAAAAGAATAATATTTCAAGATAAGCAGACTGATAACTTCCTGAAAGTATATGACAGGGCTACTCAAAAAGTTAATCATGTGTGGTAAAACCCAGATTATGATACAATTTCAAAATCATTAAGATTTCATCGAAAACTTTGTCAGGTTTCTGAGTAAAATATCTTTCAGAAAATAGCCTATTTGATCATATTTTTAAGGCAGTATAAATGACTACAAAAGAGTTGGTTTCGATTTATGACATTTATACAGAGGGATGAAGATATAGTTTTAATAGACAATGAAAATGTATAGTTTCAAACTATTGGGAAAAATAGATAGAGCATCAGTCAATTTAGTGGCCTGAACTCCTAACTGGAGGTTCCAGAAAAAAAATCATTTTTCATTTGTAACAAGAATAATTGCAATTTCCTTCTTTATTCATTATGGGTCAGTCCTTGATAGTATAAGAAACAAAATTCCAAAACAAGAAAAGAATATGAAAATTATCAATCATTTGGGACTTGAACAAAATTTTGGGAAATGTATGATTTTAAACATAGAATGATTCGAAACAATGGACAATGAGTAGGTTATCAATTAAGTACTGGACTGTTTGACGTTTATCTCTTCCATCTTTGTGAACCAGAATTCAGACTAGACTGGAGAGTATCATATTTCCTTATTTTCGATATTAAGTTTATTGTCTATTGTAACAGATTGAAAACTATTCATTGAGCATTCATCGTTGATTGAGACGTAATCTTCATTTCTTCAAGTATTCATGATATCCAAGAAAGAAGATTAATCTACGAATTAGTTGAGAACAAAAATTTTGATTATAGATCAATATATCAAGATTTAAGCGACCGCTTTATTTTTATAATAGGTTATTTTCTATCTTGAACGTTTTTCTGATAATTCCTTCACTCGTCGTACCTATCAAAATTTTCGGAATAACATGATGAATTTGAGAATATGTACACTCCCACAGCTGCACGGCATTCGGTATATACCGGAAGTACTGAATAGGGCAGTTCAGATGGTTGTTCATTTTTATGGTGTTTCCAGACCTCATATTTGGACGAGTATTCCAAGTTTGAAAACATTCTAGAAATTTCATGAACTGAAATATAAATTAATCAACAAAAGTTGTCAAAGATCTCTCAAACCTTAGAGTGTTAATTTTTTTAAATAATTGATCCCGAAATGAAAATTAAGAAGAACAAATATTTATATTCCATCTGAGATGATGAGTATTCTTGGAGCTGTTACTTTCTGTACCATTTCGTCGATATTTAAACGCCTTAATATAAAGAAAATACGATATGATTCCCCCTCTTTCTACGTCAAATTCTATTATAGTCCCCTTGTCAGGCAAAGAAACAACTTCACCATCCAGAATTTGCGTTTGTCGCTTTTTCTCGTCTCAAAATTGAGAGATTCCGCTGCTCCTCTGAATCTCATCGAGAAAACAATTTAATTCAATCTGGCATACGCCTACTGCGAGGGCAAAATCGATAATTTCTCTCTCTTAGAATCAATTTGAGCGTTGAAAATTGGGAGGGCACAATCAGTAAATTTTGTGTTCGTGTTGATAGAAAGTACCGATTTATGATGATTTTAAAATTGAATTATCGAAATTCGGCATTTTAGAGAGAGAATTGATTGCCAGATCTGATAGTTTGTCACTTCTAGAAGAAATTGATGTTATTAAAGTCGAAATACTTTAATAGAAAGCGACACTGTTGAACAGTTTCATCAAGAAGGTTCTCTGAAGAGGCAGCTCAATCACGCGAATGAATATATTGCCACCACAAAGCTTGCGGGACGTATTTGTTTCGTTATCTGAACGTCCATGTTCGAGCTGATATGCAGATCACGTCCTTGCCGTGAGACTTGAGCGATCTTACAAGGTTTCCCCAACGAATTCCTAGGGGAACTTTAGATTCTCGAAGTTCTGATGAAATTGCTTCCCATTATGACTCGCAAAACGAAAGCGAAGATTCGTGAGAGTTGCTCAGAGGAAGCTTCGAGATTTTTGAAGATATTAAGATGTCCAACGTGATAAACAATGGGGAACAATTAAGAAACATGTAGATCCTATCTAAATTAATTATTTCGTGAAAATTGTAATATGAAACATGAAAGAAAAAAAGAACGAAATATTTATATTTTGATATACAGGGTGTCCCAACAACCCGTCAAACCATGATAGAGTACTATCCAACGACACCAAAATTAGTTCAAAAATGCACCGTTTCCGAAATATTCAGAATTTTATGAATATACCTACCTAAAATTATCGATTTTCGAACTATTCTTTTCAATCACAGGGCCTGTATGTGATAGGATGGTGATTATAGCTCATATTAATCCTGATTATTGCATTATTACTCCCAATTTAAATTATTCGAAATAATTTGAATGAATAGTTTGAATGAAATTTGATTCTATAAACGAAGCAGAATCTCTCTCAGATCATTTAAGGATTCTGGGGTAGGTTGATGATTATCTAATCTTTTTTGGAGCATATCACATGCATGTTCTATGCAATTCAAATCTGGTGAGTGCGGAGGTACTGGTGAATGTGGAATACCAAGCTCCTAGCGCGCATTCTCAACTATGGCTGCACGGTGCGGTCTAGCGTTACCGTCTAGAAATTGAAACGTTTCACCAATAGCAGCGTGAAAATTTGGCAAAACATTGTCAACGACATGCTGCCTATAGTGTAAGGCGGTCATATTCCCAGGACAAATGTGTAGATCTGTGGTCCCGTTGAAACATATCCCGGCCCATACCATAACACTGTCCCTCTTAATGGATGGACTTCTTGGACATAGCGACGATTACGGGGTATGCGTGGGATTGTCCATACCCTTATTCTTCGAGAATCTGAAAATCGTCCATGTCTGGATTCATCACTGAAAAAGACACAATGCCATTGTTCGTTCCAATTGATATGTTTCCTTGCCCACTCCAGACTTTGACACTTATGGTCACGTGTTAATGGAACTTCTAGAACCTAGATTCACCTCTCTCAAATGTCGTCTGATGGTTTCGATGGAATCTTGGACCTCATCTTCATTTAGAAGAGTATTCCGTAGCATTCTACACGTAGATGTAGGCTTTCTTCTCGCCGAAACGGTGATGAAACGATCCTGAGCAGGTGTTGTTTTTCGTCGCTCACCAAGCCTCGGTCTTTACAACACGAAACCTGTCTCCCTGAACCTATTCCAAAGTCGAGATATCACACTTTGGTTGACTTGGAGCCATTCCGCAACAACAACCTGAGTAAGTCCACCCTGTAGCTTTCCGATAGTCCTATTAGCCCCAGCGTTTGTTAATCTACGTCTTGGCATTTTCAGAAGACTTGTTTCGAATCGAAGCCGTTGATAAACTGACTCTATTTGAAAATAACAACATTCATGAAGGATATGCAAAGAATCAAACTTCAGAAAAAAGGCGACCAAACTGACGAAATGCTTGGTACTGATTGTAATTGGATCGTTTCAAATGGTTATTGAATTTTAAATGATTTTACAGCGATGTTTCGAAGATTACATACTTTTCAAAACGATTGAATACGATATGCTCAACTCTTGTGCACGGAAAAAAGTTAAATTTTCCAATATGGCTAAATATTTATTAAATAGCATCCAAAAAATGAATTGGTTGAAGTTTCGCATCAATCGTTAAATATCACTTGATTTCTCGAGCTTTTTGACTCATTTTAACGGGAACATATCTTTAAAGTGTGACTCCTGAAGATGCCAGACACTCGAGCTGGCGAAACATCGAGAATCAATCCGCCACGACGGCCATAATGATCGAGAAAACAGGTGGCACCAATCAAATAATTTTTGATAGTTGGATTAGTTGAATTTTGGGTATAATCATGGAATGTAATGAACACAATGAAAAAATCCAAATTGTGAGGGAAAAAAATGAGCAATCTAACGTTCGGGATGAGTGGGATGATAAAAAAGGACTGCGGACAGCAGGCGTAGCTGGCTGCACCGGCTACGTCGTTACGGTGGCTACGTCTGTTAGATGACAGAGTGAGTAGGCCAGACATTATTATGATCCGAGCAACACTCCTCTTTAAAGAAACATTCAATTATCTCAGATATAAAAAAGTAAAGCTCTGCTAGAGCAACCGAATTACATCGGAAAAGTATGTTGTTGCATCGTCCATGGCCTGTTCTAATACGATTTAGAACAGACCATATTCTCCTGAGCAGGTCAAAATTAGGAACTCTGATGGAAGGATCAGCAGTCACATCTTCGTGGAAAAAATTGCATACATTCCATTCAGATTGCCAAATTTCTTTGTCGCTTCTATTCATATCAATTGGAAAATTTGACCCAAAAAGGTTAACGCGACTTCAATCTGGGGACCTTATTATCTGGAATATAGTTGAATATGACAAATGAATTTGGAAAGGAATTAAATTTGTTCCGAAAATTCAAAGCTGTTGTCTCTCTGCGAATATAGGGAGGGACAATATTTGAGAGGACTGGTAACCAAGGAGTAGGTGTAGATTTGATAGTACCAGTAATAATCCTCATAGAAAAATTTTGTTGGGTATCAATTTTTTTCACACGAACACTGTTCAACCAAACAGCGCAACAATACTCAGCAGCTGAAAAAACCAGAGCTAGCGCTGCCGTACGAAGTATTCATCGAAATGAAAACCATTTGAAATTCCCAGGCTCAGAGATCTTTTATCATGAGGTTGGAGAAATGATAGGTACTAGATTTTCTCACTGAGATGAGAAATATACCGGATTTAGCCTTTCTTGGCCTCATTATTATCCCATATACGTCAGGGACAAAATATTTATGATAAACTTCGATATTTAAAGCAATTAGTTGTACTGAGTAGAATATTGAAAAGCAGTGACATCTAATAGCGTCAAAAGGAAGTATCACATCTCCAATCAGAAATGTTTTCGGTGTGGTCCCCGTGAAGGCAAAGAATGTTTTGTTTTTCGATTAATTTTGTTTCTTGAAAACTAAATTCTTACTAGAAATACTTCGTTCTTCTGAAACTGTTGAGAAATCGGCTAAATAATAGGTGAAATTCAAATTGAATTTGAAGCAGCTTTCTGAGCTTCCTTAACATTTCTGGAGCAGTGTATTTTCCATGTTTACATTGTGTATTCAACCTCAGGATATGGCTAATTCTTCCAATACAAGATCTCAATATTAAATTCTTGAATCTAAATGAAAACATAACTCGCCATTCCAGAAACTTGATTAAATCAACAAAACGAGGAAGAAATATGCATCAAGATCCCAAACAACCCATTCCCAAGAGTGGGAGAACATCCACCGCATCTAATTGTCATAAGAAAAAGAAACGTCGGGACGCTGTGGAATAAACTTGCCCCCATTTTATTATGCATAGAAATTTCAGTCTACGAATTTCTATGTAAATCTCATAACAGTTTCTATTCTTTCAGCTTGGAAATATCTCCTCATATCCATGTTTTCCATGGCCGTCGCGATGCTATGCAAAGAACAGGGGATTACAGTAGCCGGCGTTTGTATCTCCTACGAAGTTTTCATCTCGCAGAAAGTAAGTTTTTTTTCTTTTTTTTTTTCGAATTTTTTTCCTTGCTACCTATGTTCTTCAATCTAGACTTGGTTTTCATCAGGGGAGCTTTACAAATAAATTGCATGCTGTGGTAGACGCCAAATTATTCCAGATGCTGATCTCCATAATGAAAAAAATGTTCAGAGAATTGTGTTTTAATTCTGCACGAAATAAACGTAACTAGCTTGAACTATGGTTTATCATATTCTTGGATGTCGGGATCGATTGCTTTCCTTTAAACACTGCTTCTTTGTAAACAGCATGCGAACATGGGAATGATAAGTACAGGGTGATTGTTTATATTTTACTCAATAGCTATCTCAATCAATATTGGTAGTGTAAAAACATTTTAATGGGCAAATTCGGAATTCCGTACTCAGAAACTAATTGAGGCATCGTGAACTTAAAAAAATTGTTGTGAACTGTACATCCTGTATTCTATTTTCCTAATTGGTAGAGCTCCTTCTTCTGATTTAAAATATATATATACTTCATTGAGGTTATCTCTGGTGGTTTTCTGAAAATATAGATATTTTGTCATAAATCTAAGGCAGCTGTGGAAAGCCACACGATAACGATGCGTTTTCTCTATATCAAAGGAACCGTGGATAATGAAACAACTGATATTTATTTTATTTATTCAGCAACCAAGAGTTGAATTGAGTGTTCAAATGACCCCCATTTACGTCTACACACAGTCGATAATTTTCAATTTAGTTTTTAAGGGTTTTCTTTACCATTTATGGAATATATTTATTGAGGTTTTCAATTATTTCTTCCTATATTCTGAATTAAATTTCTTTAATATTTTGCGGACGGGCCACATACTTTTTATATTTCAAATATCTTCATGAAAAAGTGTCCAAAGGGGTTAAGTAGGGACTATCAGGAGTGGCGTTCTACAGCTGCCTTAGATTAAGACGACAAAACCTAAATTATTCAGACACTGCTGAAATTAACCTCGGTGAAGTATATTTATTTGTAATCAGAAGAAAGAGCTCTACCGATTAGGAAAATAAAATACAGGATGTACCATTTGAGAAACAATAGTTCCCATCAAATTTTTAGTATAAAGAATCGAGTTTCATGAATTTGGTTGTTCCAGATGGTTTCTTGTTAGTCATTGGTGATTATCATCAAAGTTTTGTTTCGAAATTTTTCTCACTTTTTATTTGATGAGGTTAATTTCATTATTCTTCGTTTTGAATATTAAATGAGTCTAATAATAAACTTTGTTGATTTTATCTCTTTTAACACTTATTCGCTGATTAGAAAAAATTGAGATACTCATGTGATTTTTTTTAGTGGACAAGCTTGTTTGGAAATGCTCCCATCAAAACATTCTTGAAAGAAAGTACACTATTCTGTTTCAATTCCATTGTGATTTTTATTGTAGGTTCTTTCATTATTAATATGATAAACAATTTTATAATTTTTTTTCTTACATCTTGCCAGTTCCCAAAAATATCATCGACATGTTTGCTAATAAGTCTTTGGTTTCAGTGAATATCTGTCAACGTAGGTTTTAGATTTTCATGAATAGGTCACTCATTACTGTTGAAAAGAGGAACCCATAAAAATAAAGAAACATTGCCTGATTGAACATATTCCTGAAAACTCAATTTGGGTTTTCTCTCACAGTCTCTGAATCAAGAATTTTTCAAAAAATAGAAGAAAGGCCCCTGCGTAAAAATTTGAGGGGGCTAAAACTTTACAAGAAGAAATTGTTGCCTAATAATGAAAAAAAAGAAAACACTTTGAACTCTGAAGCGTAACGTTTCGGAGTCTAAATCAGACTACTTCTTCAGACAATTTCTAGTTTCAATACAATATCGAAGAATTGTGACAATAAAAAAAATCAAAATGTTGTCACGATTCAACGAAGTTGTATGAAAACTAGAAATTTTTTGACGAAGCAGTCTGATTTAGACTCCGAAACGTTACGCTTCAGAGTTCAAGGTGTTTTTTTTTTTGTTCACTGTTAGATAACAACTTTTCCTCGTAAAGTTTTGTTCCCTGACAAAGTAGTGCTAAAATTTTTAAGCAGGGGCTCTTCTCTTATTATTTGAAAAATGTTCCTATTGTTTCTTGTTTCAGAGACTGGGAGAGAAAACCCAAATTATGTTTTCAGGAATATGCAAAGACCTCCTAGAAAATATTTCAATAGATGATCGAAAATATGTCGAATTTAGACAAACATCTTCATTGCATTATAAGCAGTTAATTTCAAATTTCGATGAGAAATTTATAGAAAAATGTAGAGACATCCCATGATTTAATTCTAGAGTGCTCGGGAAAAGGAGTATAAGTGATTTATGAATGAGAGATGTCCTTACTTCTCATATGTATGTCCTTCAATAATGAATTTAACCTTCTGGCAAAATGAGAATGAAACATTTGCAATATAACGAAGTAGAATATAACTAAATTCAAAATAGTTAATTATAACAGTCCCCCAAAAAAAAAACAAACTTGTATCACCAACAACCATCAATTTTGACTTATACTCCTTTTCCCAAGCACTCTAGAATTATTCTCTTTATATCTAAGTGAGGGACCATGATGAAAAACAAACCCAAACGATCAGATCAAAATTTTATCAACAACCAAAACGTGAAATAGGTTGAGTTTGCAACCTATGATTGAAGAACCTCGTGAACCTATAATTCACCCTTTCTCATAATTTTTTGTCTGCAGGTGAGACTGCAACAAATAAAATACTTCCTCAAAGCAGCTCTGTCCTCAAAACCATCGTACCAAGTGCCGTGGTCAAACAACGCCACCAAAAGAATCGTGGTATTGGCCACCTCCACAGTGCTTCTACTTCTCTTTCGACTCCAAATCATGGGTTCACAGTTACCAGTGTTCACCAGGTTTGATAACCCAGCATCAGTAGCTCCTACGCCTACCAAACAACTGACCTACAATTACTTATTGAGTGTCAATCTTTGGTTACTGCTCCTACCTTGCAATCTGTGCTGTGACTGGACCATGGGGACCATACCTCTGGTTGAAACCTTCTTGGACCCGAGAAATCTAGCCACAGTTGGTACTTACGCCTTCTTTGGTTTGATGGCTTATGTGGCTTTCACCACTAATAACACTAAGCAACGGACTGTCATCATTATGGTGAGTTGATCACATTAGATTTATATTTTTTAAGAAAAATAATGAATATGGAGGCCACACCAGAGTTGTGCCGAGCACTGAATGTTAGTGCTTCGAGCACTAAGCACCAAGCAACTGTTTTCACAAAATGCTCGCTATGAATATCCGCACCCCACAGGTGAAGTGTGTTGAGTCACAATATCAAAATTAGACAAAACAGAGATTTTTCACCTCGATTATTGTTTCAAAGAATGTTTACTGCCATAATTTGGTGACTTGATATACCTAGGGAGTCAAAAATGTGTTCCCCTAGCTAGAATTTACTTATGTGAATCCAATATTGTAGATAGTTCGTGTCTGAAAAAATGTGAATTAACACACTTTACCTCTGAGGTGCTGATATTAATTCGATATTTTGAGTACTACGCCCTCAGCACTTTTGAGGAAGTGTTGTTTGTTAGGTTATTTCCATCGGAATGAAAGTTATACCCTTTTAGCTAAGCTGTAATATGTGAGATTATTGGGAGGTCAGAAAAGAATGTAATAATATATTAAGTATAGAGAACGGTAAGGGCATTTCACCGATCGAAGAAAATAGTCTGAGATCGGTAGTCCTTAACGTTCGAGATACTCATAGCGTTTTTTGCACGATAGACACAATTTTTACTCAATGTACAAAATAATTATCTGACAAATTCATTTATTCGTGGCTTTATCAATGCTGTGTAGGAATATAATATAAGGCGTTGTCTTGGTGACAAAGTGACTATAATCAGTTGAATTTATTAGCGTTGAAAAATGAGCGATATAGAATCTTCAAAAGATAATGAAATTCAAACAGCCTGGAAAATCGGCTGTTCTTCAGTTATTCCTGAGAAATCTTAAATCCGCTACGAGAGTACAAACAATACTCTCAAGGAATGGATTCAGACTGAAGGCAGCCAAATCAATGAAAAAGTGTTACTGGCATATTTTGTTCGAAGAAGAGAAAAGCTGAGATCGCCTGGAAGTCTTTGGGCGGAATATTCAATGCTGAAGAGCACAATATTTTTGAACCACGGTATTGACATATACAAATTTGCAACGCTTATAGCATTCCTCAAAAGAAAATCTATTGGTTACAAAACCAAAAAATCTGCTGTTTCTACAAGAGATGGAATGAATAACCTTTTAAAAGAAGCACCAGATGATATGTTTTAAATCATTAAGGTCTGCTTTTATTTATATGATAGTCTTTTATAAACTTATTATGTCCTTCAAGGGGGGATTGATATAAGGTATATCAGGTGCGTGTAGAAGAGAAGAGTTGTACAACATGAGTGTTAGGGACATAGAATATCGGGAATCATTTTTAATCGTGAAAATTCTCAACACAAAAACCAACATTCAGAGAACATTCACAGTTATCGAAGGACATAATTATATCAATTACTTGGAAATATATAGAAACTATTTCCGTCTGCATCCACAAAATGCGGAGAGCGAGCATTTATTTTTGAGATATCAAAACGTGAAATGCAGTAATCAAGTAATAGGCAAAGAGACAATTGGAAGTTGGCCGTCAAAAATTGCAACATTTTTGAATTTAGAAAATCCAAATGCCTATACTGGCCACTCTTTTAGACGCACTAAGGCCACATTTTTAGCTAATAAGGGAGAAGATGTATTAGGACTAAAACGACACGGTGGATGGCGGTTTTCGACTGTGGCTGAAAGTTACGTTGAAAATTCCCCGGACAATAAACTAGACGTTGCTGAAAAAAATTTTGCATACTACGGAACGTAGCGAGTTGCAACATGAAATGTTGAATTCAGCAGAGGTTTCTGTGAATTCGGCTACTACTCAATCCAGTGGTATTTCCATCTGCAATTGTAAAAATTGCACTTTCACTTTCAATATTGAATGAACTGAATTCAAATTGTTTGTGTTATTTCATTATTTTATAGAATATTCAGTCATTTTTACTTACCGTTCTGTTTACCCAGTAACTAACAAAATTCGTTCTATCGTGCAAAAAGGGTGTTTTCGTCGCTTATATCTTCTGATAGGACACCCCTAGAGTACGCATGATTTTCCGTTTATCCTCAAAATTTTTCTGAGAGATGAGCTTGATCTTTCAAGACATTTATGACAAAACTCAAATTTTTCGACAGACAAGTGGTGTTTGCAGTTACTTATTGCGTAGTACACAGAGGAGTTGCACTTGAATATTTTTTGTTATTTATTGTGTTCTACAGAAGGAGGTTGAACTTATTGTTGTTGAGGTTACAATTAGCAGTAGAGTTTATATACAGGGTGGCCATTTGAAAACGAAACAAACGAGATTAGGGACGGAATAAATTTTTTCGATAGAAATGCTCGGACAGGTCGATTTCTGTTTCGAGGGGGACAACTTAAGATGTAGGTTACAGACGCATAGCGCTTCAACCCTTGCTACTACAACCCTCACTCCCAATTTTTGAATACGGAAGATGGCGTGAGTGATACCTCATTTGAAAGGTATTTCTAAACTGATTTCAGCACAGTAATTGTTTTTTCATTTTATGCATTAGTTCTCGAAATACAGGGTGGCCATTTGAAAACGAAACAGACGAGATTACAGACGAAATAAATTTTTTCGATACAAATGCTCGGACAGGTCGATTTTTGTTTCGATGGGGACAACTTAAGATGTAGGTTACGGACGCATAGCGCTTCAACCCTTCCTACTACAACCCTCACCCTCAATTTTTGAATACGGAAGATGGGGTGAGTGATACCTCATTTGAAAGGTATTTTTATACTGATTTCAGCACAGTAATTGTTTTTTTATTTTATGCATTAGTTCTCGAAATATTCTTGACTAAGCATTTGAAAATGAAGTGGTGCTTTCATGGCACTTGTAGTGTTTTTTTGTGAAAAACCTTTCAAATGAGGTATCACTCACCCCATCTTCCCTATTCAGAAATTGGGGGTGAGGGTTGTAGTAGCAAGGGTTGAAGCGCTATGCGTCCGTAACCTACATCTTAAGTTGTCCCCCTTGGAACAGAAATCGACCTGTCCGAGCATTTCTATCGAAAAAATTTATTTCGTCTGTGATCTCGTCTGTTTCGTTTTCAAAGGGTTTCATCATAGTCGTATGATTGTTGGGTATTGCTAAAATTCGCTACTTGGAAGGACGAATGTTTTAGGTGGCGATGAGGTAACTCGGCCGTGCATCGCCCTAGTTATGTGGAAATTTCCGTTTGAATAGGTCGAGACTTCCTGGAAGATATTCCGTTATGTTCAATGTGAATTAAACAAGAAGTGGGTATTGGACTGATCTATCATGGCCCATGATTAGGGTGCTAACTTTTCCTTTTAAACAAGAAGGTTTTGAAAAATTGAGGATGGATTGGCTGGCCTACTCGATTTCTATTCCCGCTTCTAAACGCCAAATTTTTTTCAATCCCTGCATATCAAATTAAACACCATTCAGAGATACGTTAAAACCATTAATACAAACCCCACCGAACAATGAAAGGACGATGCTTTTGACGTCCCAAATTCATCTTTTGGATCTCCGGCCGATCCATCATATATATCGTGTCCGGAACAATTGAAAGGGTCGGAAGCGGGGCATTTAGAGCTGCCGTAATTGGCGAAATTAAAAATTTATTCCATTAAATCATGCAGGGCTGTAAGCGAAGTGCATCTGCATACCTACCAACAATTAAGTTAATTAAAGAGCCCTGTCGGGCCCTCGAGTCTCTTGTAATTGGGGTTGAAACTGGCGCTGAGAGGTGAATTTCTCCGGCTTGAGATTCGTTAACGTCGGGACATTGTTGTCAGGAAAAAAAATTGGAAAGAATTGTTGGAATTTAAAGTGGCCAGGGTAGATGTCGGGAACAAGTGGTCTAAGATCTGAAGCTTAATCGATCTTCACCGAGCTCATAACAGAATGAAATTTATTTCATGATAGATTTCTTATATTAGAAAATATACAGGGTGCTGGTTCTCAGTAAAAATTTTCTGAGGTACAGTGTGAGCATATTTCGATGTTTTAGCACTACAACTTTTGAACCAGAGGAGATAGACAAAATCTGATACCCCATTCTCGAGCATGCCACTGGATTCTACGTGAAAAAGTGCCTGTATAATGTTTTAATTTCAGAGCTCTATCATCAGTACTAGCGGAGATATAAATTTTTTCCGATATCACCAGTTTTCCAATTTTCGCTTATAACTCGAAAACAAAAGAAGGTAGCCAAAAATGAATACTACTCTTGTTAGTTTCTCCGAAAAAGAGATCGAGAATGGGGTATCAGATTTTGTCCATCTCCTCTGGTTCAAAAGTTGTAGTGCTAAAACATCGAAATATGCCCACCCTGTACATCGAATGAGTTTGTTCTTGGGACATCTTTTGAGGTATATGCGAGACTTGAACGAGCAACCTAAGAGGGGACGATTCAACCACTCAAAATTTAATCTGGAAGAGGAGTTGAGTGATACTTCATTTTAAAGTTCTTGGAAGCCTCTTAACAAAAATGAATACAAAAAGTAATTTCAATTAACCTCTTTCGCAAAAGCTCAAATGTGCCACCTTGAAGATTTTGTTTTTTTTTACAATGTATAAGCCCATTTTAACTTAGCCTTATATACTTGAAAAACCTAAAACAATCTCGTTTTTGATGAAATTCAATTGCTCGATCATAGTTATTAATAGTTAATAGTTTTAAAGAAGTTACAGTCCACTGCAACCTGATGGGCTATTGTGCCCCAAGACAAAGCCTCACAGCTCGCCTTCTAGTCCCAGAGATCTTATGAAATCCAATATCTCGAAAGACTCCAGTGAGGCTAATTCCTCACTTCTACAGGTCTCTTGACCAAAGCATTGTTTCCTTTGGTTTACAATGCCAGAGCATTATGTGACTAGGTAAATAGGAGTTTCTTCCTCCTCCCCACAGAATCTACACTCGTCAGTGTCCGATACGCCCATTCTCAGCAAGTGTTTTCTGAGGCGACAATGCACTGTAAGAAAGCCAGTGAGGAGGTGTAGTTGGTTCTTACTGAGATCCAAATAATTTTTGGATCTTGAAGTTTCAAAATTCCGAAGGGACTTTTTGGAGTGATCCAACCCTGTCAGATTCTGCCAGAGTGTTTCTCTTTCAGTTCTCTCCTTCTCCAGAAACTCTTTCTTATAGGTACATTTTTCTATACCACAGAAAGGTACTGGGCCAATGAGTGGTTTCCGAGCACCCTCTCTGGCAAGTTTATTGTCCTCTCCGTTACCTGTGATTCCCGAATGACCAGGAACTCAGATCAAAGGGACCTTATTTTTCTTGCCTACCTCAGTGAGTTTGATCCGACATTCCCAAGTCGACTTTGAGTCAATGACATAAGAGTTCAGTGCTTTAATAGCAGCTTGACTGAGTGACTAGTTTTGTCGCAATTCTGATAGTTTTTCTGTAGATTAATGTCTAGACATCTTTGGATTGCTAATATTCCTGCTTGCAGGACACTCACACAGGAGCCTAACGATAGTGCACACTTGGTTTTGGCCCCGTGAACCCCAGCGCCACCTCCCGTGTATAACCATTCAACAGTATTTTCTTTGAAATTTTGGTCGGTGTATTCCAGCTACCATTCCTCTTTTTTGCAAACACCAAAGAGGGGATAATTCAACCCCCAAAAATTGAATTGTGAAGAGGGGTCGAGTGATACTTCATTTAAAAGTTCATGAAAGCCTCTTCACAAAGATGAATACAAAACGTAATTTCAATGAACCGTTTTCGCAAAAACTCAATTGAATATTTTTTTACAGTTTATGAGCGCATTTTCACTTAGCTGTTCATACAAACTCAAAAATACCTAAAAAAATCTCATTTTTGATCAAATTTAATTTCTTAATCATACAAAATTTGATCTGCATTATTAAATCAAATGTTCAAATTTATCTTCATTGACTCTTCCATAGAATAATCTTGACTGCATATTGTCATTAGCATGGTTCATCAAAATTTGAAATTGGTTGGCGTAATTCGTCCAAATTTTCAGGATGAGTCAAGAGAATTTGAGATAGTAAATTGATTTTTTATTCCCTCAGACACTCTTGTAGAGAGGCTTTCAAGACCTTTCAAACGATTCTGAGGAGGTGTTGTTTCTCGTCGCCCACCAAGCCACGTAAACTGTTTCCCTGAACCTATTCCAAAGTCGAGATATCACACTTTGTCTGACTTGGAGCTTTTCCGCTACCACAACCTGAGTTAGGCCACCCTGTAGCATTCCGATAGCCCTATTAGCCTCAGCTTTTGTTAATTTACGTGTTGGCATTTCCAGAAAATTTTTTTCAAATCGAAGCCGTTGATAAACTGACTCTATTTCAAAATAAAAACATTCATGCATATGCAAAGAAGCAAACTTCAGAAAAAAGGCGACCAGATTGACGAAATTCCCCATTTTGTTTTTTATTGAATCGATTCAAGTTGTAATTGAGCTTAAATGATTTTACAGCGATTTTTTCGAAGATACCATACTTTTTTGCACGATTCCCGATCTTCTATGGCCCTAACGCTCATGTTGTACAACTCTTCTCTTCTACACGCCCCGTATATACCTAATATCATTCCCACCTGAAAAGACATAATTAGTTTATGAAGCATAATTATATTAATGAAAGCACACCTTAATAATTGAAAGCATATCAGCTGGTGCTTCTTTTGAGAATTTATTCATTTCTTCTCTTGTAAACACAGCAGATTTTTTGGGTTTGTAACCAATATATTTTCTTTTGAGGAATGCTATAAACGTTGCAAACTTGGATATGTCAATACCGTCGTTCAAAAATATTGTGCTCTTCAGAATTTAATATTCCTCCCAAAGACTTCCAGGCGATCTCAGCTTTTCTATTTTCCGAACAAAATGCTGCGTTTAGTCTGAATCCATTCCTTGAAAGTATTGTATGTACTCTCGAAGCGGATTTTAGATTTCTCAGGAATAACTGAAGAACAGCCGATTTCCCAGGCTGTTTGAATTTCATTATCTTCCGAAGATTCTATATCGCTCATTTTTCAACGCTAGTAAATTCAATTGATTATTGTCACTTTGGCAATCTACTAAGTTTTCATAACCAAGACAACGCCTTATATTATACTCCTACACAGCATTGATAAAGCCAAGAAAAAATGAATTTGTCAGATAATTATTTTGTACATTGAGTAAAAATTGTGTCTATCGTGCAAAAATGCTATAAGTATCTCGAACGTTGAGGACTACTGATCTCAGACAATAACTATTGTCTTCTATCGGTAATAGTATATTCTAAAACAAGTTGCAGAATGAGCTCATATTTCAACACGAATGCGAAGTTCGAAAACGAGCGACGAAAGAGCGAGTTTTAGATAGCATGAGTGTTGGAATTGCCTTCTGCAACGAGTATTAGACGGTATTTTCTCTATTTCAGTCAATTTTTGTGATATACTCTCGAAATTCAAATGAAAATTCTGATTAGTGACTTTTGTATTGTATCTTGGCAGTTGGTGTGACATACGAAATTTGACAGATCACGGAATTTGAATTGATTTGATTCGAAACTTGATTCAATCGGCGGTCAGTTCTGACAACCATAAAACGAAAAATAGAACTGAAAACAATGCTGTAATGAGTTTCATCACAGCACTATTTTTAGTACTGTAATGAACTCATTACGATACTGAAATAGAGAAAATGCCCTTACTGTTCTCTATACTTAAAATACTATTCAAAACGATTGAATACGATATCCCTAACTCTTGTGGAGCAGTATAATAGACCCTACTTTAAGTATGATGTTAAATTTTCAGTGTACTCACTCTCAGCATCATTTCATCTGTTACAGGGCCTTTCATTGATGGTATTCCCCTTCCTCCCAGCCTCCAATCTCTTCTTCCCCGTAGGATTCGTCGTAGCCGAAAGAGTCCTATACATGCCATCCATGGGATTCTGTCTTCTCATCGCATACGGCTGGAACTTGATGCACGAGAAACTCAACAAGAAGATCAGCCTCGGCCTAATCTCCATTCTCATCATCTCTCACGCCTCCAAAACCCACCTACGCAATTGGGATTGGGAGGATGAGTATACAGTCTTCATGTCAGGGTTAAGAGTGAACCAGAGGAACGCCAAGCTCTTCAACAACGTAGGTCACGCTTTGGAAAGCCAAGGAAGATACCAGGAAGCCTTAACGTTCTTTAAGACAGCTGTAACAGTGCAGGAAGATGATGTTGGTGCCCATATTAATGTAGGAAGGACCTATAACCACTTGAAGATGTTCAAGGAAGCTGAGGAGGCTTATCTCCGAGCCAAATCTCTCCTACCTAAGGCGAAACCAGGGGAGTCTTACCAAGCTAGGATAGCTCCAAATCACCTGAACGTCTTCGTGAACTTAGCAAACTTGATATCCAAGAATTCCACGAGACTTGAAGAGGCTGACATGCTATACAGACAGGCCATAAGTATGCGTGCGGATTATACGCAGGCTTATATAAACAGGGGCGACATCTTAATCAAGCTGAACAGGACTAAAGAAGCGCAGGAAGTGTACGAAAGGGCTCTGCTTTACGACAGCAGTAATCCTGATATATATTACAACGTAAGTAATGGGATTTTTTTATCATCTCTGCCTTGACGAAGGGTATTTACTGTCGGCGTCGCGGCGCTGCCTACGCTTCCCGTAATAATGTTGTTTCATTTCGTTTGTTTTCGGGTGAAGAATTTTGTGTGGGATGTCATTTTTTTTCTGGAAGGATGAGGAAAGTTTTTTCGAGCGGAAAACAATGATTCGAGTTTGGGATGGTCCAGAAATGTTGGGGAGTTGAAGATTGCATGTTTCACTCGCCTTTCACAATGATTTTTTTCGGGGGACATCTTTTATCGCTTATTTGGGAGGGGTGCTTCAACTCCCCAAATGGTCAGTTTTGTCGGCCAAGAATATGTTTAAATCATGTTTGATGGATTGATCACCCTGATTTGATATATTAAACGTTCTGTTTTGTTTTCTTTCTTTATTCTGAATTTTTATTTATTTTTTTTCTGATCTCTGTCTTAGTTAATTTTAGCTCTTATACTTAGTACCAGAAAAGAAACTAAATTCTATTGGGAATTTGCTAAAATAATTTGTTCACGTCGTAATTTGATAAAGGTATTTTGGGCTGTTTCTCCTGTTGTAATAATAGAATTGAATAAGGAAGAAGGGTTGAGTAATACTTCATTTGAAAGGTTTATCTCTTCACAACGGTGTATGAAAAATGCGATTACGATGAATCATTTTCGCCAAGAATCAATTTATTAACTCGAATTTTTGTGACTCAGCCTGAAAATTTGAACAAACTACGATAACGAATTGTAAATGAGTGTCGTGAAATAACTTTAATTTTGCTGAACCATGTTAGAGACGGTTTTCAGTCAAGAACATTTGATTCAAGTCGATGGGGAAATATTCGAATATTTCATTTAAAAATGAAGATCTAATTTTTTTATTACAAGTATGATTGAATAATTGAATTCTTCCGAAAATTAGACTTCTCGAAAATGTTTCATGTTTATAATGAGGGCTCGGTGAAAATAGATGAATATATATTCTTTTTATTCAGAGAGATGAAATTATACAATACATATTGAAACATAAAGGTACCTAGCTGAGGTTGGTGCAACACGGGAAAACCATACAGGTCTGCAGTATGATTAAATGAGGAAAAAAAATTCCTTACCCCGCCCGTGAAAAAAAAATTACTTAAAATATTAAATATCAGGAAAATCTTGAAAGACATCAGTGTGATCTGAGAGAACAGCTTCATGTTATCCATCGATGAGCTCAGATAAACAGATTCTTCACAAAAACGACTCGTAATTCTTAATCTGGAATGAAAAAAGACAAAAGCAGAAAAGGAACCAACTATTTAGAATAAATTAAATTATTTTGAAATTAACCACCCATTTCAGAAATGCATTTGGTACTTTGTGTATAGCCTCGAAACCATCTTGAACTTTATAAATGGTAGAACTTCTGTAGTCTCCTCATTTTCCCCAAACTAACAACTAGGGCTTTCAACCGAATTTCATCGGAAGAGCATGCTTTTGCATCGTCCATGGTATGTTCTAATGCAATTCAGAACAGATCATATCCTCCTGGGAAGGTCAAAACCAGGAACTCTGATGGAGGGATCAGAAATAAGATCTTGATTAAAAAAATTGTATAAATTCCATTCAGATTGCCAAATTTCTTTGTCGCTTCTATTCATATCGATTAGAAAATTTGACAAAAAAGGTTTACGTGACTTCAATCTGGGGCCCTCATTATCTGGAATATAGGTGAGTATGGGAAATGAATTTGGAAAGGAATTGAATTTGTTCCAAAAATTCAAAGCTGTTGTCTCTCTGCGAATATGGGGAGGGAAAATATTTGAGAGGACTGGTAACCAAGGAGTAGGTATAGATTTGATAATACCAGTAATAATCCTCATAGAAAAATTTAGTGGGGCATCATTTTTTTCACATGAACACTGTTCAACCAAACAGGGCAACCATATTCAGCAGTAGAAAATACCAAAGCAAGCGCTGCCGTACGTAGTATTGTTGCATCAGCGTCCCATGAGGAACCAGCTGGTTTCTGAAGAATATTGTTCCGATTTTCAAGCTTCAAACACAGATCATCTGAATGAATTTTTTAAGGAAGAAGAACCGGAAGTTACACTCAATTTTCTATACTCCTGATGATTAAACACGAAACCTAGGTTTTATTTTTATTCGGGCACAAACGCCACTTTGAAAAATAATATTCCATTATATCCAAATCTGCGGAAAGGGTACTTTCTATCGTTTGAAAATTAGAATGATGGAAAGCCAGAGCAATATCATCAGCATAAAAAAAATTTTCTGAAGAAGTACTTGGAATGTCACACAAATATAAATTGAATAGAAGAGGTGCTAAAACTTAACCTCGTGGAAGACCACTTTTCAAAGTTTCGAAATTATTACTATTATTATCGACAAAAACTCGGAACCTTCTGTCGGATGACATATTTTCCAATAGTCTAACCAATTTTCCACATTTTGAATGATTATAGAGTTTATAAATTAATCCATCTTTCCATACTGTATCATATGCAGCTGATGAATCCACAAATGCTGTCCATGTTTTTAAGTTTTTATTGAATAATACATTCAATGAATGTGGTGAGGCTAAGAACCTGATCGCAACAATTCCCATTTTTTCTGAAACCGCCTTGACAGTTCTGTAATGATTCTTCAATAGTTGATTATATTCTAAATAGAATCAATCTCTCTTAATTTTTAAAGGGAAGCTCAATAAACTAATAGGACGGTAACTACTCGGATCAGAAGAATGTTTCTCACGTTTCCAAATTGCCATTACTTTAGCTTTGCAAAATTCGTTCGGAAAATCGCTGGAATTCAAAAGGATAATAACTATGATAGGGCTTTTTTCCCTAAATGTTTGATGAATTCTGAATAAATTTCATCAAAACCGGCTGCTTTTCTAGATTTCGTGTATTTGATCGCTGAAAATAATTCATGCATATTGAATGGGTTAAAAATAACATTCACGGTATGTTTCATGTTCCAAATTTATGTAATTTCAACTTCATATCTTTGATTTGGGATTTCAAATGAAAAGACGTAAGCTCGGTTTTATTTGCATTCGGGCACAAACGCCACTTAAAAAAATAGATAGATAGATAAATAACAGTCCTTTATTGCCGAGCAAATGGCCATCGACCTTGGGTCCTTCAGCCTTGTCATTCAAAAACTTTATTTTTACATTTCAATTATTAAAAAAAAAGAAAAACTAATAATTTTGTTTTCAAATTATAAATAAATAATATAGAGTCTGTCTTGAGTGTTTTCTTGATGAGCTGTGGTTTAATTCATCTTGATAGAGGGCTGATACATCTTCTTGTCTTCTGAGTTTCTCTACGAATCTGTTTAGGGTATTTAGTATTGTTCTTATTGGTTCGATGCTATATCCAAATCTGCTGAAAGGGTGCTTTCTATAGTTTGAAAATTAGAATGATGGCAAGCCATGATATTCGTTAACATCGTAGTCATCCAATTAGTTCCCTCATTTTTCAATCTCGCTCCTCTACAAAAATTAAATTGAACTTTTTTCAGCTGGGGGTCGTCTTCTTGGAGCAGGGCAAAGCATCCCAAGCGCTGGCGTATTTAGATAAAGCCCTGGAGTTCGACCCGGACCACGAACAGGCTCTAATGAACTCCGCCATATTATTACAAGAGTTTGGCAGGCCGGAGTTCCGGAAGATAGCTAGAGAACGTCTACTGAAACTACTCGACAAAGATCCATCTGGCGAGCGAGTCCATTTCAATTTGGGTAAGATTTTCGCGGAGACAATGAAAAATTAACGAGGTATTCAGTCTGCTCGAGAAAGTAATTCGGGTCTTCGTGCTTTGTGAAGGGAGATGGGAAGTGTCTTCGAAATTTTAATCATTAACTGTTGCAAAGGGGAATAGATAATTTGTTTACCGACGATTTGGAGAGAATATACGACATAATGGAGAGTAAATCGTATATTTCATGTTTTTTTGATCAAATAATTCATTGTGAACTTCAATTTTGCCTGAAATAGATTCTAAACTTCGCGCAACAGTTAAAGAAACAGAAACATTTTCGAAATTTTCTGGTGATTTTCAACAGGCTGTATCTCAGTAAAAAATGGTCGTATGGGGAATAAAAAACTTACGGTAAAACAAGGTAACTTTGAACGATAAGGAAGCGAATGAAAAATCCTAAAAACATATATATCCCGGGCATTAGTTAGAGCTTGCTGCTGACAAAAAATTAGTTTTCAAAATAGTCAATAACTTTTCGATTCAACCTCCCTGAGAGAGTTTCTCTGAACACCTTAATACTAAAAATACTTGAAATTACTTGAAAAAAATTATGTGGAATAGAAATATTTACATAATATACTACACTTCCAATAATTAATTCCGGACAGGCAAAATTTTTGTCAAATTCAACACCCTGTATCTTTTTTCGTGGTCCTCCGATTTTGTTGAGATTTTCACCAGGTATAGTATTGGGTCTTGTTATATTAACCTGGAATTTACTTTGCGAAAATACCTGTAGTTCATCAGTTATACAGGGTGAAACAAAACCTTGTTTTATACCCTTCATTTTTAAACACCCTGTGGTGAATTTGAGACGGAAAATTTGATATCATTCAGTTTTAATTTGAAGTGTGACCTTTTTCTAACAAAATGTTTTCTGATTTACGTCAGTATCTGCTTCAAAAAAAAGATACACATTTGCATTTTTGCAGTTTTTATAACAATTCAAAATATTACAATACCTTTTCGACTAGTGAACATAAACAAACATCTGAAAATTAATAACGTGTATTTCCATCTCGCTTTCTCCTCACTTCTACCATACGACGTGGCATATTTTCAATGCATTTCCGAATTTCGAACACGTCTACCTAGCATATCCCATACATGTTCAATTGGATTTAAATCCGGAACCTGGCTGGCCACACCAATCGTTGAATATTCGCCTCTTCTAAGTATTCTGTTACAACCCGTGCAACGTGAGGCCTAGCATTGTCCTGCATTAACCGAAATTGTTGAGGAAAAATTCCCCCAAAAAAAATTCGGAACTGCAATGAAAGTATGCCACGTCGTATGGTAGAAGTGATGAGAAAGCGAATTGGAAATACACGCTATTAATTTTCAGATGTTTGTTTATGTTTGCTAGTCGATAAGGTATTTAAATTGTTATGAAAATTGAAAAAATGCAACACTTTCTTTGAAAATGTGTATCTTTTTTTTTAAAGCAAATACTGACGTAAATCGAAAAACATTTTGTTAAGAAAAGGTCACATATCAAACTAAAACTTAATGATATCAAATTTTCCGCCTCAAATGCACCACAGAGTGTTCAGAAATGGAGGGTATTGAACAAGGTTTTGTTTCACCCTGTATAACGGATGAACTACAGGTATTTTCCCGAAGTAAATTTCAGGTTGAAATTACAAGACCCAATACTATACCTGGTGAAAATTTCAACAAAATCGGAGAACCACGAAAAAAGATACAGTGTGTTGAATTTGACAACAATTTTGCCTGTCCGGAATTTATTGACGGGGAATATACAGGGTGACTCAGACTCATGGTACACCCCCATTTTCTCCATTGTTTCTGTAGTTATATTCATGAAATTTGAAGCATTGAATATACTAACTATAGGGCACTTTTTGACATATTCAGAAAAAAAATCCAACTTCTGGTTTTTCCGGAAATGACATCAACTTTCGATTTTCAAATGGGACACCTGGTATATTATCACATTTTTCAAATCTCCATAATTTTCTTAATCTAATGATACCTCATAGTTCATATTTTATTCGTCAGAACGTCCATTTTATTTTTCGCCTAGAGAGTCCTGAACTCAGTAAAATTATTCGAAATAATCAAAATGATGCTACACTATAGTAATTTCGATTTAAAAAGTATCGTGGTTTAAAATACGTGCCAAAAGAGTAAACCAAAACCTTTTTTCACTCGAAACTCCGTTTTGTCAAATGGTAGCATAATGGTACTATGACGTAATTCGAAAGTACCATCGGTGGGGTATCCATCCATATCAACTATTTTTCTGTAAAACCAATACGAACACGATAATAGAGTTTAGACAAGTTTGAGTATCTTCTCGGTTGAATCTAAAGTTGATGTCATTTCCGGAAAAACCGGAAATTGGATTTTTTTCTAAATATGTCAAAAAGTGCCCTATAGTGAGTATTTTCAATGTTTCAAATTTCAGAAATATAGCTACAGAAACAAGGGAGAAAATGGGGGTGTACTTAGCAATTAAATTGTATAATCACCTTCCAGAGGAAATAAAAAAGTCAAACGTCTCAGATTTTTTCTGGCAACGAAGTGTTACTACTCAGTCGACGAATTTATGTCTGATGAGGTCATGTAATGAAAACATCTATTAATAATTGTTCAATTTTTGTGATTTTTTTTTTTTTTATTATCTCACTTGACCATTATTGTTACCATTTGTTTGTAATAATTAGCATAATAAATTTGATTTGATTTGATTTGAATCTGTGTCACCCTGTATATTCATCAATAATTTTCGAATGTTGCCGCTTCTACGCTCGTCTCCTTGAAGACACCTAACATTATCCTTATTAACCCAGGTATGCTAGCCATGGACGAGAAGAACATAGAAGAGGCCGAGCACTGGTTCCGCAAAGCCGTGCATTTGAAAGCGGATTTCAGAAGCGCTTTGTTTAATTTGGCTTTGTTGCTGGCTGACGATCAAAGGCCGCTGGAAGCCGCTCCTTTTTTGAATCAACTCGTCAAACATCATCCAGACCACGTCAAGGGATTCATCCTGCTGGGCGATATTTACATCAATAACATCAAAGATTTGGACGCCGCTGAGAATGTGAGTCCCGTTCATTTGTAATCCTTTTGTTCGTTCAACGTTCATTACCTCGGCATACTTCAGTTTATCACTTTGGATCGTTTCGTGTTTCATTGTGATTGACTGTTTCGTCTTTTCCGCTGATCCATTTGTTTCGAATGTTCCAAATTCATAACACGAAATCTACTAAAATCAATATATTTGAATTCGTCATGACCGATGAAGATATCCCCAACTCTGAAATTAGGTGACTTGAATGCCATCTGGGATATGAACTATGAACCATCATGAACTGTCATGGGGTGTATAGAGCAAAACACAACTTAACTAAACCAGAAACGAGTATCGTTTCGACAGTTAGTGCGTGAAAGCTGTGTTTATTCGTTTATTTTTACGTTTTTATTGCGATAAAAAAAATGCCTGAAGAAAAAACCGTGAAAAACACTAACTGTTGTGTTTATGGATGTAATTCTAAAAAATCTAGGAATCCTGGAGCCCATTTCCATTATTTTCGTGATAAAAATCAAAATGTTTACCTTACCAACAAACTAGAAGTCGTAGAGTAAATTAATAGACCCAAATCCTGGGAGCATGTTTTGATAATGGAAAATCCTGTATCCGAATATATTAGAGCATGTGTCTATGCTATTTTTATCAGATAACAGGCTGGGTCCTAGTAGTCATCAGAAAAATATGTAAAGAAATTTCTTCAATGAAAACCTTTTTTCGAAAAATTTTAAAATATTGTCTTAGTGTTGTAGCATTTTAAAAAGCTTATAATATATGCCAACCTTCGAAATAACTTATCAAGCTGATGTTGTACAGGTTTTTTTTTGAAAACTATTTTAATAGGCGCGAATTACACTTCTCATAAATTTTCATTGAATTGAGTATTCTTTGTAGAGCTTTTGAAGAAACATCCTGATCGACAAAACAAAAGCAGGGCTCCGCCTTTTGATCAGGATGATATTTTCCATCTACACATTGTTTTGAATAAAATGAAATACGCTTCTGGATTCTCTATATTTTTATTTGAAATAATTGTGTAAAATCATCTACAATAAAATAATTATGAAATGGAGAACATTTCAGAAATGTGTTCACATATTAGAGAATTATTATAACAAATTCAAGAACTTATTCATACAGTGAACTCTACATAAAAAGAACCCGATTCTCAATATCTTACCCAGTGTATTTTTACCTCAATGAGTCTAGAGTGTCCAGTGATTAATCGAACTGCTGGAAAAGTCGTCAAGAGAACCACCACCTCTGTAAGTCGTTCTTCTGACCACCATTGCCTCTATGAGTGGAACTTTTTATCTAATGAATGAGACCGAAGAAGATTCGGTTCGCAAACAAATCACCACACGTGATGAATATCATACTACTTTTCGACCTCTAAGGACATGTTTCCAGTGCTCAGACGCTCGTTTCTCACTGATGATGATTTCCTGTTTACCTGAGTTTTTCTCTCAATGAAGCGAAGTCTCACTCGAATAACTCGAATGTTTGATGAGCCGAATACTTCTTTTGGTCCCTAGGAGTTCGACTGAACGAGAGTCCACTCTATATTAATTACAGAATTTTTGAACAACAATGAAAGAAAAATATCAGAGGTGTACAACAAGACCTGTAGGTCAGCCCAGCAAGAGTTCTTCATGCGTTATCCAGAACAATATATTTTTGCCCCGAAAACTCTATCCATTTGACAGCACTGAAAATAAAAAGCAATGAACAAGACAGTTACATGATACGAGTATCAAAACTCACATTTCCATTCTCTTTGGTAATGAAAAGAATGCACATTCAAGATTATTCTTTTTATTATTTCTGCAATTAATCTTGATGCATTCTGAATGTCGGCCAGTTTTTAACACAAAATCCATAACAGAAAACCACACAAACAGAGATTATAGAATGAGCTAGGTGCTTCTCTTGTAGATTTCGAGTTATTTCAGTATAAAATACTCGTATACGAGAAAATACAATCGTCATTCAACAAATATATTTATTCAAGTATTTCTTTCAAAATTGACGACAACCTACTAATAATCTCTATATAATGTTTGCCAAATGGACTCTTAATAAATATTTCAACCATAACCCGTTTACTTTCGGAACTACAGATGTCGCTCACATCACTGTAGTCGCTTCGTTTCCCATCTTTATACTCCATAATCTTTGAGAACGAAAGAACAGAAGTTATTTTCTCAAACTACTCAAACAAAACCTTGCTTTACTCTCTTGTTCTCCAATTTTATAATATTCCAATTTTTCAGTGCTATCGCAGGATCTTAGAAATAGACCCTGAGAACATCCAAGGACTCCACAACCTCTGCGTGGTCCACGTGGAACGTGGTAAGCTAGTAGAAGCCCTCGCCTGTCTTCAGAGAGCCCACGAACTGGCCCCTGACGAAGACTACGTCCTCAGGCACCTCCAAATCGTCCAAAACAAGGTGATGAAAATGAAGATCAACCCTAACAAGCCGGTTGAATCGCACGGGCTAGGAAAAGAAGAGAGTAGAGTGGTGTCCAACAAAATAGTAGACAGTTCGGAAAAAAGGACTCAACCTGTTGTAACTGGTGACACTGAAGAGCAGAGGTACAGCAGCAGGGTGGTGAATACTGAACCTTTATTCGTGCAAAATGTTCAAGAGTTCACAAGAACTGTCAATAACAACCCTCCCTTCAATGATATGATCAGTGATAAAAAAGGACAGAACACAAGTAGATGGAGCGAGAGGAAATATTCGAATAACGCTGACGATCCATCCTCTGGCATGTCTTAGTTTAAACATTCCCTTTTTTCAATTTATACTTTTCCCAGAGAATTTTCAATTTATATTTCTATTCGAAGTACTTTTTATACGAGCCATTAGATGTAGTGTGAATTCTGTGATACCCAGAATAAAATATGGTTTTCCCATTTTATTCTTGAGAACTAGATAGTCTTGTTCCAAATATTCATCCTCTTTGGGATATTCGACATTCCTTGGTTGACTCAATCGGCGTTTCTCTTTCTATTTTCCACGATGGTCATCCCATGAGGAAGATAAGGCAATAGTTATTTATGGTGAAGAAGTTTCAACAATATCTTTTTCCTCTTTTCCTTTTTCCTTCATTGCTGACATTGGAATTGTAGAATTCGAAATATGATTGAGTCAACTGCATGTTTTCTGAAATTATTGTGATGTAGATTGTGATTCTAAAATTCATAGTTTTATGATAAGTGAAATATTTTTATTTTGGACTTATTCGGTGTACCTTTGTCCTTACTTAACATTCCTTTTTGTGATGTCTTATCGGTATTGAAATAACTGATTAGTGAGTACTTATACTTCATATAATACTGAATGTAATTTATGAATAAGTGTTTTAGTGTACGATAGTTTAGTGAAGTCCACGTGGCCAAATATTCGAAACATATTTAGCATCTCTTGAAATATTCATCGCCATCTGTGGATACTAGATCCAGACAGCTAAAAAACGATTTTTTCTTTAAAACGTGAAGGTGCCTTCGAATATAACTCTATTGATAAGGCAGATAATTTTGTAAAATAGGATATAAATATTTTTCTATGTTACTAACGTTCACGAAATTGTATAAATCTATGTTATAAAAGAAATTTGAAAAAATTGTTCGACTGAATATTTTCAATTGATCACGAGAAAGAGATTAAAAGGAAAGTGTTTTAAAGATTGAATAATATACAGCTTTTGAGCGAGTCATGTTGATGATTGAGTAAAATTTATGATAATATAATATTGTATTTTTGATGATTGGTCCAATTGTCAAACTATATTGAATGTAAAATTCAACACCAATGATGAGAAAATAGATATGTATACAAAACTAATCTGACAATCTACTCTACCATATGTTTTTTTTCCCCGGAAACTGCAACTGTCTTAGAGGACAACTACTATATCGATAAAGTGACAACTGATACTGTATTCCTATTGTTGTAATAAAATGTGTTTCCCAATCATCATGATTACACTTTTATTTTTCCGCACCTTGCACTGGCTGCAGTGCTCTAAAGAGAATGAACAAATATGATAAAATGATGATATGTAAAATAAAAGATTACTAGTGGTAGGTAAAGGTATAAAAATATTTTTTGTACAAATGCCATTATAAGTGACACTTTTAATGACAGAAAACAATGTTAAAATTGATTGTTCACGTGGAAGCGTGTTACAAATATTTTTAGCACTCCATATTTTCATGATGAAATCAGATGAGAAAAATTCAGCAATTGCAAATTTTTATTATCAATATTTAACAATCATTACTTATGAACATTAATATTAATCGTAAAACTAGTACAATTAACTGTCATTGATGCCCTGTGACGTTAGGGAGCTTCGCAACACATTATTAGATTCCTCAGCACCATCAGTACTTGTAGAAACCGGAAGTACGATATTGGATGATGATGATCCAAAATCTGTTGCGGTTGGGAGAATTTTTTCAGCAATGACATTTCTATATGCATTGGAATTATCAACATAGCCCTCGGCTACCGTTGTAGACTTCCATCCACCATGTTTCTTCATATCCGTAATTTGCTCCTGATTCTGCTAGCAATGAAGCGGAGGATCTTCGAAAACAGTGTCCTGTATATTGCTTTGGTTCTGGCAGTTTGAGGAATTGGTCAACAATATTTGGAATTTTCGCAAATGTATTGATACCAACTGGATTCGCAGTGCATTTATTATTCATGTATTTCAGGAAAAAACGACGATGATTGATGACAGAAGGACGCAGTGCAAAGTACTCATGAAAATAGTCTACATACTCTCCAATAATACTGAAAGAACGACTGACTTTCGTTTTTGTATTTGGAAGTTGTATAACCTATGATTAATTTGTTATTTCGATGTATTCCACTGATAAATTACACAATTCTTCAATCTGACAGGCCCCAAATAATCCGAAAATAGTTGCAACCTTAACCATCAAGTATTTATCATCTGATGCCTCCATTATAAACTTTTCATTTTGTTCACGAGTGAGATCTTTCGATTTTTTGGGAGGATATCCTTCTATTTTCCGTTTTAAATATGCTATTACCTTAAAATATTCACTATCATCCACACCATTTTCAACAAGGACGCTTGACTTTATCATTGAAAATTTGCTCCACAAAGTTGAGGAACTCCATATTTTCGATTTTTCTTCTAAGTATGCCCGGAAAACAGTTTCACTGAAATTTTCTTCTACATTTTTCAATTTACACCAGGCCAGGTTATATGCTATATCGTATTGCTGAATAGATTTTTCAGGTGGGTGTTCTAGATTTTCTCTTCTTGCAGACTCTTCAATATCCAGAGGAACAACCAAATCGTCACTTTTATCAATAATTGGACTCTCGACAAACAAACTAAGCAGTTAAAAACTCAAGACGAAAATTTCACAGAAATGAACTTCAAAAGACAGCGTCTTTTTTCATCGCGATTTGATTCGCAAGGCAGTATTAAATCTGAACAATCGGCAAAAGAAATGTATATAAGCTAATTGTTTTCATTTCGCACCACTTCTGAAATAACGTTGACTCAGCAATTCATTCGTTCCTATTTTCATTCCAATAAGGTACTCTTTACTGTATTTTAGTTTGTTTCATATGTTATTGTTTCGTTATGGAATGTGCTTATTAAAGCTCTGAACTTTTTCGAACATTTTCTACTGATGCTTTCCTTCTTATATTGAAATAGAGATTTTCAGTTATCTTCATGGTGAAAAATTCAATTTTTCGAACTTTATCCCAATTCAAAAATTCATAAAAAAATAATTGTTGATGTAACTACTTCAAGTGATATCACAAATGGAAGCATAATTCAGCCTCGAAGCTCAAAAAAATGAATGAACTTATTTTCACCTTTCTGATTTTTAAATATGTCATTGAGGTAACTATCAAATTATTCATAAGTTATACAAATTGTTGTGACTGAACATCCCCTGAACTATTGCCCCACTTTGAACGAATATGTTATGCATATTTATAATAATTTAAGACATTTATTGCATGCAAAATTCAGTACAATCCTTGAGTTCACAAATGAAATTGTAAGAATTTGTACATGGTATATCATTCCACACGTAGTGTTTGTCTCCTATTTTCCATATTTCCAAACAATTCTCAATTTTTCCAGCGTTGTCAGGTTGTGGGGGGCTCCAATACGTATAATTGAAGGGATTTCCTGTTGAGAGCCAAAAAAAGTGGCCTTCTTCACCTAAATCGGTACCAGAGGTCCAGAAATGATCGATTTTGTTTACTGAAACATATGTTAAGTTTGCATTAGACCCTGTCAAATATTGTTACATCGCATAAGTCATTAAAATGAGATGTATAATTAAATTATCCAGTGTGTTTGTTCCAATCACAATGGGATAAGAAATATACGGGGTGGCTCGTCTCAGAACAAACACCCTGTATCACCATTTCACCTATCAATGTTCCCCATCACGCCTGGAGAGTAATGAGATAAAATTTTCGTTGTAATCTTTTCAAATAAAGGTGCTGATATTTATTATAAAGCTGAAACCTTACCATATGAAATCAGATGATTCAAAATCCTTGTGTTTTCATCATTGGATTCGATACTGAGAAGTTCCATTCCATGATTTTTGCAGAACTGCATCGCTTTGAAAAAGTTGGCCTGAAAAAATTTGTTTTAATGAATGATCACAACATTTTTCAATTGAGTCAGGGTCCCTTCAGAAAACTCACACGATTATCACTAAAATACTGAGTTCTCAAATACTGATAGGTATCTCTGATGATAAAGAAGCTCAAAATGCAAGAATAAAAGGTCAATTTTTCTGAATTTTCATTATGTTTTCGATTACAACACACTTGTAAATTGATGCCACAATTAAAATTTCAGATTGAGAAATATCCTAGTGGTTTTAGATATCGAGAAGTTTTATTCAATATGAAAATGCTCTTGTATAAAATTGAATATCAGACTTTCAAGGGGAGTTGCATTCCCTTTGGAAGCTCTCACCAAAAGTGCTCCTAACTCTTTCTCTTAAATATGCACACTGTATTAAAAAATTGATTAGAATTTCAATAGAATCTCGTTAATTGGCTTTCCTATCATAGGAAGTATATTCAAACTGTGTTTTTGTTGCCTGTTACCTACTGCAAAAAATATTATATTCAATAACCAAGAGATTTGTCAACTTTTCTCTTCCACCTACTTGCTAGATTACCAGTTTGTTACATAAACAATACAGGATGATAAAATTCTAACATATTCTCAAAATGAAATTTCTTCATTGTTGAAATTAAACTGATTAGATCACCTTAAAATATGTTCCAAAGTAATAGAAACGTCCTCCAAGTTCCACGAGAGGGATTGGAGATTTCTGTATATTTCGAGACCGAGTACACTCCTGTTGGTAAGCTGCAAAAAAGTTAAATGGTTGAGAATCGGAGAATTGCTGATTTCTACAGTAAAAATGTAACAGTAAAAATAACAATTTTTCTTGCAAAAAAACAAAGTTTGTTGAATGCTGAAACAAGTTGTCATAAGAACTTTCAATTTGAAATTCTTTCAACCAGCAGATCAATGATGAAAACAATTATAGGATAACACCAGTGAATGATGAATACAAACATGTTTATTTGTAATAGTCTTATAAACCAACATCCCAGAGCTGTATGACGTCATTTATTTTCACATGGCTGATTTTCATATATGTTTTGAAGAATATTATTTCTAAAATAGTATCATAAGTGTCAGACACTTTCCATGGGCCAAAACTTTTGTCAGACGCCTTGAATCACAAAAAAAATGAATAAACTTATTCTAACATTTCTGATTTTTAAATATATTATTGAGGTAACTATCAAATTATATTTCATAGGTTGGTCAAATTGTAGTCACTAAACTTCCCCTAAACACAAATATTATTCAGCTGGATGGTTTTCGTGTTCAGAGGTTGTTAAGTAACTACAATTTGTCCAACCTATGAAATATAATTTGATAGTTACCTTGATAACATATTTAAAAATCAGAAAAGTGAAAATAAGTTGATTCATTTTTTCGGAGCTTAAAGTGTCTGACAAAATTTTTGGCCCATAGAAAGTGTCTGACATTTATGATACTATTTTAGAAATAATATTCCACGAAACATATATAAAAATCAGATATGTGAAAATAAGTTAAGTCATATAGCTCTAAGATCTTGTACTATCATGTCTTATCATTAAAACTAACTACTTCCAGCGACAATCAACTAAAAAATAAAGAAGCGGTATTGATAACAACCGATCTCATCAAACATCAAAACAATACCTAAAACAAGGATCATAAGACCCTCAAATAGTGAGTAAATAACTTCAATTCGAGAATGACAATGAAAAAAAAATCGATGTCTTCAGCCTTTTCAGCCAAAAAACACCTTTCAAAGAAAATTCTAACCTAGGCAGAACTATGGGGGGAAATTGATGGTAATTTGTTCAATAAAACATTACCTGTAGGTATCAAAACAGTGTTCAGAAAAGGCAATTCACAAAAATTCTTCGATGTATCGTTACATGATTTTACAAAGGTGGCATCCTTAGGATCTCTGACTCCCAAATGTAAAAACCAGTTGGAGATTTTTTTCTCAGTATTTGTGGTGGTCGCTGAACCTGAAACAATTTTTTTTGATAATTCAGCATGTCCAGAGGGTAAATTTGGTATGGATTTCAATATTACAGGTTGAAGAAAAAAGTCATGATACACAAAATATGAGATAATATATTTCATTTGACCTGTGTGAGATGTTTATATTTTTATATTAGCCAGCTAAAATAAACAGCATGAAAGAAACAAAAAATACCTTGATACCCCCTTCTGCAAGAGGTTCGAATAAATCGATGATTTGATAAAAACTCACATCTTATATAGCAAAGAAAATTACATGGATATATGGTCACTGAGACCAAAGATATTTTTGAGATCAGCAGAGAATAACAATTGTGTTTAAATCATATTGATAACACAAAACTCACAACAAAATTAGCAAAACCGAACAAAAAAAGGGTTTTTTTTTTAATTATACCATATCTGGTTTCTGCAATGTTGAAAATCCTTCTTGCTCAAGCTATGGGAAAATTGTTCGAAATGTTACTTCCAAATAATAATTACCTCATTGCAAATTCAGAGGCTCTTGTTGTCAAACGAAAGTTTTATTTGGAACCTCGCAGTAGTGGTCAGTAATTTACTAGGAGACAATTATTTGCAAACAAAAAATAATAACATAAAAAAATTTAGATATGTCAATGCGTGCTTACGAAAGTTAATTGAGGCCTCAATCTGAATTTGAACATTATAAACAAGAGGTTTCGAGAATGCTACAGGTATGATTTCCAGGTCCGATTTTTCTTTGAATAAAATAGGTGAATTTTATAAGTTAACTAACGTTTGGTTTGGAAAAAAAACATTGAAAGTAGTCACGATCTGTTGAGATCTTGCTATCGAATGGCTATAAAACCATTGTATCATGCCAAGAGACTGAATTGAAGAGGTATAATGCCTACAGTCTTAACATAGCTAACAAAGCAATAAAATCGAAAAAATTCGAACATTACTTGGGAGTTTATTGGAAGTTTGAAGAAAAGTATTATAAGATCGATGATTTGGCTTCATAACAAAAAACATACCATTCTTTCAACAGAGATTAAATTACATGAAAACTCACCAATGATGACATTGATAAACAATGAAAGAAAACAAATTGACTTCCACATTTCAAATCTCGAGTTTTCAAAACAAACACTGATGTCAGCTCGGTGAAGACATATATACCCAGGAACAACCTACACTATTTTTTTTAACTTCAGCACCTCTAGGTCCAAAGAAGTGGTTCACCGAGTAAAGTTACAGTTAAACAGGAAAATCCCGCAAGTTTATGTCGAAAAGATTCAGATGAATGGAAAATACGTTTGTAAGCTTCGCGGATGGCAATCTCCTGGATATGACGATGCGGATGCTGATCTCGTTCATTAGATAACGAAATCAACAACTCTCAAAGTCAACGTTTCGATAAAATAGATTCAGGGTATCCAAATTAAGAGACTCCAGCCAGAGTATTCCTGAACAGTTTTTGTCTGAAGTAGACAAATTCTGCTTCCGATTTTGTTGTTCCTCCTCCTTTTCTTCAATTTAAAGGTGATATGGTCCTACAAATTCAGACAGTGAGGAGTGCTCTCAACCCTGAATTGAAGATTGTAGTTTTCACTGAGACATTGTTCACTATTAAAAATAATTTTTACTTCTTTTTCGAGCAAGAGTGGTGGCTTTTTCAATCAACCATCATTCAAAAATGCCTTATTAGAAATATCCAAATGGCCATCATCATAATCCAAAGCTCACCAACTAAGAGGGCATGAGAGATCATAATATGAAATACAATGAAGAATGACAGACCTTGATCAGATCCCTGCAGAACACCAGTGTTCGGAGTATTGAAAGGCATTATTGAAAAAAGAATTAAATTTCTCTTTTCGAATTAGAATGCCTTGAAATAGAAAGGGTGAAACCAACTAATGAAAAACTACTCAAGATATCACCGGCTCAACAATTTTTTGTTACATATGAGAAAATTTTTAAAATCATCGTCTGAAGTTGAAATATTCCGAAATTAATTGAAAAATTTGCTTGAACTAATGAATATTCAGATTCTTTTCATTGGTTTCACAGTATTCTCGCGTGTCTACAAAAATGCATCTGAATTAAATAAACCAATTCTGTTTGGTATATAAGTAATTAGATCCTTTCATTCCAAGGATAAGGCAGATTATTAGTTTCTCGAATAGAAGTCTGTCAGAAAAATTATTTATGGATTGGATTATAGTTGATGAGCATCGATATTGTGAGTTCTTGCATTGTTTGTAACTCTAGTTATTCAAGGAATAGTAGTTGAGGGGGTCAGATGATAGAGTGCGCATCAGTTCGATATGTTCGTTTAATTAATCCCATTCAAATTATTCTCTGAATGCGACTCTTTAGAATCAAATGAGGAACATGTTGTAGATGAATGAATAAATAAATATGGGATTTTATTTCGACAAATATAAGAAAAGTGGAGTTGACCAGAGCGCTCTCTGTTGAAAAACCCCTCAAGTACCCTGAATCATGGAATAACTGGAGATTCATAAGCAAGGGTTCTAGTTTTCCAGGTTGAAAAGCTTTTCTGGAACATTTCAAAGATTCCTTCGTTTGTTATGTTCATCTGGACGCGTGTATTGTAGGTGGCGCTGAATGCGCGATATGTGATGAAGCTATTTCTGATTGAACTTCAACAAGTTCTTGTCTGATGAAGTGAAAATGGATATCAATAACGTTTTCTCGATGAAAGATATTCGATGTCCAGGTTTTTCTCAGTAGGAGAGTCTGAACATTTCTGCCAATAAATGAAGGTTGGAAAAACCAAATTCAATATAGGCAAAAGAAATCTATATTACCTTCATCAGATTATGTGATCATGAAAACGTTTGTATGAACACAAAACCAATTCGTTTTGAATAAAAGTTTTCTTTTCCTGCTCTCTCCAGTGAAAGAAAATCCGAGGGATTAGAATTAGGTGAATGAGCTGGCCAGGAAATTATACCAGATTACCCCGTCCATCATCTTTTAGATATCCTCTAATTAAGAATGCATAGTGCGCTGGACAGCCATCTTGCTGAAACCTTATTTCTCTAGAAAAACTCTCCCTTCAATGATATGATCAGTGCTGAAAGAGGACAAAACACAAGTATATGGAGCGACAGGGAGCTTTCGAATAACGCTGACGTTAGTTTGAACATTCCCTCATTTCACTTTATACTTTTCCGAGAGAATATTCAATTAATATTTCTATTCGGAGTACTATTTATACGAGCCATTAGATGTAGTGTGAATTCTGTGATACCCAGAATAAAATATGGCTTTCCCATATTATTTTCGAGAACTCGATAGTCGTGTTCCAAATATTCATCCTCTTTGAGATATTCGACATTCCTTGGTTGACTCAATCGGCGTTTCTCTTTCTATTTTTATTGTAGTCCTCTCATAAGGAAGATAAGGCAATCGTGTTTTCTGGTGAAAAAGTTTTAATTATATCTCATTACTCTTTTCATTTTTCTTTTGTTGCTGACATTTCGTGATCATCATCAAGGTGAAATTGTAGACGAAATAACTTTGAGTCAACTGCATGTTTTCTGAACTTACTGTGATGTACATTGTGATTCTAAAATTCATAGATTTATGATAAGTGAAATATTTTAATTTTGGACTTATTCGATGTACGTTTGTCCTTACTTAACATTCCTTTTTGTGATATCTTATCGGTATTGAAATAACTGTTTAGTGAGTAGTTATACTTCATATAATACTGAATGTAATTTATGAATAAGTGTTTTAGTGTACGATAGTTTAGTGAAGTCCACGTGGCCAATTATTCGAAACATATTTAGCATCTCTTGAAATATTCATCGCCATCTGTTGATACTAGATCCAGACAGCTAAAAAACGATTTTTTCTTCAAAACGTGAGAGCGCCTTCGAATATAACTCTATTGATAAGGCAGATAATTTTGTAAAATAGGATATAAATATTTTTCTATGTTACTAACGTTCACGAAATTGTATAAATCTATGTTATGAAAGAAAATTGAAAAAATTGTTCGACTGAATATTTTCAATTGGTCACGAGAGAGAGATTAAAAGGAAAGTGTTTTAAGGATTGAATAATATACAGCCTTTGAGCGAGGCCTGTTGATGATTGAGTAAAATTTATGATGATATTTTATTGTATTTTTGATGATTGACCCAAATGTCAAACAATATTGAATATAAAATACAACACCAATGATGATAAAATGTGATGTGTACAAAACTCATCTGACAATCTACTCTAACATATGTTTTTTTTCCCGGAAACAGAAACTGTCTTAGAGGACGAGTACTATATCGATAAAGTGACAACTGATACTGTATTCCAATTATTGTAATAATAGTATATTCTAAAACAAGTTGCAGAATGAGCTCCTATTCCAACACGAATGCGAAGTTCGAAAGCGAGAGACGAAGGAGCGAGTTTTCGATAGCATGAGTGTTGGAATTGCCTTCTGCAACGAGTATTAGACGGTATTTTCTCTATTTCAGTCAGTTTTTGTGAAACACTCTCGAAATTCAAATGAAAATTCTGATTACTGACTTTTGTATTGTATCTTGGCAGTTGGTGTGACATACGAAATTTGACAGATCACGGAATTTGAATTGATTTGATTCGAAACTTGATTCGATCGGAGGTCAGTACTGACAACCATAAAACGAAAAATTGAACTGAAAACAATGCTGTAATCAGTTTCATTACAGCACTACTTTTAGTACTGTAATGACCTCATTACGATACTGAAATAGAGAAAATGTGTTTTCCAATCATCATGATTACACTTTTATTTCTCAGCACCTTGCGCTGGTTGCTCTCATTTAAATAGTGGGAAAAATAAAAAAACACTAAAATAAAATAAAATTATTTTGTCTCGTTTGTGAATTTAAGTGATTTTATTTCAATACTGGTATAAAAACATTTTACGTCACCTTGAACGAATGTGTCGTTATGCATGTATCAATTCAATATATTATTTATTGAATGCAAAATTCAGTACAATCCCTCAGTTCACAAATGAAATTGAGGGACACTGTACACGGTCTGTCATTCCACGCGTAAGTTTGATCACTTAGCTTCCATATTTGCAAACAATTCTCGTTCTGTAATCTGTCAGGTAGATTGTCAGTCCAATGCGTATAATTCAAGGGTTTTCCTGTTGAGAGCCACACCCAGTGGCTTTCTTCACCTAAATCGCTACCAGAGGTCCAGAATTCGTCCTTCTTATCTGAAAAATAGGTAACGTTTGAATTGGACGTATTAGGCAAGTTAAACATGGTTCTCATCATAGATTGTAACATCGTAGTAATCGGCGAAATGAGATGTATAATTTAATAATCCATTCGATGTGAAAACGCAGATATATATTTTTTATTGTTTACATGATACAACAATTAAATTTTTTCAAAAATGTTATTTTCTTAAGATATTTCGCGTTTGTGGTGGCTCACTTGAGCTTATGAGAAAATGGTTCATTAAAATAACGATTCTTCTGCATCGTTGTGAAGAGGCCCTCAATTACAGGGTGACTCACTTATCTTGGTAACCCCAATTTTCTCGAAAACGTCCGAATATTTTTTCATTCTGTGAATGGCGTTTTGAACAAGTCAATGTCGACTTGAGATGCGCATAAAAATCTGCGGAATAAATGAAGACGCCAGGCGTCGCGGCGCTATCAAAAATGTTTTCTCCAGGGACATACCATTTTTATCATGTCATTCGAAAGATAATTCCATTCCGAATTTTTTTTTCGAATACAATTTTTATCGATATCTAACCGCGATCTGCAGCGTGTTTTATATTGATTCTATTCTATTTATTTTTTTCTGTATTGTGGTAGTATGCCTCTATTTAGAGACATAGATGTAATTTTGTGATTTGAATTCAAGAAGGCTAGGTTTCTGGTCAATGTGCTCCTTCAAATAGGATGAAATATGTTGCTACAGCAAGATGGGGCTTCATGCCACCACGCTGCCATTCACAAGAGATATTTAGATCAAGAATTCGGAAAAAAATGGATTGAAACCAATGGACCCATCAGATATCGCCAGACCGCATGGATAACTTTCTGAGGGGTCCCTTTGAATATATGGTATACCAAACTGATTCTAATAACTTGGACTATTCGAAAATGAAGATAAGAAACGCATGTGCCCAATGTTTAATGAATAAAATAATAGAAAAATAGTTACAGAGCCTCCGTCACTTTACGGAACATAATCAAATTGGAGTCATCTAGCCATTATGATCCATACACAAGTTATATCATCTCCCTATTTCATCATAAGTCACTTTGGACAAAATATAAGGGTCCATTCATTTTCGAATTCTTAATCTCAATATCTCTTCACAATAGCAGCGTTGTGACACGGAGCCCCATCTTGCTGTATCCACATATTTGATCTTATTTAACGAGGCAGATTGTTTAGAAAACTTGCCCCCTTGAATTCAAGGCATAAAATTATATCTATGTCTCAAAATCAAGGCATACTACCACAATACAGAAAAAAAATAAATGGAATAGAATCAACATAAAACACGCTGCAGATCGCTGACGGGAAGAAATGGACAAAAATTGTATTCGAAAAAAAAGTTCAGAACGAAATTATCTTTCGAATGACATGATAAAAATGGTATGTCCCTGGAGAAAAAATTTATGATAGCGCCGCGACGCCTGGCGTCTTAATTTATTCCGCAGATTTTTATGCGCATCTCAAGTCGACATTGACTTGTTCAAAACGCCATTCACAGAATGAAGAAATATTCGGGCGTTTTCGAGAAAATTGGGGTTACCAAGATAAATGAATCACCCTGTACTTCAAAAAGAAGTATAACTCAACTTTACTTCCCTATTCAAAACTTAATGGCTGAGGTGACCCTCCTTAAGGGGTTGCTTGATAAAGCCTGAAATAAACTCCAAAAGATGTCCCCAAACAAAATCATACGAAGTGTTTCGAAAAAATTTTCCAATCAATATGGGATAAGAAATATACGGAGTGGCTTATCTGAGAATAAACACCAAGTATATTGACAACTTCTTCAGTTCCTCCTACGATGTTCCCCATTATGACTGAATAGTTATGGTGGAATATATAAGATAATTTAATCTTCCCCCAGAAATTTTTCGTCGAAAACCTCTCAATTATAGTGTGGTAATATTGATTGAAGCTAGAACCTTACCAAGTGATTTCACATGATCATTAATCCTTTTTTCCTCTTCTTCGGTTTCTATGCTAAGGAGATCCATGCCGTGACTTTTACAGAACTCCATCGCTTTGTGAAAGTTGGCCTTAAAAAATTTGATTGAATTACTCATTGACGAAAAGTCGTTTCAATATAGTCGAAGTTCCTTCAGAAAACTTGAACAATTGTCACTAGAATGACTGATTCTCAAAAACTGCTGGATAGCTTCAATGACGAAGGAGCTCAAAATTAAAAAAAAAAAGGTGTGAACTGTAATAAATTTTGATGGTTTTGTACATGGTTGCAACAGCGAAAACAAAACACTTCTAAGTTAATGCAACAATTCGAAATTTCACGTACATGATTGAAAAGTATCTAATTAATTTTCAATTCCGAGAAATTTTTGTTCATTGTAAAAATGCTTGCAGATGGAGTCGAATATCAGGCAAATAGAATTTTCAGAGAGCGCTGCATTATTTTTGGAAACCCTCACCGAAATTACTTCTAACTATCTCATTCAAATAAACACACTGTAATAGGAAATTGATTATATCTTCAATAACATCTCTTTGATTGACTGAAGGTTAAAGCAAATACACCAATTTAAAAGATTCAATAAAGATATGAATTCCTATTTTAAAAATTGTTTAAAAAATTGATAATGAAATTTCGGGAAAGCCTACAAGAATAAATCTTCAAATCAGTAATTTAAATTGTGATGTAAAACTTTTCAAACTGTGTTTGTGTTGCTCTGCTACTTTATACTTGAGCCTTGTACTAAAAAAATATTACTGTTGCATAAACAACACTCTATTATTCTTGGAATATAAAATTTTCTCATAATTGAAATTAAACTGATAGAATCACCTTGAGATATGTTCCAAAGTAATAGAATCGACCTCCAAGTTCAACGAACGGCATTGGAGATTTCTGTATGACTTGAGACAGAGTACACTCCTGTGGTAATGCTGGAAAAAACGTTGAATGGCTGAGAATTGTTCATTTCTACAGTGCAGCATTAAATATTTTTCTCGCAAAAATGAGAGTTTGTTGAATGCTGACACAAACTCATTCATGTTTCTGATGAAGTCATTTGGATATTATCCAAGTATGGTGAAAATAATTGGAGGATAATACCAATAAAAGATTCATACAAATACGTTTATATCTTCTAGCATTATGTCTTATCATTTCAATATTCATTAACATGACTATCAAACATACTACAAATTCTTAAACTAATTACTTTCATCGACTATCAAATGAACAATGAAGAATCTCTCAAGTGCATAATTTAGACTGAATTTTTCAGTAGTTTTTTGCATTCACAACATTATACAGTACTAAGGATAACGAACAGTCTAATCAATCAAAACAGTAGCTAACATTAGACCTACAAATAGTTGGTGAATAAAGTCAATAAGAAAATTCAGCGTTTTTACGCAAAATCTACGTTTCAAAGAAAAATTCTAACCTAGTCAGATTATTATTTGATGAATAAAACAATACCTGCACGTATCGAACCAGTGTTCAGAAAATTAGATTCATGCAAATCCTTAGATGTTTCGTTAAATCTGAATCCCAAATGTAAAAACCAGTTGGAGGTTTTATTCTCAGTATTTGTGGTGTTCGTTGAACCTGAAACTAATTTTTTCGATAATTCAGCATGTCCAGAGGGTGAATTTGATATGCATTTTGATTTTACAGGTTGAGGAAATAAGTCAAGAACAAACACTGGTCGATTCGGTTAAACCTATAAAGCTTATTGGAGAGTATAATTCGGGTGAACATATTCCGAGTGGCTTAATAATTGAAAAATCATTTCTTCAAGCAGTATTGAAATATTTAAAAACTCACCAATGATAACATTGATAAGCAATGTAAAAATAAAAACTTTTTTGCACATTTCGAATCTCGAGTTGACAAAACAAACACTGTTGTCAGCCTGGTGGAGACGTATAAACTCGACAACCACCCACAATATTTTTTTTTCTCTTCAGCACCTCTAGTTACAAGGGAGTGATTGAACAAGTAATGTCGTAGTTGAACAGGAAAAACCCGCAAGGATGTGTCAAACAGATTCAGATGAATACGTTCAAACACCAGCTATGCAGATTGCACATTTAATCTCCTGGATGCGGATGCTGAATATTGTGCATGAGATAACTCAATCATCAACTCTCGAAATCAATGTTTCGATAAAATAGATTCAGAGTCGCCAAATCAAGAGTAAACCTGATCAGTTTTTCCTGAAGTAGACAGATTCTGCTGATGATTTCATCGTTTTTCGATCTCTACTTCAATTCAAGGTTGATATATTCCTACAAATTCCAACGGTCAAAAGGGCTCTAGAAGACATTAGTGTGGAAAGTCCCCAACCCTAAATTAGAGATTGTTGTTTTTAAGAGACACTGAGACATTGAGCACTATTAAAAACAATTTTTGCCTCTTTTTCAAGCGAGAGTGCTGACTTCTTCAATCAACCATCAATCAAAATTGTTCTATTAGAAATATCCAAATGGCCATCATCATAATCCAAAGTTCACCAACTAAGAGGGCATGAGAAATCATAATATGAAAAAAATGAATAATGACGGACCTTGATTAGATCCCTGCAGAACACCAGTGTTCAGAATATTCGAAGCCTTTATTGAACACAGAATTCAATTTCTACTTTAGAATAAGAATGCCTCGAAAGAGAAATGATGAAACCAAATAATGCAAGACTGTTCAAGATATTACCACCTCAACAATTTTTTTGTTACTTATGAGACAATTTTCAAAATCATCGTCTGAAGTTATAAAATTCCGAAATAATTGAAGAATTTGCTTGAACAAATGAATATTTAGATTCTTTTCATTGGATTCAAAATCCTCTGGCGTGTCGACAAAAATACCCTCATCATCTTGTGAGTGTCCCAAACATACAAAGGGCATCTTAATCAAATAAACTTAATTCTAATTCTGTTTCGTATATCGAAGTTAGGTCCTTTTATTCCAAGAATAAGGCGGATTATTAGTTTCTTGAATAGAAAACTGTCAGAAGAATCATTTATGGATTGAATTGTGGTAGATGGAGCATCGATATTGCCAGTTCTTGCATTGTTTGAAACTCTAGTTATTCAAGGGATAGTAGTAGAGGGAGTGAGATGACAGAGGGCGCTTCTGTTTGAGATGCTCATTTAATTGATTCAATTCAAAATAGTCTCTGAATGCGACTCTTTAGAATCCAATGAGGAACATGTTGTAGATGAATGAATAAATAAATATGAGATTTCATCACGACAAATATGAGAATAGTGGAGTTGAGTCAAGCGCCCTCTGTGGAACAACCCCCTCAACTACCCTTGATCATTCAATAACAGGACATTCATAAGCACGGGATCTAGTTTTCCAGGTTGAAAGCCTTTTCTGGAACATTTCAAAGATTTCTTCGTTTGTTATGTTCATCTGGAAGCGTTTACTACAGGTGGCGCTGAATGCGAGATACCTAGGATGAAGACATTTTTTTTTGGTGAACTTCACCAAGTTCTTGTCTGATGGAGTGAAACTGGTTATCAATAACTTTTTCTGGATAAAAAATCCATTTCCAGGTCTTTCGTTGTGAGAGATTTTGAATATTTCTGATAAGAAATGAAGGTTTAGAAAAACAAATTTCAGTATCTTCAAAAGACATCTATATTACCTTCATCAGATTAGGTTATCATGAAAACGTGTGTTTGAACACAAAACCAATTTGTATTTTATAAACGTTTTCCTCTACTGATCTCCAGAGAGAAAAAATCCGAAAGATTCAAATCAGGTGAACGGGCTGGCCACGGAATCTTCTTTTAGATATTCTCTAATTAAGAATGCATCGTGCGCTGGGCAACCATCTTGCTGAAGCAATATTTCTCTAGAAAAACTCAGAGGGCACGTCTTTCAATGAATTTGACGAATGATTTCGAAACCTCTGGAAATTCAAAAGTGTATATGACTCTCTCGTTCGAAATTCCAGTCCACATATTCACTTCAGACCGATATTTTGTCCTGTTAAATTGAGAATTTCTATGGGCCACTCGTTAAAATTATTCAATTTCATGTCGCCATCTTTTCTGAATGTTGAATCATCAGAATTCTCAAAATTGTGAATGAACTAGAATCATTTTTACAAAGTTCGAAGAAATTGATCGAAACTGGGTTTCTTCCAAAATGATCGTTTTTTCAATTGATCTAAGAAATGTGTGTTATACCATTTCGGAATACTTTTGAAGTAATTTTTTCAAATTATATAGTACACTATTTCCTTCAGTACAGTCAGTTAGATTGAAAATTACAGGTACCAAGAAGAAGAGATCGAGTTGTGAGATTATACAGGGTGGCCGGACGATTGACGTCAAAAAAAAAAAAAAAACAGGTCCCTCATGTCATGAGGTATTCGAATCACCCCCATGTATGTTATCCGATTTTTCACGGTTTCCGAGTTATGATTTTTTTTATGAAATTTGAGAATATTTAACATTAGATCAGAAAAATCTTAAAACGGCAAAAAAAAAAAATTGAGTAAACGTCTAGTTCTTCGATTTTTCCCACCTCGCTGACTTTGAAGGCTAATTCTAGCAAAAGTAGACCGTTGAGTACCATTTTTTATTAAAGATTCTGGAAGCTGAGTGTTGAGCACAGTTTTGAAGCCTACTAAGAAACCATGAAGTAACCTGTTTACATTTTTAATTTAAATTTGAAAATTTAGATCATGATCCAAAATACGTAACTTTCTCCCTTGAGACCAACATTTTCATAATTTTTATCAGAGCTACGATGCTGGTTATTTTATGTATAAAAGTACAATTCCTGGCAATCTATCTACAACAAGAAAATATCAGAAAAGTCTTCTACTTTTAGAAAAAAAAAAATTTGAAGATATTCAAGTTGAAAATTCTCAAATTTCATAAAAAAATTCATAACTCGGAAACCGTGAAAAATCGGATAACATACATGGGGGTGATTCGAATACCCCATGACATGAGGGACCTGTTTTGTTTTTTTTGACTTCAATCGTCCGGCAGCCCTGTATAAAGAAAATATCATTCAACAAATTCTTAATTTTTATTGATTTCACCTATCCCTTCACTTCACAAATGAAATTATATTCAGCTGTGCATACTACGTCATTCCAGTGGTAGTGTTCATGTCCCGTCTTTTTTAGCTCTAGGCAATGCTGGATTTTACCAGAGTTGTCTGGCTGACCATCCGCCCAGTAGGTGAAGTTCAGGGGCTTTCCAGTAGCCAACCAAACGAAAGCACCTTCTTCACCCAAATCACTTCCTGACGTCCAGAAATATTCAACTTTTGGAACTGCAAACGAGAAATGATCTAAATAAGTTGGTTGTGGTATTGATTCTGCGGTAGGAAATCATGGATGATCGTTAAAAGCAGTATTATGGAATTGGACAGGTCGAAAATAGTAACCACTATGTTATTTCAAATGGCACACGGCACAACCTGTATATTCTTGCATTTTTCTATTCATCGATTATTTTGGTATCACTTTTTCATACTTATCTCCTGATATTTTTGAGTAGTCATGGCTAATAATTTTATTGTTTGAAAGTCATTATTTTCAGGGCGGAAGGTATTTTACCCCCACAAGTCCCCCTTATCGACGTCAATGAAGGGATCGTGGGCTAACAATATCAATTGATCAGAATGAAATGAATGAGTGGCATTGTTTTTAACTCACAGGTTTTCTTCAGGTAAGTAACTATCTCGATGTATTCCAAATTTGTTTCTATACTGACAAGATCCATTCCATGTTCTTTACAATACTGCATGGCTTTGAAGAAATTCGTCTGCAAATGATGTTTATTTAAAATCACCTCTAATAGATATCAAGAATTAAAATCATACAGATAAATACACATTCATCATGAAAAAAAATCATCTTTTCGTTTTCCTTCCTATTGTCCTTCATTTCATAATCGTATCGAATATATTGCGTTCTGTTTTTGTTGCATTTCTGTTTTTTGTAGAAACCTCAAAATTATTTTATTTGTGTTGAATGTTTGCTGATTAATTCAATATAACCCTGTTCAGATTTAAACTCAATTTGAAGATCAATTCATGCGCTTGAAAAACTATCTGATCCTACAACAACAAACAATTTTTTAAGAAGATACAAAAATTAAAAAAAAATCTTTGGCATTACGGACGCCATATTGAAAATATTTTGAAACATGGATAAATTGAAAATCGGATTTCATCTTCCAATCCACCCGATGAAGGTTATGTGTGACTCATAATATTCATAAGATTCGTTACCTTGAAATACTTTTCGAAATAGTAAAACTTTCCATTGAGTTCAACAAGTGGCAACATTGAATTTTTCATGTTCTGGTTGCTGGTGTATTCCAGGATTTTTCCTGAAATGTTTCAGACTTGAAAATCTATATTGACACAATTATTGAATATACTCACCATTCACTAATGGAGTGTTGAACGAACTTGAATCCACTGAATTATGTAAAATAGATAACGCCCTAGATGAAGGCATATTTTCCCTATTACCTGCCTGAACTATCCACAGTGCTGCCTTGTCATTCAAAGTTATGGTAAAAGTTTCTACAACAAAAATAAACACCACTTTCAGGAAAAAAATTATTTTTGTACGACTGCCATTAAAAGTGACACTTTTAATGAAAGCAAACAATGTTAAAATTGATTGTTTACGTGGAAGCGTGTTGAAAATATTTTTAACATTAGTGTTAAAAATATTTCTAGCACGCCATTTTCTTATGATCAAATCAGATGAGAAAAATTCAGCAATTGCAAATTTTTATTATCAATATTTAACAATCACTACTTATGAACATTGATATTAATCGTAAAACCAGAACAATTACTAACATTAATGCCCTGTTACGTTAGGGAGCTTCGCAACACATTATTAGAATCCTCAGCACCATCAGTACTTGTAGAAACCGGAAGTACAATATTGGATGATGATAGTCCAAAATCTGTTGAGGTTGGGAGAATTTCTTCAGCAATGACATTTCTATATGCAAGCGGAGGATCTTCAAAAACAGTGTCCTGTATATTCCTTTGGTTCTGGCAGTTTGAGGAATTCGTCAACAATAGATGGAATTTTCCCAAATGTATTAATACCAACTGGATTGGCAGTGCATTTATTATTCACGTATTTCAGAAAAAAACGACGATGTTCGATAACAGAAGGGCGCAGTAAAAAGTTCTTATGAAAATAGTCTACATACTTCCCAATAATAATGAAACCACGACTGACTTTGGTTTTTGTATTTGGAACTTGTATAACCAATGATACATTTGTTATTTCGATGTCTTCCACTAATAAATTACACAATTCTTTACGCTGACAGGCTCCAAATAATCCGAAAATAGTTGCAAACTTAACCATCAAGTATTTCTCATCTGGTGCCTATTTTATAAACTTTTCAACTTGTTCACGAATGAGAATTTTCGATTTTTTGGGAAGATATAATACACTTTTCCATTTTAAATAGGCTTTATCCTTAAAATATTTACTAACATCCATACCATCTTCAACAAGGGCGCTTGACTTTATCATTGAAAATTTACTCCAAAAAGTTTATGAACTCCATATTTTTTATTTTTCTTTTAATTATGACAAGAAAACAGTTTCACTGAAGTTTCCTTCTACATTTTTCAATATACACCAGGCCAGGATAATGCTATATGCAATATCGTACTGCTGAACAGATTTTTTAGGTAGGAGTTCCAGATTTGCACTTCTTGCAGACTCTGCAATATCCAGAGGAACAACCAAATCGCCAATTTTATTAATAATTGGACTCTGGACAAACATTTTAAGCAGTTAAAAACCCAAGACGAAAATTGAACAGGAACGAAATTCAAATGACACCGCCTTTTCTCATTTGTTAGTAATCATAACGTTGGCAACGTCTGCCATTCACAACAATCTTTTGATTATTTGAATATTACTATGCATTTTGAAGTTTACTTTCATTACAAATTCGTCCATTTCATTATCAAAATAGGGCAGTTGAACAAAAAAACATTGTATGGTGAAAACGTCAATTTTAACACTCAGATCATAATTAACTTTTTCCAAAGCTGTACACCTATTACCTCGTAATTTTCATAATTTTTGATCATACATAAAAAATATCCAACTAACCTCCAAGAATGGCACAAAAAATCGCAGAAACCAGAAAAACAGCACACTTCATTTTATGAAGATGATAACTCGGGCGCTAATAATAAAATACGATATCAAAAACGAAGAAATATTTTATATATAAATTCAGTATCTCCGCTGAAATCTGAAAAAATGGTGTTCCCACGGTCCCTTTAATCAGAAAAAGAATTATCAAACAGATTTTGCAACGGAAATATTAGCTGATAATTATAGAGGTGATATGATATCCAAACAACGGTGGTGCAATTTTTTCCATCCCAGATTCAATTTCACTGAGTGGATTCTCGGATCCATTCAATTGTACCTGAAAACTGTTTCAATTCGCACTCGACCTGAGCAGACACAGTGGAAAATGAACATTCAAATCACGATTTCTTTTTGAAAATTTCAGATTTACACAGCTGATATTAGCCTTTATATCCAGCAGAAGATATTCGATAGACAACACAATTGGACAAATATCAAAGTAAAAGAAAATTCTTTGCCTTTACGAAGGCACATCGAGAACATTTTTGAAACATGGATGAACTCAAAATAGCAATCATCGAAATGAATACCATTTTCAATTCCCAGGCTCAGAGATCTTTTATCATGAGGTTGGAGAAATGATATTAGATTTTGTCACTGAGATGAGAGATATTCCGGTTTCGGCCTTGTTGGGCCTCATCAGTATCCCGCACATCTCAGGACAAAATCTTCATAAAAAACTTCAGAATTTATAGCAATTGGTTGTGAAGTAATGAGTAAAATATTACAAAGTACTAAGGTGGTGATATCCAATTGCGTCAAAATGAAGTTTCACATCTCCAATCAAATGCAAAAAAAAGTGGTGTTTATTTTTGTTGTAGAAACTTTTACTATAACTTTGAATGACAAGGCAGCACTGTGGATAGTTCAAGCAGGTAATAGAGAAAATATGCCCTCATCTAGGGCGTTATCTATTTTACATAATTCAGTGGATTCAAGTACGTTCAACACTCCATTAGTGAATAGTGAGTATATTCAATTGTGACAATATAGATTTTCAAGTCTGAAACATTTCAGGAAAAATCCTGGAATACACCAGCAACCAGAACATGAGAAATTCAATGTTGCCACTTGTTGAACTCAATGGAAATTTTTACTATTTCGAAAAGTATTTCAAGGTAACGAATCTTATGAATATTATGAGTCTCACATAACTTTCATCGGGTGGATTGAAAGATGGAGTAAAATATTACAAAGTACTAAGGTGGTGACATCCAATTGCGTCAAAATGAAGTTTCACATCTCCAATCAAATGCAAAAAAAGAAATCTGTACTTCCTCTTTCACTGAATGAGATTTTAGCAGTGGCTCTATTCAGGGCCCGCTTGCTAGTTTCTCAAAGTGATGGAAACAGATTTCTTTTTTTGCATTTGATTGGAGATGTGAAACTTCATTTTGACGCAATTGGATGTCACCACCTTAGTACTTTGTAATATTTTACTCATTACTTCACAACCAATTGCTATAAATTCTGAAGTTTTTTATGAAGATTTTGTCCTGAGATGTGCGGAATACTGATGAGGCCCAACAAGGCCGAAACCGGTATATCTCTCATCTCAGTGACAAAATCTAATATCATTTCTCCAACCTCATGATAAAAGATCTCTGAGCCTGGGAATTGAAAATGGTATTCATTTCGATGATTACTATTTTGAATTCATCTATGTTTCAAAAATATCAAAGGGTCCATGTACTTCCAAAAACAATTAAGAACGACGCTTCAACACAAGATCGACTGATAAAGCCATAAAAAAGACGTTGGTATCGAACAAAACCATATACTGTTGCTAGTAGCTCCCCCTGGGAGACACATGGAAAACGACACATACCGTATACTGATTTCTACTGAATAATTCATGTTGCCTGATGTTCAGGGTGCATCTTATGGAATTGAAGGGCAGCACATGGATCTATCAATTAGGAGATGTCTAACCAGACCATTCAGCATATCAAACACGATTTTGCAGATGAGGGACGTTACATCTTGTTGAGGACATTGTTAGGGTTTTTCCGATCCCAACACGGGATTGTAAACGGTTTGACACCTTGTATAAATCTATAATTAATGTAATCATTGGGACTAGATTAGATGTATGAATGTTGAACATCGTTAGAGCTCTTAGACTCGTTTGAACCAAAATTCCTTAAAGGATCCCTTAAATTGATTGACAGTTGCACGAATGTCACTCAAACAGAATTCTTACGTTCCTTAGTGATATTTCAGTTTTTCATGTTCTTGAACTTCATCATAGTTCAATAAAGGCATTTTATTGGCTGCTAGGCACAGATGATAGTTGTCATTTCCCTAACCTAGCTCTACTGTCTTTTTGACGATTTCATGCAAGTTGAAATTTTTTAGATATCTATTGAAATCATTATCTGAGAGGTCTCTGCATTTTCCTAAAAACTCAATGTGGGTTTTCTCTCCCAGTCTCTGAGACAAGAAACAATTATAATTTTTTTTTAATAATAGAGAGTTATCGAAGCTCAAATAGAGGCCTAACTTAAATAAAGTTTCCCCTATTTTGACATTTACTCATGCGCATTTGCGAAAGATTTTAAGGTGGCCTGTAATAAAATACGGGCCTCCTGTACTTAACTTAAATAAAGGACAGCCGTATTTAAATAAAAGATCCCTTATTTTGACAGTTCTCGCAATCTTCTAGGTTGAACAGCTTCTCACAACTGTCAAATAAAGGAAATGTCATAATAAAGTGGTCAAGATATAAATCGTTGCGATAGCTCAAATATCCGACCAACGTTAAGGGATCTTTTATTACAGGATCCTTTAATAAAGTGAGGCCTGTATTTGTGTTTCGATAACTCTCTAATATAAGAAAGGCCCCTGCTTAAAAATTTGAGCACTAATGAGGGGCCAATAATTACGAGAAGAAATTGTTGCCTAACAATGAACAAAACAAAAACATCTTGAAATCTTAAGCCTAATGTTTCGGAGTCTAAATCAGACTTCGTCAGACAATATCTAATTTTCATTCAACTCTGCAGAATCGTGATAATTTTTTTTTATTTTTGGATTGACATTTGTCAATATATGATGAACATAAATCAACATTGATTACTAGATTTTGATATCGTTATTTTATTTCGAAATTCCCTGAAACCAGTTCTTTTTTCAATAAATCCATCCAAATTCGATCTATTCCTACTGAACAATCAGCGAGATTATTAGCCTCATCCAACAAAATACAAGCTGACTCCTTGATTTGTTTTTTATAACCATCAGGTTCTGTCATTAGAATTTTTGTTCCATTCCAATCCATTATGTGATTGCCGGTATTGAAACACACATGCTCCGCTATCTGTGCTCTACCAATATCTCTATTTTTTATATTATTCTTATGTTCACGTTTTCTGATTTCTAACAGTATTGATGTTTCTCCTGTTTAAGATTTTCCACAAATGCAGGGAATATTGTAAACACAATTTCTTGATTTTTGGTTCTCATTCAAAGGTTTAGTTTTTGTTAATAAAGATCGTAAATCATTTTTTGTTTTGAAAACAGTTTTTATGTTGAATTAAGAACCAATTATTTTAATTTTTTCTGAAAGTACATGAACATAAGGAATCAAAGTCATTAAAATTGGTTGTTCTTGACGGTTTGTTGTTGGTTGATTGTTATTATCGTTTTGACGAAAAATTGTTCTGTCTAAATTTCAAATAGTTTTTTCTTTGAAATTATTTGGATATTGATTATCCTCAAGAATATCTTTACTGAAGTTGACTTCGTTATTCCGTATTACAGTTGAAGATGAAATTAATTGCGCTCTATCATAAAGTACATTTATATCATCAATTGAGTGTTGAAGGAGGTATTACAAAAACTGAATTGGTGCTCAAATTTTCGCGCAGGGGCTTTTCTTATTGAAGATAATTCTCTAATTGTTTCTTGTTTCAGATAATTTTTTGCTATAATTTCATAGAAAATACCAACTGTTCACTCAGTTTGACGAAATATGTCATGTTATAAAACCATCCTTAAATTTGAGGTTCGGTTTAAGGATCGAAACGTCACTTAAATATTTAAAGAAGGACCAGGCCTTTCTTCTATTATTTAAAAAACTTTTTCAAATTGTTTCTGGTTTCAGAGACTAGGAGAGAAAACCCGAATAAAATTTCTCAGGAACATGCAAAGGCCTCGAAGAAAATATTTCAATAGATTTCAATAGACAATTTTTTTTGATTTTCAGGGAACACCCAATTCATCACAAACTAGGCATAGGGGATATTTGACTGCCACTTCACGATTTCATATTTTCTCTTTGGTCATCTATAGCCCCTTGCCTGATGAATCATTGATCCAGGATCACCCTGTATTAGGAAGGTTTTTGTCTTTCAAACAAAAAAGAATATAATTTTATTGATTTCACCTATAATTTTACTTCACAAATGAAATTAGAGTCAAATGTGCAGACTCTGTCATTCCAGAAGTAATTTGCAACTCCTGTCTTCATTATTTCTAGGCAATTCTCGATTTTTCCAGAATTGTCTGGTAGACCAGACCCCCAGTAGGTGAAGTTGAGGGGCTTGCCAGTGGCCAACCAAACAAAAGAACCTTCCTCACCCAAATCACTCCCTGAAGTCCAGAAATGTTCAACTTTTGGAACTGCAAAGGAAAAATTATCTGAACAACTTGGTCGTGGTGTTAATTTCAGTAGAAAGTCATGGAAAGTCAATAAGGGATGTTGAAAAGTCGAATATAATATGCTCACATAAACACCGAAAGCATTAAATTATAATTGAAAATTAAATTCAAAACTCAAAATATTTCATGAGATTCTAACGAAATTGAATGAGGTCAGAAAAAAAAATCCGAAATATCCTGAAGGAATGACTTTGAGAATATTTTGAATTGGATGAATATTTCATATTTGAATGAATTTTATGGGAAAAGTCATTCTTCTGTTCCAGTATTGTAAGAAGTTCATTAGAGTACTAAAAGTGGTAGTATAATGAACTGATTGCAGCATTGTTTTCAGTTATATTTTTCGGAATATGAGCCCATTCTGCAACTTGTTTCAGATTATACGATTATAATCTAAATGAATTTTGTGTGAAAAAATCACCACTTCGATTTGCAAATCCATCGAACTAAGATGTTGAAATTTCCGAAACTGTTAAGTTCAAGAGATCTCAGGTCTTTTCGATTCATCAGAATGAAATTCTCGGGGTGTACTAATGAATGTAATTATTTCTAACTTACAAGTTGTCTTCAGGTAGCTAATTAACTCGATGTATTCTACATTTGTCTCTATACTGACTAGATCCATTCCATGATCCTTACAGAACTGCATTGCTTTGAAGAAATTCGCCTAAAAATTACGTTAATTAAAAATCAACCCTCACAGATGTTGAGAATCAATTTTTTTTCCATAAATCACACATTCATCCCATAAATAAACTGAATCATCGTTTCATTTTTCTTCCTGCTGTTTTTATTTTGATCAATTCAATATGACCCTGTATAGATTTGAACTTAATTTGAAGATCGATAAATATGCGACTGTTTGATCCTACAATTATGAAATAAATAAAAGTTAAAATATGAATGATTTAAAGGAGAAAAAATTGAAAAAAAAAAGTTCTTTCACTCTGCATAGACCATAACGAAAATTTTTAAGAAACAGAGATGAAAGTTATGTGAGCCTATAAATAAAAGAAAAAGATGAGGTACCTTGAAATACTTCTCGAAATAATAAAAATTTCCATTGATTTCAACAAGTGGCAACATGGAATTCCTCAGGTTCTGGTTACTGGAGTATTCCAGGATTTTTCCTGAAATTTTTTCAGACACAAAATACTAAATAGTCACAATTAAACATCCTCACCATTCATCAATGTACTTCCATCCACTGAATTATGTAAAACAGATAACCCCCTAGATGAGGGCATATTTTCCCTATTTCCCATCTGAATTATCCATAATGGTGTCGACTTGTCATTGGAAGTTAAGGAATAAGTTTCTAAAACAATAATCGTTTCGTGATTGATATCAGCATGAATGTGGAAAATATTTTCTTCAAGAATGTGCACCAAAATTTCTACATAATTCCGAAAAATTTCTTTTTTAATGTCTTGAAAATTCGAATGAAAAACATCAAACGAGATATGAATGTCCCCAGATTTGAAAAATTAATTGAATAAAATCTTGTAGACGAGAATATTTTGTTGCGTTGTCAAAATTTTTTCTAATTGAACTTTCATCAGTGAAATTTACTATTGCTTCGAGAAAAATTCAACAAACCTGCCCGAAAGACACAAAAAATCACAAAAACCGAAACAACCGAACACTTCTTCATTTTTTTAAGATGATAACTCGAGTTGTAATCGTTGAATTGGGTATCAAACTCCAAGGAGTCCTTTATATAGAACCCTTTAGAGTCAGTATTTCCCGTTCCATTGTATTTGTTTTCTATGATGAATCTGCAGTAATCATCTCTGGAATTCCCAGTCTCACTCTTCAATCAAAAAAGTTTTATCAGATGAATTCTCCAACGGAAATATAAGCTGATTATTGGAGAGGAAACAAATAATCCAAACAAGGTTGCTGCGAATTTTTTCATCGTAGATTCGGTTTAAGCAAGTGGAATTTCAAACCATTTAATTGAAGATGAATATTTTTTCGATTCACATTTAATCTAAGTAGAAACAGTCGAAAATAAACAATTGAATCACTGGGTTTTTAAATTTGTGCACGTTCATGAGCTCTCAATATGATTGCATTCACGTCAGATTTCCTTTTCGAAAGATTCAGATTTTTGCAGCTATATTTTCCAGCTACTACCAAGTGCTGAAGAAATTTCATCACCCAGAACCAGCGGTTTGAATTTTTTTTATTAAACATAGAAAGTATAGCAAGGAGTTATTGATTGAAATTCAGAGAAAAGAACGATAGGTTGATTCATATACTCCCAAACAAATTTAATACAAAAATTGTGAACCTATCGTTTTTTTCTCTGAATTTTAATCAATAACTCCTTGGTGAAGTATCTATATTCTTCTGGAAACAATTGTTAGTAGTAACAACCCAAGGACATTGATAATCGAGAAAATTTTTATGATAGATTTCGAAGTCTTGTTGTTTGGAAACAAGCCTACAAGCAAGAAGCTTGAGCAAGTTGTCATAAAATTTTTGACCATTTATCAATGTCCGAGGGTGATCCTAATAAAATAGTATATAACATTACTAGCAAGGTAAGAGGGTTTTTACTGGCGAATGGAGGATATAACTGACAAGTCGCAGGCGAGTCAGTTACCTCCTTGAGCCAGTAAAACCTGTTACCTTGCGTGTATTGTTTTATATTTTATTTGTTTCTCATTTGTGAAAAGGTTAGATAAATTCCAAAAAAATCTCAATAACTTGTCGCAAATGTCGTAAGCTATGGAAGCGTTGCCATGAACATGTCTGTTTATTTTTCTCTACATTTGTTTTGGCGAAAGCGAAAATGAATGCACCAAAAGAAATTATTGAGGCAGCCAGCTAGTGTAGCATCAAGTTAATTACCTGCAAAATCAGCTTCAAGGTACGGGTGAAAATACGACGACTTCAAAATGTGGCACAACAAAAATAGTGTGATTGGGGTAACTGAAGATGTTTTGTTGGTCTACTTGAATCAACTATCAGCTAGATTCAGCCCTAATACTTTATGGGCAAAATGGTCTATGCTGCAAATGAAAGAAAATGCCCCTGTTCGCAGGTTTGTTTTCCTTAAAAAATTTATTGAAAAATATGACGTTTAGTTTTCATTTGCAGATTTCAAAAGGTGATAGCGTTTCTGAAACGAAAAAATGAGCGTTATACGCCAAAAAAGGCCAAGGTATTAAGTAAAGAAGAGGCTGAACAATTTCTTTTACATGCTCCTGATGACCAGGGGTTGCTGGCGAAAATTTTTACAATATTTGGGATTTTTGGATATTGTGAATGTTACGAAATTCTCTCCTTAAACATGAATGATGTAGAAGATATTGAAAAATACGTTATTGTGACATTGCGGCAAACAAAAACTTCAACAACAAGAAGATTCACCATAACCGATGATGGCTGCAGCTTCAAGCCCTGCATGTTATACAGAAAATATGTAAATTATCGGCCTCCTGGAACAGAAAGCCTAAGATTTTTTTTGACATACCGACATGGAAAGTGCATTTCCCTTAATGCTGGCCAGCACACTATTGGTGGTGTCCCAAAGCAAATAGCTAAATATTTAGGTTTAAAAGACCCAGAGTTAAACACCGGCCACTATTTTCGTAGAACTGGAGCCACTATGGCTGCGGATTCGGGTGGAGACATTTTAGCACTAAAGCGTGTAGGAGGATGGAAGAGCACCGAAATTGCGATGAGTTATGTCGATGATTCGGTCAACAAAAAAATCGAAATGTCTAGCAAATTATTTGGTAGTAAAGAGAGTACAAATGTTCTGCAGTTCTCGAGTTCAGCAGTTTCTGAGACAACAGATGGTTCATCATCATCAGTATCAACTCTTTCATCATCAAAAATTTGTGTTACTGAAAATAACAATTGATCCATGATATTCAACATATATGACGATAAAACAAAATTTTCTAATGTAAATAATACTACTAACTTGTGAAAATTTTGAAAGTTTACTGTCAGTTTTGCAACTCAGTGACTTGATAAAATAAACTTTCTTGATTAATATTGTGTTTTTGTAAACTGACGTTTACAAATGAGAAACAAATAAAATTTTCATTTAAACAGCGCCTTCAGTTTTCTTCGTCTGTTGTCCAGGATTTGAAGACCCTGTACTTCGACATCCCCTCCAAAACAACGCAATTGCTGAAGATTTTTCTTCTGTAGTGAACTGAAAACGAAACAGAGAATCCTTAGATGTCAAATCATTTATTGTCCGCTAGAATAAGGTATTCTTTTTACGACTGCGGCATTTCTCGTCTCAAACGTCCTCAGTACCCTATAAGATCCACTGATAAAGCCATAAAAAAGGACGTTGGTATCGAACAAGAATATATACTGTTGCTAGTGGCTCCCCCTGGGAGACACATGTGAAACCGCACGTCCCGTATACTGATTTCGACTGAATAATTCATGTTGCGTGTTGTTCCCAGTGCATCTTATGGAATTGAAGGGCAGCTCGGAGATCTATCAATTAGGGGATGTCCGACCAGACAATTCGGCATATCAAACACGGTTTTGCGGCTAAGAGGCGTTACAACTTGTTAACGACGTTGTTAGCGGTTTTTTGGATCCCATCACCGGATTGTAAACGTGTTACGACCGTTGCTCGCCCTGGTATGAATCCATAATTGATGTAATCAGAGGGATTGGGTTCCATGTATGAATCTTGCAGCATGTTGAACAGATCGTTTAGGCTCTTACAAGGGTTGAAAGTTAATTTTTTACAGCTTGAATCCATGAAAAAATATTCTGACTTTCGTCAGAAGTGATTACAACCACTAATGAAGAATTAAATAACTGTGTTGGAGACCTACAAAGAAGAACAGAAGCAAAAAAATCAATCACAAACGATGTGAAAATAATGTTAAAAGATAAAAGAATAGCAAAGAGATAACACAGAAGTTTTCTCCACGTAGATGATGAAACAATCTTGAACCGGATCATGAATGGGGTGAAAGCAAGGCTGAGGGAACTATCCACACAAAAAAGGGACACTTAGCTGAGCGAACTACACTGCGCAAAAAAATTAACGCACAATATTCTACAACTGAAGGTGTTCTCAATGATAATTATTTTTATCAGAATTATGCATGCATATGTTATCCACTGAAAGATATGCTCAGTGCAATTTCCTGAATACTACTGGTTTGGAGGGAGGATCGATTATGGTATGGAGTGGAATATCTCTGACTGCTCGGACAGACCTAGTGGTCGTTGATAATGAAGCTGAGAATGCTGATACGTATATAAGGAACATTCTTGGAGAGCATGTAGTGCCATATGCCCCATACATTGGTGAAAATTTCATTTTTATGGACCATAATGCCAGAACCCATCGTGCGCGCATCGTTCAGGAGTACCTTGAAGAGGTTAAAGTCTCTCGAATGGAAAAGCCAGCGAGGAATCTAGATCTCAATCCGATTGAGCAGGTTTGGAACTACCTCAATAGAAGGCTGAGACGTTCAGAAAATCATCCATCTACTCTTAATGACTTAGGAATCCAACTCGGAGAAATCTGGGAAGAATTAGATCAGAACATTTCAAGATCATTCATTATGAACCGTCGTTGCCGAGCTGTAATTAACGCAAGGGGTGGAAATACCAAGTATCAAATCACTTACCAGAATTTCAGAGTTTTGAAAATTGTTCATTTCTCTTCTTTCACATAAGATTCGGTGAAATCCTGAATTTTTCTTTCATTTAATGTGTCTTGTTTCGTTCAAAACCTTCCCGAGAGAACATGAAAAATAAGTTTTAAAGTCAATGTACAGTTAACTTTCCTCAAAATTGAGATTTTCAGAATGTACGTTAATTTTTGTGGGCAGTATAGATTCGAAAGACCTCTCTCTATGGCAAATGGCTTCCTATCTGAAAAAAGTAGGAGCAGGTCAAAAATTACCTTCATGAGAATCGAGAAGCTATAACACACCATTTGATGGTGAAAAGAACGAAGAAAATAAAACTATGGAAGAAATCCCTGTACAAGAAATTAAGGAAATTACTGATTATTTGAAAAACAGGAGAGCTAATGGTACAGATGTTATACTTAATCTGGCAGTGAAAAATTACAACCATAAACGAGTAAAATTTCCCACTTTCTATGTTTTACTATTTCTGGTCCATGCACTTCTACGAATTTAACTGCATTTTTCAAGTATCCCCATAATAAAATAGTCTCTCCTCTACTAAATCAAAGTTTTGGATGAACTCTATTCGAATGAGCTAAAATTTCACACGTAAAATATGCCAGAGCCTTTCGGAATATTGAGTTGGTCACTCAAGAGCACTGAAAAATGGTGTATTAGGTTTTCTCTACTAATGTTGAAATATTTAACTCTAGCACGGATTTCAGTAATATTCATTGATGGCATGGTGGTCATGGTTCAACTATTGGAATACTGTTAATTCAACAATAAATATTGAATGTGAACCGATTTTGAAAATATACTGCTATACAAGATTTACAGATATCGTATTTAATCGTTCTCAAAGTATGTAAACTTCGAGAAAATCGCTGAATATTATTTAAAACTCAATAGCAACTCGAATCAAACCAATGAAAATGAGTATGAGATATTTCGACAATCATGCTTCATGAATGTTCCTATTTTGAAATTGAGTCATTTTATCAACGGCTTCGATTTGAAACGAGTTTTCTGAAAATGTCAAGACGTAAATTAACAAACGCTGAGGCTAATAGGACTATCGGAATGCTAGAGGCTGGCCTAACTCAGGTTGTTGTAGCAGAAGGGCTCCAAGTCAGTGGAAGTGTGCTATCTCGACTTTGAAATAGGTTCAGGGAGACAGGTTCCGAGTTCAAAAGACCAAAGCATTGTGAGCGACGAAAAACAACACCTGCTCAGGATCGTTTTATCAGCGTTTCGGCGAGTAGAAAGCCTACATCTACGTGTAGAATGCTACGGAATACTCTTCAAAATACGGATGGGGACCAAGTTTCCATCGAAACCATCAGACGACGTTTGAGAGGGGTGAATCTAGGTTCTATACATCCATTAAGAGGAGTTCCATTTACACGTGACCATAAGCATCAAAGACTGGAATGGGCAAGGCAACAAATTAATTGGAGCGATCAATGGCGTAGTGTCCATTTCACTGATGAATCCAGATATGGACGATTTTCAGATTCTAGAAGAATAAGGGTATGGACAATCCCACGCATACCCCGTAATCGTCGCTATATCCAAGAAGACCATCCATTCCGAGGGGGTAGTGTTATGGTTTGAGCCAAGATATGTTTCAACGGGCGCACAGATGTACACATTTTTCCTGGGAATATCACCGCCTTACACTATCGGGAGTATGTCATTGACAATGTTTCGCCAAGTTTTCCCGCTGCTATTTGTGAAACTTTTCAAATTCTAGACGATTACGCTAGACCGCTAGACCTCATAGTTGAGAAGCTTGGTATTCCACATTTGCCAATACCTCTGCACTCACCAGATTCGAATTGCATAGATCATGCATGGGAGATCCTCCAAAGAAGATAAGATAATCATCAACCTACCCCAGAATCCTTAAATGATCTGAAAGAGCTTCTGCCCCGTTTATGGAACCCAATTCCTCAAGAAATGTTCAACAACCTCGTGCGTAGTATGCAAAGAAGATGTCAAGCTGTTATTGATGCCCGTGGAGGCCATACATTGTATTGATAGTTTCAAAATGCTTCAATTCTCTGAGAATGAAATTTAGTTATTTCACTCGATTTTTTTTAATCATGCTGGAATTAATTTTATTTCCTGCAACCTGAAATCATATTAATATGAATTTCCATCAGAAAATCTTATCTAAACCAATTTTTTTGCAATTTAAATTAATATCCCAAACTCATGTGGAGCACTTGGATTATTCATAATACAAGTTCAGAAGAAACTTATATTTTTTCACGTGCTCTGAATCCAAGAAACTAGCCACATTTTTGAATGAACGAGTGTTAGAATTAGCCTCGTGTATGAATATACAAAAACAATAATTTTTGATTATTCGAAAACCTAACCCGCATTCACCCCTTGTAGACATTCGACCCCATAAACCTTGGTAGAGTGGATCTCCCCCTGATTACCTGAACAGGAAGTGCGAGAATTAATCAATTAATCCCGGATTCAATTAATTTTTTAATCCGTGGGACAACGGATTTCAGGCGCAGATATCCAAACAACCCCATGCAGAAGACAAGTTTGGTCCCCCCATACAATCGGAATTGATTTATGTTGCCCTGTCCATAATAAAGCAGTTAAGGGTTGAAAAATGGCCTGTAATTATTTTTTCGCGCGCAAAACCAAAGACAGGGGTGAAAACCAATATAAATGCGGAAAATTTCATTAACAGGGATATGTGATGCCGAATGTGGTCATTATAGGATTTGTGAGATGGAATTCGTGGTAGAACATTTCGAGAAATAACAAAAAAAATCCTTGTGATATTTCATTCTCAATTATTTGATATTTCATGGTAATACCAAAGAGAGCCTTACAAAGTGAAGATTGTTTGATAATTTACCTATTATTACGTGACAATTTTCAGTAATCATTGTCCCAGTCAGCTAACTTAGATAGAATTCCCGATATCTATGAGAAAATACCATACGAGAGGTTCCTGAATTGTTCTGAGAGTTGTTTTTAGTGTTTTCTCTACCAGTCTCTGAAACATGAATCAATAAGAAACATTTTTAAATGATAGAATGAAGGCTCCTGCGTTAAACCTGTCCAATAATTTATCATTGAAAAAATTTTAGGCAAAAATTATGAAAATATTCAAATTGGAAGATTTTCTTGATTGTTTGGGGTTAACCCCCTATAACTCAACTCTTGTTACCCCAATGACCTTGAATCTCCTTAAGGATCACAAATTAAGCTGCTTCGGAACATGAGAAATGAGGAAAATAAGATTATTCAAAAACGAAGAATCGAAAAACTCGTAAATTAATATATTTAAATATTCTATGTAATTTTTCTGTGTGATTTTCATCCATTCAAAAACATCGACGTTGAGAAATCTCTTGCGCTTCTATCAGGAAAAGATAGATATAAAATGGTTCAGTGAAGAATGGTAATGAAAGGATGAATCTATCTTGAAAAATAACCATGTTAATCAGGACCTGGCGCATACACCAATTTGCATCTCGTCACAAGAAATCATTACCTATTATAGTAAATTGACTTCTATGAAAGCAGTCGTCCGAACTTGAGAATTTGTCACATTGCATACTGTGGATACTATAAAAATTCAAACGTATGTCGTAATTTCTCAAATATTGTCAGAATATTAGCAATGAAATCTAATTTTTGTACAACTGCCATTAAAAGTGACACTTTGAATGATAGCAAACAATGTTAAAATTGATTGTTTACGTGGAAGCGTGTTAAAAATATTTTTAACATTAGTGTGGAAAATATTTTCAGCACTCCATTTGCTTATGGTTAAATCAGATGAGAAAAATTCAGCAATCGCAAATTTTTATTATCAATATTTAACAATCATTAGTTATGAACATTAAGATTAATCTTAAAACTAGAACAATTACTTACATTATTGCCCTGTGACGTTAGAGAGCTTTGCAACACATTACTAGAATCCTGAGCACTATCAGTACTTGTAGAAACCGGAAATACAATATTGGATGATGATGATCCAAAATCTGTTGTGGTTTGGAAAATTTTTTCAGCAATGACATTTCTATATGCAATGGAATGATCAACATAGCCCTCGGCTACCGTCATAGATTTCCATTCACCATGTTTTCCAATAATACTGAAAAAACGACTGACTTTCGTTTTCGTATTTGTAAGTTGTATAACCAATGATTTATTATTTATTGCGACGTTTTCCATTGATATGGAATTCCACACGATTGCACTATCGTACTGCTGAACAGATTTTTTAGGTAGGAGTTCCAGATTTGCTCTTCTTGCAGACTTTTTTATATCCAGAGGAACAACCAAATCGTCACTTTGATTAATAAGTGGACTCTCGAAAAACATATTAAGCAGTTGAAAACCCAGAACGAAAATTGGACAGGAACGGAATTCAAATGACAGCGCCTTTTCCCATTTGTTAGTAATCATAACGTTATCAACGTTTGCCATTCACAACAACTTTTTGATTTTTTGAATATCAAAATGCATTTTGAATTTTATGGTCATTGCAAATTCGCCCATTTTATTATCAAAATAGGAAGTTGTGTTAAAAATGATTTATTCTGTTCGTGAAATTGTTCAATTCGCTCCGCTCATTACACGAACTTTTTCAGTCACAAAATACAACGTCACTTTCAACACACATATCATAAATAATTTTTTTTTGGCAATTTGATTTTTTCTATATTCTCATTGTTTTCTGTATTTTTGTTTAGAAAAAATGTTCATTTCAAATTTATCTGAGGTAATTAAAAAATGTTGTGCATCTGATTTATTGGTAATCTTTTGTTGTTTTCTGGACTTTCATTTTTGATACTATATGGTGTTTGTCGAAAGAGTGATATTCATTCAATTGGATTTTTACTGAATATATTTCAAGTATTATTAACTTTGAGTCTATTTTTTTTTTCAATAGTAATTTGAGAAAATTTGATCTTGAACAACCTCAAATCACAAATTGGCGGGTATGAGAAGATTTCTATATTTCACATAACCTTTCGCATAATCAAGTATATAGGGTGCTCATCTCAGAGAGCCACCCCTCTATATTCCTTATCCCATAGTGATTGGGGAAGTTTACGAAAACACGTAAAATGATTTTTTCAAGAGCCGATTGAACCCCTCAAAGTTGAATAGGAGCGAGGTTTCAAGTGATTTTATTGATAACTAATTTTTTGATGATGATGAAACAATTATTTTAAAAAAAATATAATTGTGTTGAAATTTGTCATGTTTGTGAAAAAGCTCGATTGAAAATGGGCTAGTACATTGTGAAAATAATCAAAACATTTGAGTTTTCGTGAAACCGTTTCTTTGAATTAAGTTTTTTATGCACCGTTATAAAGAGGCGTCCAAGATCTTCAGAATGAAGAATTGAATCACCCCCTCTTAGGGTGTTGCTCGTTCAAGGCTCAAATTCACCTCAAAAGATTAACCTGAAATTATCAGAGTCCAATAGAAGAACCACTTGATGTCTTCGGCTCCTAATGTACTGCCCTCTAGACGTCCAATTCATCGGAGCGAAAACAACGTTATTGTATGTGAATTCAAGGAGCCTTCCACTATAATTAACATTTTCTTCGAGGCAGCTGTTCCCGGCAACACCATCCCGCATTAATTCCCATTACGTCTGAGAGAGATTGCCTTTTCCGGGGATTTATATGGGAAAGGTACTTCAATTAAGATCATTTGTGGACCACGGTCCTCTATCAGCCTAGGCACTATCAATTCCAATTAATGCGGACTTTAAAACGGAATTCTGCGCTTCGAAATTGCATTATCCGTCGAAAGGGAATTGTTGCGCATCGAGAATTTCGTTAACATGTCTGGTGACATCGGAAGACTTACACTTATCAAGAAATGATAACATATGATGTCCAAACAATACAAAAAGCATTTACAGGGTGGGCGAGATTCGAGATACTTGAACTACAACTATTTAACAGTGATAGATAGAGGAAAATGAATGACACGTTACGGTGGTTTTGTTAAGAGACACTGATAATGTCGTCAACTGCATTCCTCTATCTTCTTTTGTTTGCGAGTTATAGGTCAAAATTGAGATTTGGGCAACTTTGACCATTATCTCCGTTTCTGTTTGTGCTAGGATGTTGAAATGAAAACATTATCGAGGCATTTTTTTCATAGCAATCCAGTAGTGCACTTTGCTTTTTCCTAAGGGGTTACCTTGCTGAGCTATAACATGAAGTTGTGTGTTTTCTTATGTAAACAATAGTTTGAAATGACTCAGAAAGAATTGGCATTTTTTTTCGTTTCAGAAATATATCATACATCATACATCACCCTCAGATTCATTCAGATATCATGAAAAATATAATGTGTATGTGAAATTTAAATTATTGAGTACTAAATACGCTGAATCACAGAATAATATGTGCCTACACATGGTGTCATTATTATTTTGCGATTGAATACTTGATTCAATTCTCCGTGGTTTGATCTCTCTTCAGAACAACTGAATCAACTTTCATTCCTGTTCGACGTAGATTTCTCGAGACACCGTATATACAGGGTGTACCAAGTTCGACTGCCTATTAGGCGTTTCTGGAGAACTGAACCTATTTGAAGTCTGAAAATTGGGATTATATCTAAAATATTCTTGGAGCCTGACCACTTTCAGCTATACAGGGAGTGAAAAAAAAATTTTCCGCTGTTTTTTGTTTTCGAATTTGATAGAGTATGCAATTCTGAATACATTCGTACTCAAATCGTTGCATTCGTGGAAATACTTTCCGTAATATAGAGAAAAAACTTAAGTAAAAAGGGAGATAAGTATATTCGGTATTATGTTTGTTATTCCTAACCTAGATATCGTAAGCACAAACCGTTTTCATATTTCTGAAGGCGAAGAATGTGGAAATATTGTGCATTTTCAGAATTTTTAAAAACCCGTCACAGAGTGTTCCAAATGTTGGTGCAAAAATTGGGATCAAAATAAGCCCAAAACTTTCGTTTTTCAAATTAGAACCCTAATTTTTGTATGTTTGGGTTAGATTGTGCGAAGAAGAATGATGATAATATTTCAACATGTTAATGCTCCTAAAATTAATAATTCTTGAGTTATTCAGGATTTCCTGATTTCATGTCGTACGTACCGTCAAATTCATAGAATCTGTTTCAAATCAACAATGACCTTGGCCATAGAAGATAAATTACTCGAATAACTCGCTAGTGACTTCCTCTTTTCTGAATTCATTTATCATTGTTGATGTGAGACAGATTTCATGAATAGAAACAGGAAATCCTAAATAACTCAAGAATTATTTATTTTGGTAGCATTACCATGTTGAAACATTATCATAATTTTTCTTGGCAGAATCCAACGCAATCATAAAAAAATACGGTTCTGGTTTGGAAAACGCCAATTTTGATCCCAATTTTTGAACCAACATTTGGAACACCCTGTGACGGGTTATTCAAAATTCTGAAATTGTACAATATTTCCACATTCTTCGCCTTCAAAAATGTGAAAACGGTTTATGCTTACCATATCTAGGTAAGGAATAACAAACATAATACCGAATACACTTATCTCCCTTTTTTCTTCACTTTTTTCTCGATATTTCGGAAAGTATTTCGACGAATGCAACGATTTGATTACGAATGTATTCAGAATTGCATACTCTATCAAATTCGAAAACGAAAAAAAGGAAAAAAGGAAATTTTTTTTCACTCCCGGTATAACTGAAAGTGGTCAGGCTCCAAAAATATTTCAGATCGGTAGATAATATCAAACAATAATATAATCCCAATTTCAGATTTCAAATAGGTCCAGTTCTCCAGAAACGCCTTATAGGCCGACGAACTTGGTACACCCTGTATATGTTTCCTCTTCAAAATGCATAAACCACCGAGTATTTCACCGTTATTCTACCACCAGAGGACCCGATAAATAAATTTCTTCCTCTCCAAACAGACGAATCAATACCTCAGTGATTCAACAGCGGGGAAGAAGAGAAATGGTAATTCGCATTCCAGGATTTGAAATAAGTTCTCTCGCATCCCGGTCCTGTGGGAACTGCAACTCAGCCGGAGCTGCGAAACCAATTATTGGACCCGAACATACGAACCCGAACAAACACACGAATAAAAACATGTCTGCCTCTGAATGTATAGGTTGAAGCGTTGGACAACCTGTTCCTCACAGAAATTGGGGCATCTGCATCTCGGCCTTCTAGATTGTGAAACAGATTGTTGAGAAGTTCAGTTTATTAGCGATATTTATGTAAACAGGTTCGGCAATCGCCTAGAATATTTTTTTTTAACAATACCGAAAAATCCATCAAACATTTTCAATTTCTATAAGGCTTCGACTCATGGTTTTGTGTACATACACAAAACCATACCATTTCAACCTCAAATCAAGACTCATCACATTCAAATTGGGATTACCTAAATTGAAATGAGAATAAGCAACTTCAAAATGGATAACACAATCGAATTGGAAATGAACATATTCAAAATGGGACTACACAATTTCAACACGGTCATCACAATCGAATTGGGATTGAACACATTCATATTGTCACTAAATAATTCCCGTTGAAAAAGGTCGCTTTGTGTTTTATTATACAGGGTGGCCATTTGAAAACGAAACAGACGAGATTACAGACGAAATAATTTTTTTCGATAGAAATGCTCAGACAAGTCGATTTCTGTTTCGAGGGGGACAACTTAAGATGTAGGTTACGGACGCATAGCGCTTCAACCCTTGCTACTACAACCCTCACACCCAATTTTTGAATAGGGAACATGAGGTGAGTGATACCTCATTTAAAAGGTTTTTCACAAAAAAACACTACAAGTGCCATGAAAACACCACTTCATTTTCAAATGCTTAGTCAAGAATATTTCGAGAACTAATGCATGGAATGAAAAAACAATTACTGTGCTGAAATCAGTATGAAAATACCTTTCAAATGAGGTATTACTCACCCCATCTTCCCTATTCAAAAATTGGCGGTGAGGGTTGTAGTAGCAAGGGTTGAAGCGCTATGCGTCCGTAACCTACATCTTAAGGTTTCCCCCTCGAAACAGAAATCGACCTGTCCAAGCATTTCTATCGAAAAAATTTATTTCGTCTGTAATCTCGTTTGTTTCGTTTTCAAATGGCCACCCTGTATTTCGAGAACTAATGCATAAAATGAAAAAACAATTACTGTGCTGAAATCAGTATAAAAATATCTTTCAAATGAGGTATCACTCACCCCATCTTCCCTATTCAAAAATTGGGGGTGAGGGTTGTAGTAGCAAGGGTTGAAACGCTATGCGTCCGTAACCTACATCTTAAGTTGTCCCCCTCGAAACAGAAATCGACCTGTCCGAGCATTTCTATCGAAAAAATTTATTTCGTCTGTAATCTCGTCTGTTTCGTTTTCAAATGGCCACCCTGTATTTCGAGAACTAATGCATGAAATGAAAAAACAATTACTGTGCTGAAATCAGTATAAAAATACCTTTCAAATGAGGTATCACTCACCCCATCTTTCTTATTCAAAAATTGGGGGTGAGGGTTGTAGCAGCAAGGGTTGAAGCGCTATGCGTCCGTTACCTACATCTTAAGTTGTCCCCCTCGAAACAGAAATCGACCTGTCCGAGCATTTCTATGGAAAAAATTTATTTCGTCTGTAATCTCGTCTGTTTCGTTTTCAAATGGCCACCCTGTATACTAGCTCGCCCGGCGAACTTAGTTTCGCCTCAGAGATACATAAAGTTGTAACAACAAAACATTGGTATTTTGTCAAGTAGGAGGTATAGTAGGCAAAGTTGAAGTACAAAATATACAACAAATTTAATTACACTGAGATAGGTAATCAAGCGGTACCTTATTTTTATTATTTAAAAAATGTCTCATTGTAGTGCCTTTTTTCCCGGGTGTTAAAATAATAAGAGCAGAACGTTTGTCAACTCGTGAACACGTAACATACAATTGGCCATGAGAAAAACAACTATTTTCTAGATTTATGCCACTCAAGGATTTGTTAATTGTCATAGCAAACGCTAGACGAATTGTAAATTGAATTCTCTTTAATTCAATGGGCATATCTGTTTGTATCATCGGAATTCTGGGAATAAGAACTTCCTCACCTTCATATTTTCCTTCGAGTATTGTGCAATGTGCAACTATCTGTTCTGGTCGAATTCTTTCTACTGATCAGATGAGAAAGTGTGCATGTGGCAGGCGTCGTTTTTGCCATTCAATTGAATACATCCAGTATCGAGTATCCCCGAAGACATGATGTTTTGTAATAAAATTCATTAGTGACTTTACTTTTTGATTGAATACTCGTGCAGTGATGTCATGTCAATCAACCCAAGTTTGTCCGGGAAGAAGCAGTTGAGTGATTTATTCCCATTTTGGATTGCAGGTAAATGTTATGAATAAATCAGGACGACCATAATTTCGAACGTATGTCATTGCATCTTGTGCATATTCATGAATATGACGCGGGCTGCCAATATACGTTGCTGGTAAAATTGTCAATCTACCTACATTGGCTGCATTTCCTCCGGTAGCGATTGCATCTCGAAAATGAATATATTCCCCTAAATGTAGTTTAGATTGATTCAGTCTAATAAAAGTGAGGCGCTCTGTTTCAATTTCACAATACACATCCACGAAATACTGCTGCAACAATCCACGAAATCTCAGCAAATAGTTGTCAGCATTTTGACGAACTATTAAACGAAATGAATAATAATTCATCGAGCTAACTTTCTTGGTGTCTTGGCCTAAAATCAAATAATTCAAATTTTTATTGAGTAGACAATTTTGATATAGGTACTTACCATTCAATGGATTTATCATCTTGATATTGAAGTAACAGATCGACAGATCTTCAAGAAGTAGAAGAAAAGATATTGAAGTGATATCCATCATCACCTTATTTGGAAGCATTTATGTTGTGTATCTTCAAGTGGTTGTAATGATCCAATTCTATGATGAATTTGGCCTTGGATCTAAATAGCAGAAAGGGAAGACAAACTGAGTGATTTGAAATAATAGCGATCGAGTGTAGAAAATTAAACGAAAGAAAAACTATTGATCACTAGAATTGATCGAGAACAACTGATTTTAGAATGAAGCCTATACATTCAAAATCTGATAATATAATTTTTTTTTATTCCTGCTAGGAAAAAACATCTGTATCGAAGGAAAACGTTGAAAGTGTATAACATATGCATGCATACTTCTGATAAAAATAATTTTCACTGAGAACACTTCCAGTTGTAGAATGAATTTGAGATTTTCACAATGCGTTAATTTTTTTGCGTAGTGTATTGATCTGTCAATGTGTTCGTTTGTGTATTTGCGTATATCTTTCGTTACCGCGATATCTTTAAATTGCAGAAACGGTTCGGCTTCCGATTGCCATTCCTTGAAAAAATTTCTTTCTCCTTCGAATTTGCTGCCACAATGGCAGATTCTCAGGGAAATCATATTCGCCTCACCTAACCATGAAGTTTACAGCAGAATATCGAAACATAAATGGTTTACATAACGAAGAATGCGACTCTGAAGTTCCCCTCTTAATGCAAAAATTCAGTTTCGTCCAATATGGAAACTTTTAATGGACTTGATAACTTTCGAAGGATATGACTCAGAGTGACTTCAAAGTGCTGGATAATAATGTTGGAGAGTTCCTGGACTCGGAAGAGTGCATTGCCGACTTTTCGGTCCGTATTTTCCTGCTGTGCAGGAACCGTTTGAAATTCCTGCTGAAGGATAATTTAGAGAATTTCAGTTGGGGTAACTCAATACTGGAGATATCTTCACCAATTGGGCAGGTACAAATCAGTGCAGGAATTTCTGCAGGAGCTCTTCTGTTATTCGAATTTTTTTTCATGAATTTTCAACCTTTTTTCTACTTTTTGTTCGTGATTTAATTTTTTTTAGTCGGTCAGTGCTGGATATTTCAAAGTATTCTGTTGATTATATTGAACTCTCTGCGTACTCACCAAATGAAAATGCTGTTTCCTGTTCACGAGTTTCGGAAAGTCGAAGTTTTATCCGATTAACTGCAGGAAATCTGTGCGTACGAGTCCAACAATCTGATTTCAAAGTCCCAAATGACGAAAAATCAGCTTTCCGGTCTTCGATCAATAAATCCAATTTCATTTGGTGTGAATTAATCCCCATGACGGGTTATCCTGCAGGACATAATTCCTGCAGCATCGAGGCAGCAGGAAAAGTTCGTCCATTATTTACCGTCGACATCGGGCAAAAAGTTGAATAAGGGAAAATGCGGAGCTTTCTTCAAACTTCTGCTTCAATGTTTGACATTTATCCCCGGAGAAAACTTGTCTATTAGTTCAAAATTTTATTAGTGATCTCGAGCTTGAGCATCATGGGATAAATGACAAACGTAGGGAGGTTCTACTTTTCATTTCTTCTTGTGATTTCAACAAATTGTCTCCCATGAGGTGGAGAAGTTCTCGAAAGACTACAAGATGAAATGATTCTTATCTTGGAGCATTGGTTGTAGAGAAATTGTTCGTTAAGTACTATGAATCTTAAAATGACACTCTTAGAGTTACGAAGACATAAATATGATTAATAAAAAAATTAACAGTGTGAGACGAAGGAGTTGGAATAAATCGGGTCCACAATCACAAAGATTTCATTGTGAACAGTGTAGAGCAAATCGATGAGATATCAGACAGCAAAAAAAACAAGATTTTAACACAGTGACGTGGGAAAAAACGAGTGGAGTATTTGAAGGGTCTCCTGTATTTAAAGTACACCATTTTCGAGAGATTCAGGAATAACTGTTAGCTTCGAGCATCTTTGTTCGGCCTTTCATACGAATCTCTGTAAATGGAAGTGTAAGTATTGAGAAGATTAAAAAAATTTTTGGATGTGGGGGACGGAATTCATTTGAATGAAAATTCAAAAAATTTCATGACATTATCTATGAGTTCCGCATTTCATTTTTAGTTCTCGATATTTATGTCATATTTTCCGAAAAATAACTAGTTTTCATCATTGGCAGTGAAAAAACAGGTCATAGTTCACTTTGAATAATGAACTTATTCAAGAAAAAGGCTAACAACAGAAATATAGGAGAATATTTTCAATAGAGCCACAGAGATTCGTATGAGAGGGCGAATATAGATCATATATACTGGTCCACAAGAGTTGGGGATATGGCATTCAATCGTTTTGAAAAGTATGTAATCTTCGAAACAATCGCTGTAAAATCAATTAAAACAAAATAAAAACTTGAATCGATCCAATAAAAATCAGTATGAGATATTTCTTCAATCTGGTCGCCTTTTTTCCGAAATTTGGTTCTTTGCATATGCTTCAAGAATGTTCTTATCTTGAAATGAAGTCAGTTCATCAATGTCCTAACTCAGGTTGTTGTAGAGGAAAGGCTCCAAGTCTGCAAAGTGTGATATCTCGACTTTGGAATAGGTTCAGGAAGACAGGTTCCGTGTTGGAAAGACCAAGGCTTGATGAGCGACAAAAAATACCTGCTCAGGATCGTTTCATCACCGTTTCGGAAATAAGAAAGCCTACATCTGAGAGAAGAATGCTACTAAATACTCTTTAAAATGCAGATGGGGTCCAAGTTTCCATCGAAACCATCAGACGACGTTTGAGAGAGGTGAATCTAGATTCTGGACGTCCATTGAGAGGAGTTCCATTAACACGTGACCATAAGCGTCAAAGACTGGAATGGGCAAGGCAAAATTTCAATTGGAACGATCAATGGCGTAGTGTCCTTTTCACTGATGAATCCAGATATGGACGATTTCTAGATTCTCGAAGAATAAGGGTGTGTACCACGAAAATGGTACATCCTAGATGAAGAAAAGTAGAAATTGATATGTGAGTGAAAAAAATACTGTTTCTATTTGAAATAAATCGAATTCTTGTCATTTTTCAATTCCCAGTTTGAGACTCTCAATTTACCTTCCAGTATATAAAAACGATATGTCCTCTATAGAGTGAATCATTTCAAAAACAACTCTGAGATTGAGCCTTGAGCTATCATTCAATACTCATTTTTCTACAAGCCTCGATTCGTAATTTTTTTCGCAAAAAGTGAATAACTCCAAAAGAGCTCTAGATGACTATAGGGAATGATACCTTGAATAAGTGTTCAGGGTGTTCCATTAGAAGTAAGAACATTGATACTATTTCGGATGCAAGAGGGAGTCGAAGAAATTTAGAATTAAATCAAAAATGAAGGTTCACTTTGCTTATATCTTCACACAAATTTGGAAGTGATCGAATAATTGTTTCAACATATATTTCTAATAGGAAATTCTGGTGGAATAGCCTGTATACTCAAATTCCCCCAATAAGACCTGAAAGACATAATATCCAGATACTTCATACTGATCAATACCACCAGACAAGCCTTATTTGTACACTTGGAGGCTGCTTTTTCATCTGCCTGCAAGTGTCTAGTCAGAACTATTATTAATGTTCCTCGGATCAACTTCAATTGTGCCCAGCCTGTAAGTAAACAACAAGAATAATGAATAATGAAGAATTAATCTCGTTCACGCCAAACGCTAGCAAAATTGCACCATAAGTACAAAATTCCCCGAAGATAATTATATTATTCCCTGATAATGGTTTCGCATGAATGAGGTTAATCCAGGATTTACCTGCTACCGGAAGGCAAACAACTGGGACAAACAAACCCCCTGACTAATAAAATTGAACATTGTCCAGGAGTCCCAACATACAAATTGGTACGGATGTTGCTTTAAGCACGAAGAAACAACCATTCTGGGAAATTGTATCAAAACACAATGTTTCTTCGCTGTACGAGCAGAGCAAATAGATCAACTTGTTAATCTGTATTTACTCCCTGTATCCTTTCTCTTGTGCGTAGGAAGACACAGGGGGTTTAGTGCATTTAGTAATTATAATGGGGGAACTCTAAGAGCTGTATTTGCATCGAAAAGCTTCAGTTTTCTTTTCACTTCTCACCGAGTGGTTTTTGAATATTATTGGATGTTTGATATATTTTGTTACAAGCCCGCTTTTCGAAAAAGCCGCCCTTAAAAGGCGCTTCAAAGTGTCTGTAGTTGTATAAACGAAATCCGACCCTCCTTTAGATAAGCTTTCTTTTATAATGAACTGTCAAATTTCTTCGGTTGGCTATCCTGAGAAGTGGTGATTTATTGCTTGCAGTGCGGAAATTCTGTCGTAGGCAAAAAAGGAGTATCATAAAATTGCAAAAAAAGTGATGGAAAGAGATGATAAAGGAAGACAAGAACATGAAATCAAAATTCAATTGATGGCATTACTAATTTTGGACTTGAAAAAAAAATGATTATTCAATGAGTTAGCAATAATGAAAATGAATCAATTTAACATGTATTCATCATTCAGATATGGAATAATAATAAGGATTTTTTCAGAGAGGGTTATGCAACCCCTTCAAAATCGTGAAAATTTAACAATTGATGAAGTCTAATAGTTCGAAGTGTTATTTTTGTTTCAGTATTAGTCAACATTTGAGAGGATTTTACCCCTCACAAATGAGTGCAGTATAAATGAGATTCTGTAATGAAAATTCATATAAATATGATTTCAAGTTACAGGAAATAAAATTAATTTCAGCCTGTGGGTCTGCAGCGTATACAGGGTGGTTAAGAAAAATCGAGTAAGATAACGAAATTTTATTCCCCTATGAAATCAAGCGTTTCAAGACTATCAATAATATGTATGCCATCCACGGGCATCAATAGGAGCTTGACATCTTCTTTGCATACTACACACGAGGCTGTTGAACATTTCTTAGGGAATTTGGTTACATAAACGGGGCATAAGCTCCCTCAGATCATTTAAGAATTCTGGGGTAGGTTGATGATTGTCTAATCTTCTTTGGAGGTATTGGTAAATGTGGAATACCAAGCTTCTCTCTGGCATTCTCAACTATGGCTACAAGGTGCAAGGTTGATATTTCATTTGTTTTTCATTTGTAAAAAGGTTAGATAAATTCGTTGCCATGAACAGGTCTGTTTATTTTTCTTTACGTTCATTTTGGCGAAAGTGCAAATAAATGAATGTACCAAAAGAAATTATTGAGGCAGCCAGCAGTGTAGCATCAAGTTCATCACCTGCAAAATCAGCTAAAAGGTATGAGCGAGAATACGGCGACTGCAAAAAGTGGCGAAACAAAAATAGTGTGATTGGGGTAACTGAAGATGTTTTGCTGGTCTACTTGAATCAACTATCAGCTAGATTCAGCCTAATATTTCATGGGCAAAATGGTCTATGCTGAAAAGCTGCTTAGAAATGAAAGAAAATGCCCCTGTTCGCAGGTTCGTTTTTTAATTGAAAAATATGACGTTTAGTTGTCATTTGCAGATTTCAAAAGGTAATAGCATTTCTGAAACGAAAAAATGAGCGTTATACGCCAAAAAAGCCAAGGTATTAAGTAAAGAAGAGGCTGAACAATTTCTTTCACATACTCCTGATGACCAGTTGTTGCTGGCGAAAATTGTAACAATATTTAGGATTTTTGGATGTTGTTGATGTGACGAAATTCTCTCTTTAAAAATGAATGATGTAGAAGATATGGAAAAATACATTATTGTGACATTGCGGCAAACAAAAATTTAACAACAAGAAGATTCACCATAACCGATGATGGCTGCAGCTGCAAGCCCTGCATGGTATACAGAAAATATGTAAATCTTCGGCCTCCTGGAACAGAAAGCCTAAGATTTTTTTCGACATTCCGACATGGAAAGTGCATTTCCCTTAATGCTGGCCAGCACACTATTGGTTGTGTCCCAAAGCAAATAGCGAAATATTTAGGTTTAAAAGACCCAGAGTTATACACCGGCCACTCTTTTCGCAGAAGTGGAGCCACTATGGTTGCGGATTCGGGTGGAGATATTTTAGCACTTAAGCGTGCAGGAGGGTGAAAGAGCACCGAAATTGCGATGAGTTATGTCGATGATTCGGTCAACAAAAAAATCGAAATCTAGCAAATTATTTGGTAGTAAGGAGAGTACAAATGTTCTGCAGTCCTCGAGTTCAGCAGTTTCTGAGTCAACAGATGGTTCATCATCATCAGTATCAACTCTTTCATCATCAAAAATCTGTGTTACTGGAAATAACAATTGTACCATGAAATTATACTACAAACTTTTAAAAATTCTGCAAGTTAACTGTCAGTTTTACAAGATAGTGACTTGATAAAATGAACTTTCTTGATTAATATTGTGTTTTTGGAAACTGGTGTTTACAAATGAGAAACAAATAAAATTGTTTAGTGTGTCTAGTCAGTGGTGTACTTGAGTTGAGTGCCGTTGATAAAAATTATAAAGTAAGGTAGGTTTGGCTGATTAAACATGAAATTGCTGAACGAACATGAAGCATATCTCCCACCATCGACTGCAGCTCCCCCTATACACGAATTCTCCAAATTGTTCCGACCAAATGGGGAGAAACAACAATATCCCGTCCGTTGTCGAAGCATTTGCATAAATATGCATCCCGTATTGCAAAACGCGGACGTCAAATAATCCGATCGCGATATTCTGGACGTCGGAAATACACCAGCGCCATCTCTTTTCAATTTGGCGGAATACCGAAGCGATGCGCGAAATAACGCACGTGTTTCGCGACTGACAAATGCGACGTTAATGGAAATCTGATAGCTTATCAATATTTGCTCTGTTCGGGTCTGAATCGCTAGCCGAAAGTTGTTCGGGTGCGGATATTGAACATAAATCTCGGGTTCCGTAGTGGAAATTTCAACTCTAACAACTCCAGTGGCAAACATACTGTGCATAATGAGGATATATCGCTTTCGATTCCTCCGACTGCGCTGCAGAAATAGGGGCATAACTCACCGTTTTCGACAGGGAAAGTTCTATTCGCGGAAAACCAAAGTAAATAGAGCTACTCTGCTCGTAGAGAAAGAAAGGCTGCTAGAATCAACCGATCGGTGTTGCATTCTTTCATCTGAACATCCAAATCTTCGAGTCTGGTACTTTCAAATGAACCGATGTATGAGGCACTGAAAAAAATCGAATGTTCGTGAGGAAAAATCTCTGGTTGACATGAAAAATTTATGTACCTACCTAACATAAAACTGGAAAATGTTATGGTAGAATGGACGTATCCAAATACAAAACTGAGAAAAATTTAATTATATCATGTAAACTATTCTCAGAGCATTCACAGAACCACATTTGCAGCCGTTTGCTCCAGAAACACTTGAGTTGAACTTCTCTTAATTGTCATTTTGACAATTCTCGGAATATGTCTTAATTTTTGGTACTGAAAAAATTCTGTTTTCTCGTGTTATAAGATGTTTGGTTTATCTACGGGAGATGATTTCCTTTCATTAGGGTCCCGTAGCTGTCTTCAAACATCTGAAGTTCCGAAAAATCATCACTAGGATGGTCGTACCTGATTCGAAAGAACCCTCACGATCAGAGAGCAAGGCTGAGAATTTGAATTTGAATATTGGAGGAATTCGAAGGACAAGAGTGATTGGGTTCCGAAATTAGCCACTGAACATGGTGTTGAGATCTTCTAAGAAACCCACATGGCAACAGAGGAACTTCTTCGTGAAAGAGGACAATTGAAAGTTATGTACTCATTGATTTTTCACTTAGTCCAAATTACGATTTAGCTTGTTGTGTTATAAGTTTTCTCATGCTGAGCAATTCAAAAATGGGAAATTTCCCCTTATTGATCGAGTTTTTTCATTTCTTTCAGACATTGTGACATGTCTGTCATAACTAATATATGAAGAAAGAATTTCGGCAATGGGTGGTTGATTCAAACACGATTCAATTGATTATAAATAGCTATTTTTTCTGCTTTTGCCTTTTTTTATTTCATATCTAGAATTTCGATTGGTGAAGAGTCTGTTTTTCTCTGCTGTCATAGAAGAACTACATGAAGATATTCTTCTGATCACGTGGATGTCCTTCAAGATCCTCTGATATGATATTTTTAGTAAATTCTTTTCTAGCACGGTTGAGGTCAGGATTTTTTTTTCTCTGGGTTTTTTCTCTCTCCTAATTTCATCATACTACAGACCTGTAAGGTTTTTCTGTGTTGCACTAACCCCAGCTAGGTACTTTTTTGTTTCAATATGTATTGTATCATTTTAGCTCTTTCAATCAAAAGAATATACAGTGTGAGTCTTTGACTTTTACATATATTCAAACCATAGATTGTTGAGGTCGAAAGACATACTTTTTTCGTATAGCATTTTTTCTGATTCAGCCTAAATAAAAAGATATAGCCATCTTAAACTTTCATAATGAGCTATGCCACCCCTGGAAATATGACACTAAAATTTTTCCGAGCATTAGATCTACTACCTACACCTTCGGGAAAATGTAGCAGAAATTTAATTCTGCGAATCTTCTCAACAGAATTATATTAAGCCAAAGTAACCAATTTTTCAAGTTTCGCAGGTAAAGATTTTTTTTAAATCATTAATTACTCGAAGAGTGCGCATTTCACGAGATTTCACGAAGAATATTCTTGTTTACCAAAAGGGCCATAAATTCATTAACTGGCATTCAACTCACTTCCAAGGGTGGGGATCATAGAATTTCTCCTATAATTATGGAATGGAATGGTATATAATAGTCATAACGAAAAAAATAAAACATCGTGAGTTAAATTTTGTATACCTAGAAGATTTGCCACATTGATGAGAACCTTTATTTTGAAAATCATTTCAGTGGATGAAATCGTTCACGAGATAGGTATATTCGAAAATTTTTCTCATGGATTTTCAACAGCCTGTATCTTTCTAACCGAGCCGAATCGAAAGAAATGGTAGAGACAATAACTGTTTCTTTTGACCTCAGAAAGGTCCCGTTAAAATATATGTACAAGTCACAGACTCACCCTGTATATATCTAATGAAAAACACTATGAAAAATATAATTTAAAAAACACGGGGAGAATCTACTGACGTATATTTGAGGATTTGCGAGCAATCCGCGAAGAGGGGACGCTTCAACCCCTCAAAATTGAAAAGGCGGGAAGAAGGGTTAAGTGATACTTCAGTTGAAAGGTCTTGGAAACTTTCTTAAAACGGTCTATGAAGAACATGAGTTTGATGAACCATTTTCGAAAAAAATCCATTTATCAACTCAAATTTCTTTGACTCAGCCTGAAAATTCAAAAGAACTATAAATGACTGTCGTCAAATAACTCTAATTATGCTGAACCATGTTCGAGACGGTTTGCACTGAAGATTATTTTATGGAGGTCAATGAAGAAAAATTTGATCATCTGATTTAAAAACGCAGATCAAATTTTTTTGATTCTGAGCATCATAAAACAATTAATGTGATTTTTTCTGAATTTTTCATGTTTGTGAAAAGGGCTCCGAAAAATAGGCTTATAAATTATAAAAATATCCAAATTATTCAAGGTGGGTAATATGAGCTTTTGCGAAAACGGTTCTTTAAAATTACATTTTTTATTAACCATTTTAAAGAGGCTTCCAGGATCGTTAAAATGAAGTGTCACTCGACCACTCTTTCCTATTCAATATTGAGACTTTGGAGCTCCCCATTTTAGAGGGTTGCTCATGTAACCCTTAAATATACCTCAAAAAAAGTCCACCAAATAAAATAATTCGACGTCTTTAGGGAAATTTTTCCAATATTTATGGGATAAGAAATATACGCGGTGGCTCGTCTGAGAACCATCACCCTGTATTACCAACAAAAAATTCTACATCAGATGCATTTTGGTCCATTACACTCACCTGCAAAATTTCATAAATATTGTCCTTTTCGTTCAAAAGATATTTAATTCGTTTCATACTAATTAAAAAAAAAAATTGACACTATGAAGAAATGATTGTATTATTTTTCATTGTGATGATGGTGCAGGCCAAAGAGTTCAGAAAAACCAAATATTTGTCAAAAATACCAATGAAATAATGATACCTGTATTACCCAGAATTTAAAGGTACACAAATTTCCCTATAACTTTCATCTCTCAGCCTACGAAATAATACGAGAATTCCGCCCTTTTTATACCATGAATACCCAGCATCACTAGAAAAACTACACGAGAATTGAATCGGGCATTCAGCAATGTTTCGGGTAAATGCATATCCATGATTCATGTTTCTCCATGCGGAAGAGAAAACTTTTTTTTTCAACTACAGCAAACAAGTTCAACTGCAATTTACCCTCGGAAACGCAATTAGTCCACTTTTTGCAGCGGCTACGACGGAATAATTTCCTTGGCCGTGATTTGTCCCAGAACGATTCGCTTTTTGCGAACGGCTTCGAGAAGTTTTCAGGGGAAACTAATTAGGTTCTTTTAATTCTCCTTGCGTCAGATTAAGCAGTCGGATTTATTTCTGTCCAAGTTTTTGGACTGTCGATTAGTTAACGCTGAAACGCAGCTTATGGCGAAACAATCCTATATAACGTGGCGGAAATTGTTTGGACACATTTCACCATGAGGAAACTTCAGGGGTAGATGGAGAAATTCTAAACCTGAAACCAATTTCATAGCCATTTTTAGAAATAAAAATATTGCTTTATGATGCTCGAAATGAAAAAAAAAATTCCGCATTTTTTAATCAAATGTTCAAACGTTGCCAACGTAATGATTACTAACAAATGAGAAAAGACGCTGTCATTTGAATTCCGTTCCTGTCTAATTTTCGTCTTGGTTTTTTTACTGCTTAATATGTTTGTTGAGACTCCAATTATTAATTAAAGTGACGATTTGGTTGTCCCTCTGGAAATTGAAGAGTCTGCAAGAAGAGTAAATCTGGAACTCCTTCCTGAAAAATCTGTTCAGTAGTACGATATTGTATGTAACAATTTCCTGGAATGGCGAAAATTGAAAAATGTAGAAGGGAACTTCAGTGAAACTGTTCTCCTAGCATACTTGGAAGAAAAATAATAAAAATGAAGTTCATCAACTTTGTGGAGCAAATTTTCAATGATTAAGTCAAGTGACCTTGTTGAAAATGGTGTGGATATTAGTAAATATTTAAAGGTAATACCATATGTAAAACGGAGAAGTGAAAGATATCATCCCAGAAAATCAAAAATTCTCACTCGTGAACAAGTTGAAAAGTTTATAAAGGAGGTTTCAGATGAGGTTGCAACGATTTTCGGATTATTTGAAGCCTGTCAGCGTGAAGAATTGTGCAATTTATCAGTGAAAGACATCGAAATCTTAATATAAAAACTCAGTCGGCCATATTCTTGGTGACACCATTTATAACTCAAGATTGGATGAACTGTTTGTTATGAAAATTTTTTTGTTGGATTCTTCTACGGTGGGGTTAACATAAAAAACATTAAAACTATGAAAAATTTGATGAAATGAAAAAAAAGTAGGAAATAATTTTTCCTTTTTGCGAATAACGCCAGTATATGTCGCTGTCGCTACAATTGACAGCGTTTTAGTGAAGGTATTATATCTGATTTTAATTTCTCTGCAACGCCACTAGATGTCACGGCAATTTAAACTGTGTATTTTGAGTTGCCAAAACGTCTTAGCCTTGGAATTCTAATCTTAATATATAAAACTCAGTCGGCCATATTCTTGGTGACACCATTTATAACTCAAGATTGGATGAACTGTTTGTTATGAAAGTTTTCTTGTCGGATTCTTTTACGATGGGTTTAACATAAAATACATAAAAACAATCAAAAATTTGATGAAATGGAAAAAAATGGGAAATTATTTTCCTTATTGCGAATAACGCCAGTAGATGTCGCTGAGGTTGATAGCGTTTTCGTGTTAGTATTATATTTGATATAAATTCGGTGAACTACATTAAAAAATAATAACACACCTTTTTTTCTTCCGAACACTACGGAAAATTTTATGATAAAAAAACTAAAAATGTGGTTCATCATGAGGTACATCAATGAGACAATTTTTAAATAATAATAAGGTACCGCATAAATAAAGTGAAGTCTATTCATGTAAATAACAATGTAAATACCTACCTATTTCAATGTAATTAAATTTTGTGTATATTTCGTACTTTAATTTTGTCTTATTTAACTCCTACTTGAAAAAGTACCAGTTTTGTTGATACCACTTCATGAATCTCTGAGGCGAAACAAAGTTCGCCAGGCCAGCAAGTATCAAATAAATCATTGGTTATACAACTTCCAGATACAAAAACGAAAGAGAGTCGTTCTTTCAGTATTATTGGGAAGTATGTAGACTATTTTCGTAAGTCATCAAACATCGTCGTTTCTTTTTGAAATACATGAATAATAAATGTACTGGTATATCCGGTCGTGAAATCCTCAAACTATTCAATATATGCACTGCCAATCCAGTTGGTATTAATACATTTGGGAGAATTCCATCTGTTGTTGCCGAATTCCTAAAACTGCCAGAACCAAAGCAATATACAGGACACTGTTTTCGAAGATCCTCCGCTTCATTGCTAGCAGAATCAGGAGCAAATATTACGGATATAAAAAAAACATGGTGGATGGAAGTCTACGATGGTAGCCGAGGGCTATGTTGATCATTCCATTGCATATAGAAATGTCATTGCTGACAAAATTCTCTGAACCTCAACAGATTTTGGATCATCGTCATTCAATATTTTAATTCCGGTTTCTACAAGTACTCATGATGCTGAGGATTCTAATAATGTGTTGCTAAGCTGCCTAACGTCACAGGGCAATAATGTTAGTAATTGTTCTAGTTTTACGATTAATATTAATGTTCATAAGTAATGATTGAAAATTTGCAATGACTGATATTTTCTCATCTGATTTCATCATAAGAAAATGGAGTGCTAAAAATGTTCTAAACACTGTTTATAAACATTTTTTTGAATATGTTATGAATATTTTCTACAGCCCACCACGTGAACAATCAGTTTTAATATTATTTGCTGTCATTAAAAGTGTCACTTTGAATGACAGTTGTATAAAAACTATTAGTTTTTTCGTGTATCTCACGTAGAATTTTTCCATGCCCATGTCGCCCCAGAGAAAAATTCACATACAGAAAATAAACCTCACTTTCATCCCTCACAAAACTCGTTAATTGCCTCCTGCGCCCGTCTACAGTTATGACAAAAAGTCAGGTTAACAAAACCTCCGGTGAACGGCGATTCATAGCTTTTGAAAAATGTCCGGGCAAGCTTATTCGACCCATGTAAATGTCAACTCTCGTACATTAAGCGGAAGACGGGCAAGGCCTGCGAAAATCCATGGTTCATTCAATACGGGCATTATAAATCACGCACCTCCGCACACTTGATCTAATGAAAACCGCATCCAGGAACAGGCTGCGCAATCCAGCGCACCCTGCGATCAGATAAAACCGGGAAACATCGGAAATGCGTCTTTTTCCAAGCGGTGGGGATCAAAGATAGATTATTGAAAGATTTATTTTTTATTTTTTTTATTTTATTGATCAAGAATACATACAGGCTTTTGGCCCACTAGAGTATTCACTTAATACTACATAACTTAAAATTACCACAGAATTCAATACAATTATTCCAATATAACTAAATGAGAGAAAAAATCCCTTTTCAGGTTCAGTTTATAAGGTAGGTACAATGATTATAATAACAGTCAGAGTTTACTGTGAACGACGAACAAACGGTAGTGCGAAAATTGATTTCAAAGTTCTTTTCAACCTATTACAGTTTGTCTCAGCGAAAATGTCAATTCTACAACCTAGAATATTACATGATTGTAACATTCTATTCAGAAGGGAAAACTTGGCGCCGTTGGTTCGCCCAAGGAATAAATATAATGTTTAGTTTATTCTGCACAAAATATCTGAATTTTCTAGATAACCATTTATTATCTTTTGTATGAAAATAATATCTTTTATTTTTCTACGATCTTCAAGACTGATTAAGTGAAAATCTTTCAAACAAATGGTATAATTATTCGGATTTCTGGCTTCTAAATGAAGTCCTGCCTTGAAACCCAGGAATCTCAAAAATTTCTTTTGAACTTCTTCTAATCTCAGGATATGGGTGGTATAGTGAGGATTCCAGACTGAGGTGGCAAAGTTGAGTCTGCTAAATATATAGGCATAATATAGGGCGAGTATGGCATGCGTCTTTAGCGGCTGAAACTTTTTCGATTGTGCTTGATGCGGAAAAAGGGTTTACTCGGGGTGGCCACATTCGAAGTGCTTCGAGCACTAAGCACTAAGCACTGGGAAAATAGGGCTCCCGCGTCTCGAGCACTAAGCACCGGTTTTCACCAAATTCTCGCGATGACTAAGCACTTTGTGAAAGTACACTGCGCAAAAAAAATTAACGCACATTCTGAAAATCTAAATTTTAATGAAAGGTAACCATTCATTTTATAACTTATTTTTCATGTTCACTCGGTAAGGTTTTGAACGAAACAAGACGCATTAAATGAAAGAAAAGTTCTGGATTTCACTGAATCTTATGTGAAAAAAGAGAAATGAACAATTTTCAAAATACTGAAATGCTGATAAGTTATTTAATACTTCGTATTTCCACCCCTTGCGTTAATTACAGCTCGGCAACGACGGTTCATACTCAAAATGAGTGATCTTAAAATGTTCTGATCTAATCCTTCCCAGATTTCTCCGAGTTGGATTCCTAAGTCATTAAGAGTAGGTGGATGATTTTCTGAACTTCTCAGCCTTCTATTGAGGTTGTCCCAAACCTGCTCTATCGGATTGAGATCTGGACTCCTTGCCGGCCATTCCATTCGAAAGACTTCAACCTCCGAACTCCTGAACGATGCGCGCACGATGGGGTCTGGCATTATGATCCATAAAAATGAAATTTTTACCAATGTATGGAGCAAATGGCACTACATGTCCTGCAAGAATGTTCTTTTTATACTTATCAGCATTCATAGCTCCATTATAAACGACCACTAGTTCTGTGCGAGCAGTCGAAGATATTCCACCCCATACCAAAATCGATCCTCCCCCGAAACCAGTAGTATTAAGGAAATTGCATCGAGCATATCTTTCATGTGGACGTTTGTATACAAGGGAACGTCAATCACAATGGTAGAGGCAGGATCTGGACTCATCTGTGAAGAGAACTTTTTCCTAATCGGCCTCTTCCTAATGGATATGCTCTCTCGCAAAATCCAAACGCGATCTTCGATGGGCTGGGGTAAGAGGTGAACCTCTTGCCGCGAGACGAGGCCTTAAATCATATTCTCTGAGGCGACTTCTTATTGTCTGAGTGCTAATTTACACCCCATGAGTTTGCTCAAGCTGATTTTGAAGGAGGCGAGCGGATGCAAACCGTTGTCTCAACGAAGAAAATCTCAAGTAACGTTCTTCAATGGCAGTTGTTACTCGCGGTCTATCCTGTCCTGGTCTTCGGACATTTATACCTGTCTCCCTGAATCGCTGCAACATTCTGGACACACTTGTATGGGAAACTCCAAATCTTTCTGCAATTCTTGTGTATGTCCACCCTTCTTCTCGCAAATTTACCGCTTGGGCACATTGCTCTTAGGTCAAATTGCGTGTTTCGCGTTGCATAGCGATCGAGTGTAGAAAATCAAACGAAAGAAATACTATCGATCACTAGAATTGATCGAGAACAACTGATTTCAGAATGGAGCCAATACATTCAAAATCTGATAATATCATATTTTTTATTCCTGCTGGGAAAAAACATCTGTAGTGAAGAAAAACGTTGAAAGTTGATAACATATGCATGCATAATTCTGATAAAAATAATCATCATTGAGAACACCTTCAGTTGTAGAATAAATTTGAGATTTCCATAATGTGCGTTAATTTTTTTGCGCAGTGTAAATGAAAAATTCAAAATAATGTCTTATTTCCAGTGAAAATGTGCTTTTTGAAAGTTTTTATTTTTTCCAGATATTTCCGAAAATGAAAAAGTTATGGAACATCTTCGAAATCAAAAAATTTCAAAGTTTTTCATCTTAACTACAAAGGCATTTTTTTTCATCTTTCATCCTGAAAATAATTTTAAGATAAGAAATTCAAAATAATGTCTTATTCCCAGTGAAAAGGTGCTTGTTGAAAGTCTTAAATTTTTTTCAGATATTCTCGAAAATGAAAAAGTTATGGCACATCTTCGAAATCGAAAAAATTTCAAAGTTTTGTTATATCTTCAGAACAAATGAAGATATTGGGAAACGGTTTTCACTAGTTTTCACGAATAATGTACCCTGGACTCTTCCCAACGTTTTTACCTTTCTAGTCTAGAAGTACCAGAAACAGAAAAAATCAAGCATTATGTATAGGGGATACCCAATACATAACAAAAATTGTTCACGATTTTCCAAATTTCAACCGTATACTCCCTGTTATACTATTTTTGTTTTATGAAAAACATTATCAAAATTATTATTAAAAATTATAATTAAAAAAATTATTAAAACAGCTGTGTTTTGTTCAATCAGTATTTCATCTGAATTAAAGAGTTCTGTCATCTGTCTATCTAACTATCCATATGAAGACACGTGCTTCATGTGTAGTAGTACCTTTATTCAAGACACAGCAGTTTCGGAATGAGAATGTTTCCAAGTAAATTTTTCATTCGAACTGAATGAGGCTTACTTCAATGAATTCTATTACCGGTTGAAAATAAGCCACACGTCTTAAAACCCCCTGTATATTACGAGCCGACATTTTATCGAGTAATAATCCCTAATCCCTCCTTCCACGAAATACCGCAAAGTTTCGAAATGAAATAAATGAGCTCCATTCTGCCTCAGGAATTTTTGATGCGACGGAAATTGAAACTTTTACATCATAACAAAGCCATCAGGTTGAGGTGAGTTTCTTAATGGGAATCTTCGGGTCTTTGAATGTGAGCAGTGCGCTGGGAAAGTTTCAGAACAAGTATGCCGGGCATTAAATCAAAGACATAACTGTTCCGGAACTGTTGTGGTGTTTTGGTCGTTTGAAGTCATGCAGACAGTTTCTTAGGCGCGAAGAAACCGGGTCGAAACTATTGAAACGTCGGATTAAGGCATTATTCATTTCTTGTCGTTGGAAGTTTTATTGAAATTATTTGAACTTGTCGTGAGTGTTTGGTATTGGTGGACTTTGTGAAGCGTGATTTATTTATAAAAAATTACTTTTAGAAAAACTTTTTATTACAATCTGAGGAAGAATGTAGTTAGTGTTATAGCATTTTAGAAAGTTCATTAAATGTGAAAACTTTTCAAGAAACTTGCCAAACTGATGTAGTGTCATTTTTTTTAATTACAGTCATTTGAATTTGTGAAAAATTTATATTGAGAATATTTAGTTCTGCCAAAAATGACCTGATATTCTAAGCTAGTACAATTTGCTTAGAATTGAATATTACAGGCGGCACAAGCACTGTTCGAGATAACATATGAAAAATAAACGTTGAAAAAAGTAGGAAATTGTAGCGACAGGTGTCAGAGAAACATCACATGGTATGTAGTTTCTCGAATAATAAAAACTTCGACATAATTAGAAAAATACAAGACTCGGATTTTCTTAAATATTTTTCTGATGACTACTATGAATCAACCTGTTATCCGATTCAAGCTCGACGTGGACTTCTGGGACAGCCTGTATGTTCATAAATTTGAAATAGTGTTTGTTTTCTCAGCTGATGAAATACACTGCGCAAAAAAATTAACTCACATCCTAAAAAATCTCAATTTGGATGAAAGTTAACTTTCTCTCTGGAAGGTTTTGAATGAAACAAGACACATTAGATGGGAGAAAAATTCAGGATTTCACCGAATCTTATGTGAAAGAAGAGAAATAATCAATTTTCAAAATACTGAAATGCTGATAAGTGATTTAATACTTGGCTTTTCCACCCCTTGCGTTAATTACAGCTCGGCAACGACGGTTCATACTCAAAATGAGAGATCTTAAAATGTTCTGCTCTAATCCTTCCCAGATTTCTCCGAGTTGGATTCCTAAGTCATTAAGAGTAGCTGGATGATTTTCTGAACTTTCAGCCTTCTATTGAGGTTGTCCCAAACCTGCTCAATCGGATTGAGATCTGAACTTCTTGCTGGCCATTCCATTCGAGAGACTTCAACCTCTTCAAGGTACTCCTGAACGATGCGCGCACGATGAGGTCTGGCATTGTCGTCCATAAAAATGAAATTTTCACCAATGTATGGGGCAAATGCCACTACATACTTATCAGCATTCATAGCTCCATTATCAAGGACCACTAGGTCTGTGCGAGCAGTCAAAGATACCCTATACCATAATCGATCCTCCCCCGAAACCAGTAGTATTCAGGAAATTGCACTGAGCATATCTTTCATGTCGACGTCTGTATACAAGGGAACGTCGATCACAATGGTAGAGGCAGAATCTAGACTCATCTGTGAAGAGAACTCTTTCTCAATCGGCCTCTTCCCAATGGATATGCACTCTGGCAAAATCCAAACGCGCCCTTCGATGGGCTGGGGTAGGAGCTGGGCCTCTTGCCGCGACACGAGGCCATAAATCATATTCTCTGAGGCGATTTCTTTTTGTCTGAGTGCTAATTTGCACCCCATGAGTTGGCTCAAGCTGATTTTGAGAGAGGCGAGCGGTTGCAAACCGTTGTCTCAACGAAGAAACTTTGAAGTAACGTTCTTGAATGGCAGTTGTTATCCGTGGTCTACCCTGTCCTGGTCTTCGGACATTCATTCCTGTCTTCCTGAATCGCTGCAACATTCTGGACAGACTTGTATGCGAAACTCCAAACCTTTCTGCAATTCTTGTGTATGTCCACCCTTCTTTTCGCAACACTACCGCTTGGGCACATTCCTCTTGGGTCAAATTGCGTGTTTCGCGTTGCATAGCGATCGAGTGTGGAAAATCAAACGAAAGGAAAACTATTGATCACTAGAATTAATCCAGAACAAATGATTGTGGAATGGAGCCAATACATTCAAAATCTGACAATAACATCTTTCTTCATTCCTGCTGAAAGTGGATAACATATGCATGCATAATTCTGATAAAAATAATTATCATTGAAAACACCTTCAGTTATAGAATAACCATAATGTGCGTTAGTTTTTTGCGCAGTTTTTTTTTGTAATATTTTTTATTTTTTTTTTGAAAAATTTTTTCATTTTGTTGAAAGTCAAATCACATTCATTATGAGTCAATTGGATATTCAGTTGGATGTATGCCTTCAGAATTATTTTTTACCGTTAAAAACTAGCTAAAATTTCGTTTCAAGAGTGGACCAGACATACTAACTCCAATATCGAACTTCCCTCCGAAGCCTGAGACCCCCAGCCACATTTCTCGTATACCGACCGTCATTTAGGAGCAAATCATCTCCCATATTTCTCCTGAATCATAGCCGCCTAATGGAAAACAGGGAATTGAAACCGAAGCAAACTTCACGACGCTAGATGTCGCTCTCCCTCCTCGCAAGGCGATCGTATTGTTGCCGTTTCACTGAATAGCACTCGGTCATGTTTCCAGGCCCCCTCTGACCCCCCGACCTCATTGTGCGCCTCGCAGATTACCTATTTACCAGCCCAACGTGCCGGAACTACCAAAACGAACAAAGTGAAGCGTTAAGGAAAACATTTCTGTATGCGCGACGAGGTTCGGATACCGGAGCCAAATCGGTGGAGCATTCTGTCCTGGATATATTCTTTCATTTCGTAAGTGTGTTTCGGTAATGCCGGTAATGCCCTTGGGAATTGGACAAGAGTGTTCATTCGCAGGGAATGATGGGAAAATGGGGTGTGGTATACAAATTCCGAACGTAGATGCATAATGTAGAGAAGTTTTAGGACGGAATTATCTTTCTCGATAAGGTCTGATACTTTCGAATAATATTTGACCAAGGAATTTGAAAATAAGTGTTACTTCTCCAACCATTCATCGTTTCTCGAAGATACAGGTTGTAGCTAGTTGGACTGCCTATTAGACGTTTCTGGAGACCTGGACCTATTTGAAATCTGAAGATTGGGATTATGATATTATTGTTCAACATTATCTATCAATCTAAAATATTCTTGAAGCTTGACCACCTTCAGATATACAGTGAATGAAGAAAAAATTTCAGAATTTTTTTTTCCGATTTTCACAGCGTATTCAATTTTGAATACATTCCTTCTTGAATCGTGGAATTTGTTCGAATACTTTTCAAAATATCGAGAAAAAACTAAAAAGGAGGGAGATGAGAGTATTCGGTATTATGTTTGTTATTCCTAATCTCAATATCATATAAACCGTTTTCACATTTTTGAAGTCGAAGACTGTGGAAATATTGTACATTTCTAGAATTTTGAAAAAGTCGTCACAGGGTGTTTTGAACGTTGGGTCCAAAATTGAGGACAAAATGTCACACAACTTCGTATCAACAATCAGGAATAAATTTAGAAAATAGATCTCTCACTAGTGGATTATTGGGAAAATTCATCTTCTATACCCATATATCATTGTTGATTTGAAACAGATTTTATGAATTTGACTCTACGTACGATATTTAATCAGAAAATCTGAAATAACTTAAGAATTATTACTTTAAGGAGCTGTTGAAATACTATCTTTAATTTTCTCCACAGAATCCAACGCAATCATGAAAACGACTTTTTCAAGATTCTAGAAATGTACAATATTTCTACAGTCATGATGTTAAATAGCTATTTAAATATTTTATGGGAGGACTAAGAATGTCTCAGAATTCTTCAACAGTTTTCTCGCCCAGTCCCTGAAGCAAAAATCAATTAGAAAAAAATTTCAATAAAAGGAGATAGGCCCCTGCATAAAATTTGTACACTTATTTGTCAGGAGCCAAATTGTTCCAGAAGATTGTTACTGAACAATGAAAGAAGAAACAACACTTTCAAGCTTCGTGACATACGGAGTCTATATTAGACTCCTACGGCAGATACACTGCGCAGAAAAATTAACGCACATTCTGAAAATCTCAATTTCAATGAAAGTTAACTCTACATTCAGTTTATAACTTATTTTTTATGTTCTCTCGGGAAGGTTTTGAACGAAATAAGACACATTAGATGAAAGAAAAATTCAGGATTTCACCGAATCTTATGTGAAAGAAGAGAAATGAACAATTTTCAAAATACTGAAATGCTGATAAGTGACTTAGTACTTGGTATTTCCACCCCTTGCGTTAATTTCAGCTCGGCAACGACAGTTCATACTTAAAATGAGTGATCTTGAAATGTTCTGATCTAATCCTTCCGAGATTTCTTCGAGTTGGATTCCTAAGTCATTAGCTGGATGATTGTTTGAACTTCTCAGCCTTCTATTGAGGTTGTCCCAAACCTGCTCAGTCGGATTGAGATCTGGATCCCTTGCTTGCCATTCCATTCGAGAGACATTTTCAAGGTAGTCCTGAACGATGCGCGCACGATGGGGTCTGGCATTATCGTCCATAAAAATGAAATTTTCACCAATGTATGGGGCAAATGGCACAACATGCTCTTCAAGAATGTTTCTTATATACTTATCAGTATTCATTGCTCCGTTATCACGACTACTAGGTCTGTACGAGCAGTCAAAGATATTCCACCCCATACAATTATAGATCCTCTCCCAAAACCAGTAGAATTCAGGAAATTGCACTGAGCATATCTTTCATGTGGACGTCTGTATACAAGGGAACGTCGATCACAATGGTTGAGGCAGAATCTAGACTCATCTGTAAAAAGAACTCCTTCCCAATCGGTCTCTTCCAATAGATATGCTCTCTCGCAAAATCCAAACGCGCCCTTCGATAGGCTGGGGTAACAGCTAGGCCTCTTGCCGCGACACGAGGCCTTAAATCATATTTTCTGAGGCGATTTCTTATTGTCTTAGTGCTAATTTGCACCCCACGAATTTGCTCAAGCTGATTTTGAAGGAGGCGAGCAGTTGCAAACCGTTGTCTCAACGAAGAAACTGTCAAGTCACGTTCTTGAACGGCAGTTGTTATCCGTGGTCTACCTTGTCCTGGTCTTCGGACATTCATACCTGTCTCCCTGAATCGCTGCAACATTCTGGACACACTTGTATGGGAAACTCCAGACCTTCCTGCAATGATTGTGTATGTCCACGATTTTTTTCGCAAAACTACCGCTTGATCACATTCCTCTTGGGTCAAATTGCTTGTTTCGCGTTGCATAGCGATCGAGTGTAGGAAACCAAACGAAAGAAAAACTATTGACACTAGAATTGATCTAGAATAACTGATTTTAGAATTGAGCCAATACATTCAAAATCTGATAATATCATCTTCTTTTATTCCTGCTGGGAAAAACATCTGTATTGAAGAAAAACGTTGAAAGTGGATAACATATGCATGCATGATAAAAATAATTATCATGGAAGACACCTTCAGTTGTAGAATAAATTTGAGATTTCCATAATAGGCGTTGAGGCTCGTCTGAGAAAAAACACTGTTTTGGGTAAAAAATAGGGTATCATAGTATATATTTTGACATTCACTCGATTATCTAGAGAAATATTCAATTCACCTTCAAAAATAGTCGAAGAGAAATTTCTCTTCAGTTATGGTGTCTGGGCTCCTGAAAAAAAAATTAATACCGGCGAAGCTTGCTTCAGACAAATTCCTGAGAAAATTGAATGGACCAGCACATCCCCAAGACTCCGGAGGATCAAGCACTCGTGCTGGGGTTGACGAGACCAGATAGGCATTAGAGGGGAAAGTATGAGACTCAATTTATGCAGGTGAAATAGAGCTATAATTTCATTTAATATATTTTAATAAATTTATGACACGGTTCTGAAGATTAAATCGCTATTATACGGCTCATGCCTTACTCTCCTCTTGCGCTCTTGGCAATTCTCTTGTGGAAATGGCCTTCTACGGCCATTTTGAATGCAAATTAGCTCCGCGCTGTTAAATTTTGTTATTTAAGCCGAGGATGTGGATGTTTCTACCTGTCCCGTTTCTCAAAAGTGAAATTTGGGGTAATATAATTTTCTACGGTCTTGCTCCTGATAAATTATCAGAGGTCCTTTCGGGACTTCGAACTATAATTAGGATGCCATGTTTCCTGACAACATTCTCAGCCTCCCAGGACGGTTGTTGAACACTTCGAATCGGTTACCAAGAATTTGGGAGAAGAACTCTACTCGTGAATTATGTTATCTCGAAATGGCCAAGAATTGAAAAAACATGAAACTTTTTTTTCAATTTCTGGATAAACTTATAGGCAAGGAGAGACAAAAAAAAATACACTGCGAAAAAATCAACTCACATTCTGAAAATCTCAATTTTGATGAAAGTTAACTCTACATTGACTTTACAACTTTTTTTTATGTTCTTTCGGAAAGGTTTTGAACGAAACAAGACACATTAAATGGAAGAAAAATTCAGGATTTCATCGAATCTTATGTGAGAGAAGAGAAATAAACAATTTTCAAAATACTGAAATGCTGATAAGTGATTTAATACTTGGTATTTCCACCCCTTGCGTTAATTACAGCTCGTCAACGACGGTTCATACTCAAAATGTTCATACTGTTAAAATGTTCTGATCTAATCCTTCCCAGAGATGGATTCCTGAATCATTAAGAGTAGCTGGATGATTTTCTGAACTTCCCAGCCTTCTATTGAGGTTGTCCCAAACCTGCTCAATCGGATTGAGATCTGAACTTCTTGCTGGCCATTCCATTCGAAAGACTTCAACCTCTCCTAGGTACTTCTGAAATTTTCACCAATGTATGGGGCAAATGGCACTACATTCTCTTGAAGAATGTTCCTCATATACTTATCAGCATTCATAGCTCCATTATCAACGACCACTAGGTCTGTGCGAACAGTCAAATATATTCCATCCCATACCATAATCGATCCTCCCCCGAAACCAGTAGTATTCAGGAAATTGCACTGAGCATATCTTTCATGTGGACGTCTGTATACAAGGGAACGTCAATCACAATGGTAGAAGCAGAATCTAGATTCATCAGTGAAGAGAACTCTTTCCCAATCGGCCCCTTTCCAATGGATATGCTCTCTCGCAAAATCCAAACGCCCCCAGTGAAAAGGACACTACGTCATTGATCATTGGAATTGATATGTTGCCTTGCCCATTCCAGTCTTCGACGCTTATGGTCACTAACCCATTTATGCCCACCGGTTTAATGAATGAAATAAATATATGAAACGAACATTTTTGGAAACTGGGATTGTCCATAATATATATCGAAAACAAAACTTTTTTTATTTACGTAAAGAGTAGGCGTACCTGAGCAAGTACAATGGGTTCAAATGGTTGGGTGAAAAAACGAAACAAAAATACAATACAAATCATTCAGCATGCGAAATATAATAATTATACAAAAACAATAGGCACTATTCACGATATTTAGTACTCACCTCATATAACAGCCAAAACTAACGAACATGTGCTCATTTTCTAGATTATAATTCGAAATTAACTGCGATAAATTGGAAACCTTTACTATTTCTCAAGTAGGAAGGTTTCTGAAACTGTTTAACTTAGGGTATTTGACAATAGTTGTTTAAATAGTCGCAAATATTTTTGTTACCCAAGTGGGTACAGTGGTTATTAATGTGTTAATGAAACTCCTCTTAATGGACGTCTAGATCTAAATTCACCTCTCTCAAACGTCGTCTAATGATTTCGATGGAACCTGGCCCCAATATGCATTTTGAAGAGTATTCCGTAGCATTCTACTCGTAGATGTAGGCTTTCTTCTCGCCGAAACGGTGATGAAACGATCCTGAGCAGGTGTTGCTTTTCGTCGCTCACCAAGACTTGGTCTTTCTGAGCCTATTACAAAGTCGAGATATCACACTATGGCTGACTTGGAGCATTTCCGCTACAACAAGCTTACTTAGGCCACCCTGTACCATTTCGATAGCCTATCAGCCTCAGCGTTTATTATTAATTCACGTATTGGCGTTTTCAGAAAACTCGCGTCGAATCGAAGCCGTAGATAAACTGACTCAATTTGAAAATAAGAACATTCATGAAGCATATGCAAAAAAC